>WUAM01008171.1:0-23533 GCA_024336885.1 Actenoides hombroni | reverse complement strand
TACTCATAATTTTTTTGTGAATGGAAGAGGTGCTTAATTGTCCTATAACAGGCGAACGATTCATCAACCCCGTAATTTGCTCGGACGGACACACGTACGAGTGTGCTGCCATCTTGAGATGGCTTGAGAAGGGTGGTAAGATATCACCGATAACTAGAGGAGAGCTAAACCCGCAAATCATCATTCCCAACCTGATAGTAAAACAAATAATTGATAAACTTCCACCAGAAATAAGAGATGTGAGTGAATTATTAAACTGGACAAAGGTCTTTAAGGCCACAATTATCATAGTATGCATTATTATTATTAATAATGTGGATATACGTTGCTTTGTTATATTTGTAGAATGTAACCTTTCTCGATGCACTTGCAGTAGGTAACGATATTATCACCTTTTTTAACTGTTATGCAGGAGAATTTCTATGCCTTTTATTTTTGGTTGTCATGTGAATATATCCAGTGTAACTGGGACCCCCTGAGACCCCCAGGATGGGGCCCACCGGGATGGGACCCCCCCTAGGATGGGACCCTTGGGATGGGACCCCCTGAGACCCCCGGGATGGGACCCCTGGGATGCGAACCCCCCTGGGATGGGACCCCCTGAGACCCCCCGGATGGGACCCCCCTGGGATGGGACCCTCCGGGATGGGAACCCCCCCCGGGATGGGACCCCCAGGCGGGGCTTCCCCCCAGGAGGGACCTTACATCTAGCAATTCTACTTTCGGTGCTACCTAGAAATAGTAACCAACACTATCATTTAGGAAAAATAATCAAGTATAGTGAATATTTTATCTTGAAAAATAGTACTAACAGAGCAAACCAGAACATTTTTGAAAGTTTTCTGATAATTAGAATGAGAATTCTTAGAGCCCAAGTCTCACTTTGTTGCAAACCTGTATGGTGTTAGACTGTCAAGTGATACACAAGGTGAGTGTTAGTGTGTTCATTAGTTAGATCAGGAGAGCACTTTTCAATCAATGCTCAACTGTTGCCCGCTTGCTGAGCACAGGTTCACATCAGGAAGGGCACCACAGGTCCTGCCTTGGGTTCTCTTTAGACAGAACTAGCCTGTGACGTGAGTTGCAGCAGTAGCAGAACTTATAATACATGGGAGCAAACTTAGAGTTTATCTGAACCAAGACTCACACCTGTAAAAGTGTCTACCACCGATGAAGCCTGGACAGGAACTCCGATGTCACCCCAGGTCCCCATCCTGTCCCCTCCCCGACCCCTCAAACCCCTGCCCCCCGGCTGTCCCCATGCCCCCGCCCCACAGTGTCCCCCGGCCCATCCCCATCCCTGTGCCATCCCCCCGGCCTGAGGCTCTACTTGTCCCCACTACACTTGTCCCCTGGACACATCCACACCCTGGCTTCTGTCCCCATGCCAGCCAGTGTAAGGTCCACCTTCATTTCTGAGTAAAACAGGTGTATGCTTTCTCCTAACTATATACAAGAAATCCACTTAGTCCTAGTCCTATAGTGCTGCCCCTTCTTTAGGTGATCCCAATAGGAAAAAAAGCAATTTTCAAGGAATAACTTGGTGAGTTTTAGGAGAAAACCTAGGAAGTGCTTGGGTAGCAAAGACAGCAGTTGCCTGGCTGATGTCTTCCCAGAAGTGAGAAGAGAAATTTGGAAAACATTTTGCAAATTCTATTGGGGAAGCTGAGATTATGAGGGATCTGTAGTAGATGAACAGTCAGAAATGATTAAAATTTGCTACAGAGAATTTGCTGTATTATTTCACTTAATTTCCAGACCAATAATAATTAGTCTGGAACATTTCTATCGAAAGGATGCCACTGTGTCTCAGACTGCTGTCTAGCACCAAAAGCCCAGATGTTATTGCCATACAGGGTCTTCAAGTCCTGCTCAGCTGCTTCAGTGCTACATGATTAAATGTGACAAGTGCTGGGTGGCTGACAGTCTTCCTAGAAAACACATCCTACTTAAGCAGCTCATGCGTGTGTGGTAGAAATTGCTTGGTGAAACCACCTACCTTCTGATAAGTAAAAATTGATTGGATTAGATTACATTAGATTAATTTGGTTTATTGTAATGGTCTATATGAATCAGTTTCCTGGTTTGTATGCTGCCACAGAAAGCTTAAGTTATTTATCTAAGACCAGGCAGACAGGAAAAGGATTCAGATTTTCTGATTTTCAGGCCTCTTTTTCAGTCTCATGTCAGTATCTTCCTTCCCCAGGTTTTACAATGACCTACATATCATTGCACAAGTAATGCAAAGCCAGCAAGAAACACTTTTAGCCTCCATATGGCAATGATCATTTAACCTATCCTAGTTATTCAAGTATAGAACATATAATCTCTCCTGTAGCCTAAATGAAAGGGCTCAGGATCCAAGCTGGTTGTCCTGTCAGTCAAGAGCAGGGAGCTGTTGAGTTATAAGATTTAGGGGCTGGAAGCTTTTCTGGGGAATTATCCTCAGACGTTCGTGCTTTTTTGGTTTGATATTTTCAAAGGGCAGAAAATGGCATTTTTCCAAACAACCTCTCCTGTAGCCTAAATTCAAGGACTCACGAGCCAAGTTCGTTGTCCTGTCAAATTTAATTAAAAATCCCACAACTGAATATAGAGTTTGTAAAATGAAGTGAGTCAGGTGGGTAGGAAGTGGTATTATTAATTGGCTCTTTTGTGGGTATGTGTTGTGAAAGATGATCACATACGAGTTTTCTAGAGGACCCATTCCTTATTTAGTGCTCATTTATTACTGGTACTTAAAATACTTCATTTTCTCTTTGCTACTCTGTGTGTGAACCTTAGTTATTGAGAGCCCCACAGAAGGAAAACAAATTGGTAGGCTAGACTAGGTAGACTTGTTCTAAGCAGAGTGCCAATATAAAATCTAGGTACCACTATCAAGAAGTAGAGTTTAAACAGAATTTTAAACTAAATCAAAACATCAGAGGAAAGGACCATCAATGTAACAAGCTCTGATGCACTGCACTTTACCTAAGATATTAAAAAATAACCGTCTTCCTGAATTTGAGAAACTGTAATTCAAATGTAATAGAGTATATGATTCCAATCCATAAGCAATACAATTGCTTTGCTGCTTGCAAACAAGGATGTGTATAAGTGAGTTTGTGTGAAAATCTAAATTCATGACAATTGGATAATTTTTTAGATTTTTTGTGAAGACAAGAAACAGAAATTTTAACAGAACTATTAGAGCTAGAAAGGTAGAAACCAACTGAAGTACTGTCAGTATTGAACTATGAATTACAAAAACTACAAATGCTGATTGAAAATGAGAAAAACAAACAAAACCAATAAGCCCACGAACACCTGATGTTGAAATGCAAGAACTTGAATGTGTGTAAGGACAGAGGCTGTTTCTTCCCTGAAACAATAAGACAGCTGCATAAGGAGCTTGTCTTGCAATTTACTCTGCTTCTAAATCCAGCATAAACTAGGGAGCAAAGGATGTCAAATGTGAGCTTGCTTTCATTTGAGGAAAGAAAGGATCATAAAAGCAGTTTTAGTTTTACTTAAATTCATTTGTATTATGTAATTTGACTATGCTTAACAATATTGCAGCAGTTTCATGCCAAGTGTAGATGCTATGTGTGCTCAGACTGCAAAATACAACTCAGGTTGAATGTTGGGCAATAAACAAAAATGATTGCCTCTCTGTCCACAATAAATGTTGAACATTAATGACACAGATATTGCCAACTTCACTGTGTGGGATCATGCTCCAAAAAAGAAAATGGACCTGGGCTGCAACTGAGGGAAATTGTGCCAGGAAACTTTACAAGGGCATGAGAAAGTACATATTGCCACCTTAGACTCACCAGGAGAGTGAGTGGGGAGGTGTCCTCTTTAGAGAGTTATAGCTGCTGTGAAAAAAAAGCCTAACAATGCACTGGATGAAACCTCTGGGTCAGCGAGGTGTTAACCCTTTTGAAACAGGAGGAAATACTCATGGGTTGCTTTTTTAAAATGTAATTAATATACAATTGTTTTTTCGAATCTGAATAGCTTTTTCACTAGCCTGGAGAATTGACTATTTCTACAAACTCCTTCAGGCAACAATTTCTTCTTAAATCCATACAGCACTACACACAACAGATGGTGACTGCCTAAATTAACAAAGAATCCCCAGAACTGTAGATCATTCAATCTCTCTCAATAACTCTCCATCATTTTCGAAAGGTCCTGGAGAACAGGAGTTACTTCCATTAACAAAAGTATCCAAAGCAATTTTAAGCTCCCAAAAAATCAGCCATACTTTAAGCAAGGAAAAAGGTAAATAATAATCTTCAAAAATGACTGAGATACCTACTTCTTGGGAAAAAGCTAACAAAGTAATTTGCAGCAGGTAACCTCTTCCCATGATGGACTTAGACTCTTCGTTACTCAGACAGTGATAAACAAGTGATGTAGTTTTGTACAAACAGGTCTGCCTCCTGTTCAAGGTTCAGCCACTCCTCACACATGCACAACAGCCACCCTTTCAGAATCATGTTAATAGACCTATCAAAGACTTGAAAATAATTTTAAAAACCCCAAAACAACCAAGAAAACCCACAACAAAATCCCAAAGCAACTACCCTGCAACTCAGAGCATGTCTGGCAAGTTGTTTTCTCAGACTGTTTCTACCAGCTTTCTCTTTGACACCACTTGTTATGTTGAATGTCTGCAGGAGCTTTGCTTTTAACATGGGTCAAGGCCTAGGAGCTGGGGCTTTTTCCAAGGCGTTTCACACTTTCTTTTGAGGTTGGGGCCAAAGTTTAGATGTTACAATACCCAGTGTACAGGCTCCCAAACCCTTCCCTGGAGCTGGCTTGCAGACCACTAATTCAACTGGAGACATGGTCTAAGTAATCTATGTTAATGATGTGCCTATTTAAACCATGTTGCCTGATTGCCCAAGATCTTCATTCCCAAAGTGATGCAGTTGTCCCCACAGATCATAGAGGCTACTCCAAAATACCCTGAGGCAGCTGCAGACCCCACTTGTGGGGTGATGCAGGACCCATGAGAGTCCTTCTGCAGCAGGAGGTGGTCACTGGACAGGGTGAGTCAAAGTCTCTTGTTTGAGACGAGTGATTTCTCTGCCTTGACGTGAAAGGGAAACCTGAGCAAGGGCAACAAGGTGGTTTGGTTTTTTCACATTAGTTGGAGTTAATTATAAGCAGATGCATGTGAAGATGGAAAATACTCCAGCCTTGATCCAAACCATGTAGAGTATGGTTGGACCAGATGATCCTTGAGGTGCCTTTCAACCTGGTATTCTAGGATTCAGAACAAGGAGGACTGCACAGGGAGTATTATTAACAGCATAGTTTGGGAAACTTGATTTCTTGCGCATTTTGTTCTAGTCTTCTCTCAGAAAAGAGGCAGTGGAGAGGGAAAAAAAAAAGTGATGGGGCAGGAAACTCAGGAGAAAAGTGATGTGGCAATAGGAGGGGAAAAACCTTTCTAAGAAAAGAAAACAAGTTTATTACTAATGTAAAGCCAGAAGTGCCTGGGGCTGATACAGGGTGTAAAATATAGCAAATCACAGTGCCTTTGAGTTTTCTGCTACAAAGTACCTTCATCACAGCACATGGCCAAAGGTGAAGCCACCTTAACTTGAGGAAGAACTTTACAGTAAGGGTCACAGAGCACTGGAACGAGCTTCCTAGGAGGGTTGTGGAGTCTCCTTCTCTGGAGATTTTCAAAACTCTCATGGATGCATTCCTCTGTGACCTGTGTTAGGTTAGATTATACTTAGATTATACTCACATAGTTTTCATTGAGGTCTTCAGCTGTCAAAGTGGTGAGACTACTCTGTTGTCTTCACTGGTCGTCTGGCATACAGTCACATTTACTTCTAACAGTGGCTTCTCCCATTACAGACAGTGGGACTAATGTGCACTTGAAGTGAAGCACATACATTAGCACTGTATGACCATGGTCATAACTGTTTTATTCACAGTATTCAAAATAATTTAAAATTACTTCTTCACTGATTAAAGGCCTCAAGATGACATAGCTGGAACCAACTGTTCCTTCACTTGTTCCTGAAGTTATGGAAGTATTGATCTAGCCAGGGTTAGATTCTAATAAATGAGCTGAGCCACGAGCTGTGGAGACCAAATGATTCCCCTCCTCTGAGCTTTCAGGCTACAAATGCTGTCGCCCTACGGGCAAAGCCAACAAAGAGGTTTTTCTCTGGGGGCAGAGAGACATCTGCTGTAATCAGACTGAGACACAGATGGGACTCGTTGTATCCAGGTTAACTGGCCCTAATTACAACGTGTCTCTTTGCATCCAGGTGACCCATTTCAGGGACCCTCCCCAACCCCCAGCACCCTCCTGAACGCCGCTTCGTACAGGTTTCCCCTTCACAAACTCTCCCAAGCTGCTGTTTGTCTCTTTTCCTTTTTTTTTTTTTTAGGTTTTTTTTTTTTTTTCACTTTGCAATATTTCAGGCGGGTTCTTAAATGGAAAGATGCATTTTGGCATGGAAATTGTTCTCTGTTAGCAGCAGCGGGCAGCCTCGGTCGGGAGGAGGCTTATTCATATACTGTCCCATCAACTCTTTCTGCTATTATCTCATAATCTTCCTCTATGCTGGGATTCACATTACTATTACACAGTCAAAGTAGAAATATCTTGTAAAGCATGAAACTGGACCACTGTACAATAGTTCTACAGTCCCTTGGAAATCATTAACAGCTGGCTGAGGATTTTCAGGTTGTCACAAGAGAGGAAGAGTTTGGAAGGGAAAGTCCTGAGGCATGATCCACCCCCCTCAGCCTCTTCATGTCCCTGTTCTGGACGCTCTCCAGAAGTTCCCTGTCACTCTTGAACTGGAGAACCCAGAACTGAACGCAATACTCCAGATATGACCTTGCTAGGGCAGAGCAGAAAGGAAGGAGAAACTTCCTCGACCTTCTGGCCATTCTCTTCTTAATGCACCCCGGGACACCCTTCTTGGCTACAAGAGGACATTGCTGGCTCATGGTTAACCTGTTCTGGGTTTCAGTAGGAGAAAATACAGCTACAAAACAGCTAAAATAGGAGAGTTAATCAACAGGTCTGCCAACAACTTGTGTCTGTATTCTAAGCAGGGCATCCTTTGAATTTTAAGGCTTTATAGCCAATAAAAAGGTATCATACCCAAATACTTTACATAAAGAGGAAATTCCATTTTAATTAAGTCCTTATGGAATCAGGCATTTAACCATTTTCAAGGGCCCCTAAAAACTGTTATATCATTTATGATTATTTAGGCTTGACATGTCCAGTCCTCCAACCTATTTCCTACCTTAAAGAACCCTAATCTAATCATACATAAAACTATGCCACAGCTCTGGGCATCTGTGCTTGCATGCTCTTTTCTGGTTGGGTAAGGCTAAAACCACACACAATATTCTGGACCTGAGAACACAGATCTTTTCCAATGGCACAAAAAAGTGTCTACATTATATTTTGTTATTAGCACATGACCATCAGCATGAAAAGAGAGGTGGCTGGAGCTCCAACAGACCTTGGCTCAATTTCTTTAACATCCAGGTTGATCAGCTAGCAGATGAATTCCCAGATTTCAGTGTTAGCAGGAGGGAGGCTCTGGCTCTGCAAATAGACAGCACTGGGAAAAGAACTGGAGCAAAGTCACACTCCCCCCCACCCCCCCCCCAGTGCTCTGCAAATGGGGTAGTTTGGGCTTTTATATCCTCCCCCCCTCCCTCACCTGTGATAGAGGTGCATGGACCTCACCTGGGCTCACCTTTTTCCACCACTCCTTGCTGCAGTACAGGACGTTTGAGCAAGTGGAGTGGGACATGTAACGCTACTCTGAGACCTGCTGATTCCTCAGGCTTCTCTCAGTTTTCTTTTTAACACATGTATTATCCCAGTCCACTCTTCTAAATAGCTGAAACTGTTCTAATTTTGGGAAACAGTTCTATGAAGTTTATCTGTGAAAAAAACATGCAGAAAGTCAAGCAGAACTGTCAATTGACTGTCATTTTTTCCAAAATGGGATGAGTGTTAATTACTAAATAGTCCCTTTGTGCTGATTTTTTTTTTCCTGAGATTTCCAGAGATGCCTGTGTTCTCTCGGAGAGACTGAATTTGTGTTTCTGAAGCAAATTTCTTTCAGCACTTCTGCATCCTTAGAAGTCAGTGACAGGAAATCTGGATGAGGGAGCACAAAGTAGAAGGCAGGAAAATTCTTTCAAGACACACAAAACACTGCATCCTTGAGCAATGGGAAAGCAATGCCAGTGGCTGGGAATTAATGACTCCTCACAGAGGTGTATGGCATAGCAACTGGAAGATAAGGGCAAGCTAATATTAAGATAAAGAGAGGCTTTGGACACCACCACCAGGTATAAGCTTTAATTTCTTTTGAATACTAATATACATCAGGGAGGAAGGAGAGGAGGGAGAAAGGGAGAGGGGGAGGAGGGGGAGGAAGAAGAGGAGGAAGAGAAGGAGGAGGAAGAGGAGGAGGAGGAGGAGGAAGAGGAGGAGGAGGAAGCCACAGGCTGCCGGCAGTGAGGAAGAGGAGGGTGAAGAAGAGGAGGGGGACGAGGAGGGTGAGGGAGAGGAAGAGAGAGAAAGGCTGGGTGGGCGGCGGGGGAGGAAGAAGAGAAGGAAGATAAAATGCTCAGGAGATTAAGAGACTTTACAAAAGCTCATGAGTTACCATTTAAGATAAAAGGAGCCAAGGAGGATGATTCACAGCACTTCTTTATCTGTAGATGTCTCCATTTACTTCACATAAGCAGGTAAATTTAATGACTCACAGAAAGGGAAACAAAAAGGGGACAGTTATGCTAGGAGATGCTATATGACAGATCTATATGCATTAAACCACTTGATTCTATGTGATAATCTACTTTCTGGGCCAGCACATTTGAACACATCAGGAAGGGATGTTGATGGTTCAGTATCTTGTTTAGAAAATAAATGATCACGTCCCTGTAGTACAATCTGTTGAGCACAACTTTCAGGAAATGTTTGTTTGTGGGTGAACAGCAACAGCACTGTTGTGACTTTCACAGTTGGAGTGTAGATCTGATCTATTAAATAGACCATGTGAATGGAAAACACTCCCTCTAACACATTGGTGAAGTCCATGCATGGACCAGCATATCCACAGCAATACTGAATGCAAAATGAATTCTTCTTTATGCCAATGGAAAGCAGACTAGAAATTAAATGTATAGATTCCCAGTGTAATCAATTTCCCAGATGAATTCCTTTCCTTCCACTTAGGTCCCAGCAAAGTAAACCTGGACTTATGACCACAATTCCTTTTATTCCAAAACATCAAATTCTCTATGAAGGTGCATTCCCCTACAAATATTTGACTCATCTCAATGAAATCCAAGTCACAGCTCTTGCTGTCAAATTACATCCTTTAAGGACATACCAGAAAGATGATATCAAGTCTGTAGACACCACTAACGTAATAAACAGTATCAGTCCTTCTTATCTGTTCTTAAGCAGGGAACTACTGAGTAAAAAATTCCTTTCTGGAAGAAGATTAATGTGCCAAGGTTTAACAATCAAAACTTGCATCAGTGCGTTACATCCACTCTTCCCAAGCTGCAATGGTGAAAGTGAGGGGAAGTTTAAGGTGTCCAGGGAGGTTTAGTGAGGTCACAAAGGGAGAAGACTGAAGGGTGGATAACCATGGTCGCCAAACCCTCCTGTCACAGCCCTCAATTCCAAGGCAGAGGTGAGGGGACAAGCTGTGGGCAGACTTCCAGCAAACCATTCAGAAGCCCTCCTGCCTGCATGGTGTTCACAGCCTATTAAATTGGCTGTCACCAAGATGACAAAGAGATGTTCCAAAAATGCTGCTGTCAGGAACTGCAGACTATTAACATTTTGATAACTAGTACATCCTTTCACCTTCCTGGGTGGAAGAAAGTGTGTTGACTAAGGACCTCGTGTAGCTAAAAAGAAGGTGGGTTTACTCCTGATTCAGCTGAGTGCCTAGTGGCACTCTGCCATGGTGCAGACTTCATTGGGATGTGCTCTTGCGGGGCACGGAAGGCTTCGGCCGCTGTTTACTTCTGCTTTTGTCACGAGCATCCTGGCACGAATCTAACCAACAAACCAAAACCTGCTGGCAGGCCAGCCCCACGACCATGCAGGAGGGTTCCAAAAACGTTGGCTAACGAGCGTGGCAAATCAGCTTTGCACTGCTCAGACATTCCTCTGCCAACCTCCCAGCTGTTCCCTTCTAGGCTGGCGTTTGCAGCGCTTTGCCGCACGCCGACAGTGATTAAATTTGTTTTCATGACAGGAACATAGCATGAACCAAAAGGAGCAAATAAAAGGAATCCTAGATTATTGGAGAAGGTAGAGGCACTGAAGCAGGGGGTTGGTGGATGGTGTTTTGGGGAGCAATGCTGGGTTTATTTTTTAAGACTGAGTTTATACAGCTTTAAACTGATGCATTCTGCAGGACTGTAGCTGATTCGTAACAGCAGCCAGAGGGGAAGGGAGCAACACTATATGCCTTCAGATGAGGTATATACCCTAAAACCCAATTTGGGAATATGGGTGCATAAGGAGAGAACCAAATATATCTAAATACACATAAACAGAAATTAAAACCAAAACAAAAATAAAAACAAAAAACCCAACCAAACAAAAAAGACCAACAACCAAAGAACACATACAAAAAAAAAAAAAGGAATCTTCTGGAGTTTGCAGGATGGAGGCCATGGAAATTTTTGACGAATATATCTTTTGGTCAAGTAGAGACTGAAAGCCCCCAGAGAAAGGATCTCCTCATAGACCTTGATGGCAGAGGCAATGGCCAGAGCCCAGGGAACAGAGACCATCGTCCTTTGGGGCCTTTCATCCTGGCCAGAGCCCTTGGTCATCTCTCCTGCAGACTGTCCTACCCTGTCCCCTGCCTGCACCTCTTGCCTTTTGCGCTGCTGACACCCATCCTGCTTTCCATCCTGCTAAAAGTTCCCAGATGTGGGTTAGGGTTTTTAATATTTATATTTTCCTCACCACTGTCAAAGGTTAATTATTCTTTTTATAGAGATAGCTTGCCAAATGCAGTAAAGAAAAAAAAATTGCTTTCTACATAAATTTGATCATAACTTTCTTCAGTATGCAAACTTACATTTCTGGTATGTTGCTTAAATGTTCAATTTTCAACATGTACTATATGGGGAAAACTTCTCCTGAAGCACCTCAACATCAGGAAAAGCTTCTTTACTATGTGGTTGATGGAGCATTGGAACAGGCTGCCCAGAAAGATAATGAAGTCTCCTTCTCTAGAGACTTTCAAGACCCACCTGGACACATTCTTGTCCAACTTCCCACAGGTGAACCTGATTTCACAGGAAGATTGGACTAGATGATCTCCAGAGGTCCCTTCCAAACCTTACCACTCTGTCATTCTGTGAAGATCATGCCTTATAGAGCATATTCTACACTTAAAAGAGAGTACTTTTCCAAGATTTCAGCTAGCTATTAAGACTCCTGTCTGATCCTTTAAAATACTGAAAGTTAGTACAGTAAGAATATTTTGTATTATATGGTCCAACATTTATGTTCTCCTATGCTGCCAGGTGATGCTACCCCACTGTAGAATTAAAAACAAAGCCTTACTAGAAATCACCCATAATAACAATTTCTACAATTAGATTTCTACTCGGATTTGGGGCCCCCCCCCGGATTTGGGGACCCCCCCCCGGTTTTAGGGACCCCCCCCTCGGATTTGGGGACCCCCCCCATCGGTTTTGGGGACCCCCCCTCGGATTTGGGGACCCCCCCCATCGGTTTTGGGGACCCCCCCTCGGGTTTGGGGACCCCCCCCCCGGTTTGCGGTCCCCCCACCCGTGGTTTGTACACCCCCCGCCGCCGTGCGGCGCCGCCCCGCTCCCCATGAGGCCATGGAAAAGAGCAGCACTGTGGTTACCTTTGCTGACAGAGACCTGGTAACAGCTGAAGAAATCCAACCTTGACTTGACTTCAGTGAGCCAAAACGTGGACATGATTTAGGTTCTGCTTAGAACAGGCTTTGTTTTGATGTATTTTAATAATAACCTGAAAAGAAAGACATGATGAGCTAAAGCTGTGAAATAAGCAGGGTTAACTCATTTTACTGGATGTGGTCCCTACCAGAACAGCATACAGCCTGTGTTTAGATTTACTTCCATAAAATATTTCCCCAGATATGTTAAGCAGACAGGAAGGCAGTGGGACTGGAATGCAAGTTGCTTTTTTTTTTTTTTTTCTAATAGCAAACATTAAAAATCATGTCAACATTCAGGAAAAGAATCTCCCAAGAAGTAAAAAAAAATTGTATTTTCCTACTCATCAGGCTTATGTCAGGATTGTAGATTTGAAATACTTATGATTGAACTCACCTCCCCAGGGAAGATGTGCCTGGGAAAGCATATGAACTGCAGAGAAATACCAGAACAGGTTATAAGGTTTGGGAGGCAATTGTGATGCTGAGCCAGTAGAAAAGATACTACTAAATATAACCGGGTACAGCTATGATGCTGATGCTCTTATTTTACATATTTACTAGACATCCAATGGGGAAATGAACAAGTGGGATAGCTGCTGGGGATTTGACTCATTAAATTATAGGACCAAATGTTCACAGTATTCCATGCCTTCATGTTTGAGTATCAAACTAGAAACATCTGAAACTAGTTTGCAAGGATATTGAGCACTCATAATTACTGCTACAGTCAGACTGCTTCTGGCTGGCAAACTGAAACCTGGCTCTATCCATATGATCAGATGATCATTTTGTAGGTCTTGTGTGACCAGCAATGCTGCACATTCTATAACATATTGGCAGATGTGACAGGGAACAGATAGGAGGTTGCAGTCTCTAAAATCATCCCACCCTCACCTTATTTTTAGGTTACAGAAGTCAGTGAGGCTTGATAGGGTAATTATATGCTTTTTGCTGAGAGTGTCAGGAGACTGAAGGGTGACAGACCTTTCCAGGAGGAGCACAGGCACTCCTGGAGTGGTAATTTTAGCCTTTGTGAAGACAATAGCATCAGCTACTAGTAAACTGCCTGATCTACTGGTTTATTACTAGTATCGTTGAAGGTATGAAGGTCACTGAGATGCCAATGAACTTGAGGATGACTGCAACTCCCAAGGCTCCTGGAGAGATGTTTGTGTGAAGAGAGAATGAGGAATGGAATGGAGAAGAAGCCAGCCTGCTCCTTACCAGACTTGAGGGAGTCCAGAAAAGAATGAAGGAATAAAAGCTTCAGCAAAATAGGATAAAAAAAAGAAAAAGGGTGGATTGTACCTGGGGGGTATGCATGTCTGCCAGCAACTATCCATTCTAGCAAGGCTTCGATTCATTCTAGATTAACTTTGTCCAAGTCCATGACAGACATTGTTTTCTACACTGCCTTGCTAACCCCTGGGGAAAAAAAAACACATTCAGTAAATCCAAGTCCTGTAAAAAACATCTGTGGATGCATGGTACCAGTTCCAGCTCAGTTTAAAGAGCACCTGGCTTAGACCTGAAGAGGGCAGTGGGAGGTTGGAGAAGAAGTGTGGAAGTATAACTAAGTGCTTATACTGACCTTATATTTTTCCTGATAGTCTAATTTTTGGGTCCTAAGACTGAAAAGATGCTGTGCTATATGGATCTTTCACAGGCATGGTTTGGCTATTTTAGTACCTATCCAAACACATTCCCAGCTTGCTATTGGCCTACATCCAGGGAACAGTTTTATTTAATCATTGCTTTATTAAAATTGTGAAAAAATACCAGATTCTTGGTTTTCCTTAGGAGGAATTTTCTGGCATCAACAATGCATGTGTTGCAGAAATAGCCAGATCTTCTACTAATTCCTGTGTTCCTTTGGCATAAAGCAGGGTAGAATCTGAAGAACATGACTATATTTCATCATACTTGGAATCTTCATGATAAATGTTTACAAACTGTTGTCAGAAGATGCAACTTCAAAAGAAGTTTTCAGCCATTTTAACCTGTGAAATGCATGATCAAGGTTATGCTTCTGGAAATACAAGGACTGATGTTAGATTGTTAGTTATTATGGAAAAAACCCCACATACTAGTTTTGAGCATGCAGCAAAAATGGAAATATATGGGATTTCAGTCCCAATGTAGCACATTGCAAGCTGATGAGGAAAATCAAACCATACTGTATCCTGACAATAAACATAAAGGTATAAGTGAACCTGGGAAGAAGTCTAAGAGAGGGCAAGTAAATCCCCTGAACCAGCCTAAAATGACTTATCCATCAGCAGATACCCAGCCATGGTATGGAGAATGCAGCTATTAGAGTGATTGCAAATTACACTGGAGCATCTTAAGCTAAATAATGCCACAGGACAAAAAAAAAAAAAAGTGCATTAATTATTTTCTCATTCAGCCTACCTGGGTTCTTTATGATATTCTAATGGCAATTGCCAGGACTATGAATTAAATTTCATATAATAGTGATTTCTGTATATTCAGAGATACAAACATAAGATAAAATACTGATACAAATCACTATATAAATGTGCAATTATAGCTCTTTGCTAAACACAATAAAGTACTCCCAGCAGATAGTATTTTTATTTGTGTGTGGGTGTACTGCAGCTCTACATTTCATTCTCTATGCAGCACTTAGCAATATTTATCCAGTCATTCAAGTTTTGTATAACACAGATAGTTTTACTTTTGATTGCACTGAGAATAGAATTCCTTCTGTGCAGAGATGAAGATGCAGGAGCAGTGTTGATGCCAAAGCCCCCCCAGGGCTGTCAGGGTAAGGGGAGGTCGAGTTTGGTGCTGAAGCAGCAGGTTTTTGATGGTCTGCAGACCTCAGCCAGGAGAAGGTTTCTGAGAACACTCCCCCCATGAGTGATGCAGGTCACAGAACCTGCAAACCCTTGTTCTAAACTCAGCCCTACCCCAGCCCAGGCTGCACAGTAGGTGGAACAGCCTTGGAGGTACTGATCCGGCTTTCTGAGCTAATGAGTATGAGGTAACGAGTGGAGATGTACAGCGAAGGGAGAAGGAACATTGGACATAGATGTGAAGCAACAGCTTCTTTCACGCGGAGCCCTCAGCGCAGTGTTTTCTAACAGACTGTAAAGATTTCCCCACGAGAGGGTGCTGGGTTTCTGTCCCCGCTGGCTCTGGCGCACTCAGGCTTGCCAGTCAATCAATCAGACAGTAAAAACTAATGCAAAAAGCTGAAAACTTCTAACAAGCCTCCAATTTTCCAAACAGTTCTCATTTTAATTCACAGTTAGTCAATCAATATTGACTGTGAAATACTCCAGTGAGCCAGAAGACTCATTATCAGCTGTGATACTTTTAACATCTACCCATTCACATATTATGCTTATAACATCCCTTAATTCTTATGTTCCTACACGATTAGCCTGATCATAAGTAAAAACTGTCTTTTTTTTTTTTTAACCAAAAAGAAAGTATTCTGAAAAATGGATAAAAGCACACAGTTTTCTTTTACAACCATTATGGGAACAGCACATACGGAAAATGCATGTGTTCCAATTTTTCTTGTATAAATTTAAATTCAGTCATTAAATAATAATATATTTTAGGGTTGTTTTTTTTAACAAACAGATTATTTTCTTTCATATTTTGAGACATTCTTCTGATAAGAAGCCATTATAGAAGTATATATTACATGGTTACAGAAATAGTGGAGGAGCATACCATACTGTGGAGACGATAACCCACAGAAATATGGTAAAACAAAGTTCCCAACAAGCTCACCACAACTATGGCTGGCAAAAACAGAGTTTCTCAATGTCTTACAATCCACTTGCATTGTTTAGCCCTAACATCATGTCATCTGCAGTATGTTTCTTCATCTCGACGGGGAGATAGTTTGATGCAAACAAAGCTCCAATCTTCATTAAGAAAAACAGTCCTTTTATATTCTTTTTCTTATAGTACCGATATCGCGATCTTCTGGTTTAAACAATCATCGTGCTAACTAATAACTGGCTATTACAACATCAGCAGTTTAAGCCTTATATGACATATTTGTCTAGCCTGACCTATTTCGTAGTAACTTACAATAGAAGCTTTTAACCACAAGTTCTTCAATCTGATTTCCACAAAGAGACAGTGCAACTGGGAAATGGCTTTTCCTGACTACGTCATTCTGCTTAGTTGACAAACCTTTCCTGGGGGAATTCTGGATGTAGCAGGACATGCCCAGAGACAACCTTTCCACAGTTCCATCATGTTATAAGTGAGGGAGGAATGGCTGCTCTAAGGTAAATGCCCCAGAACAGGGAAAAGTTTCAGATCATAGAATCATAGATACAGATCCCCGAAATTTAACTTCTCTGCTTTAACTTACAAAACAGATTTTCACGGTACTTTTATAAAATACAAGCATGTGTATTTTTCTTTTGTGCTTGGAGAATAAGCATTTATTTATCACAACAGTAGAAGACTGGGTTTCCTCAAGTTGAAACCCTGTGAAAGTGCAAAAATGCAACCTGTAAAGATTGTTGGGAGCCTGAGAGCACAGGAAAGTACTAATGAAAGAACTTGTATCATTTTAAGTTAAAAAAAAATACACTGAAAGAATAATCCAAATTTTATTAAACAGTGTTTTTCAAGATTAATGTATCACTTGTCCTTATGTTTTTCAAATATTTTTGCATCAGAAATATAACAACAGCAGACTCCTGCTGACAGCCAAAAACCCCAAACCACCCTAGAAAATATCTACCTTTGGGCTTTGTCCTAAGTGATTGGTTTCTCAGATGGCACATCTGAGACGTTTGAGATGGTGAGGATTGTAGGAGATCAAGTAGGTCGCAGCAACCTCAGTGCATCTTAAACCAGACCTGATACAATAAGCACTTCACTATTTGCAATATTAAACTGTTAATTTTAATTGACGTGGGAAGTTCCTTTTTAGGGAAAGGAGGGGACGGGCCCCCCCCGTCGGGTCTTCCAGTAGATAGGGGTTCCTTCGCCTCTGCCAAAATGCGGCGCGGAGCGGGAACCGCCCCCCCCCCCGCATCTCCCTGCTGCAAAGCCACCTTGCTGGTATGTTAAGCCATGAAGCCACACTCTCTACTAGTGGCTGAGGCATGCAGATGCTGCTTTGCTTCATCTGACTGTAGCAGGGCAGCTCTTCCATGCTTAGGTAGAGAGATATTTGTTCCACTAATATTTACAGGAACTAAAGATGCTTCAAAGTTAAATGAGCTTTAATTCTGTGATTTGAACACTATCTGCAGCAGGATCACAGATGCCACGGGCCACGGTGACTAAGCACTCACGAGGAGCCGCACACGCAAGTTATGTGCCGAGTTTTACAGCCCCACGGAGGAAAAACGTAATAAAATGCTTCTTTCTTCTGCAAATTGCCATCATATGACTGGCTGAAGAAGCTGCTGGGCTGCCTCTGCGGTGTGATATGTTGCCTGGGCAAGCTTAATTAGGGGCGGGGGGTGCAAAGACAAAGTGATGCTTGGGGAGAACACCCTGGGCTGACCACCAGCAGTGTGGGGAATCTGAGCAACCTGCTCTAGCTGCAGATGTCCCTGCTCCCTGCAGGAAGGTTGCACTAGATGACCTTTAAAGGTCCATTCCAACCCAAACCATGCTGTCATTCTATGAAACTGCACTGCCTCCTGCCTCCCCCTTTTCCTCCAGAAGCCAGGGCACAATCCCCTGTGTGCTGCTGAGGAGTGGACCCGGAAAGCAGAGAGGAAGGGGGGAAAAAAAAGGGAAAGAAAGGGAAAAAAGGGGGAAAAAAGAGGAAAAAGAGGGGAAAAAAGAGGGAAAGAAGGGAAAAAAAGAGGGAAAAGAGGGAAAAAAAGAGGGAAAAGAGGGGAAAAAAGAGGGAAAAGAGGGAAAAAAGAGGGAGAAAAGAGGGAAAAGAGGGGAAAAAAAGCGGGAAAAGAGGGGAAAAAAGAGGGAAAAGAGGGGAAAAAAGAGGGAAAAAAGGCCCCGACAAAAGAACCTATTGGGCAGGTTAGTCAGCTTCCTCATCTTTCCCAACTATTTTCCCATCTTTGAGCGTGGCTTCCTGTATTGCATTTACCCTGCAGATGAATTTTTTCCCATTGAGGAAATGCATGAATTACAGATAAAGGTTTTGTTCTGTACATGGCTTGTGGATGCAGTGCTAATCAATGTTTGGAGGGAAAGTAAGGGTTTTGCTGTTCTTCTAGCTACAACCTAAAAGAGAAACATTCCTGAGGGCCTGAGCTTAAATGCACTTCTTGGGTCAAAGGGCAGACAGCACATGAGTGTTGGTTCCAGATGATGCTGATGATGACAATTAGGAACTGTTGGTGCTCTTAGGGCTGTGGCTCTAACACAAGTTAAATTCTGGTAGTCAGAGACTATCTTCCTTCAGAGATAGGCCCTTTGAAAGTGCTGAGTTTGTATTTAAGGGTTTAATGTGTGCAAGACCCATACTGATACTTAATGACTTACTGTGAAAAAGGGAATACTGCATCAGAAACCGCAGAAGACTATATTGAAATCAAAGTCACCAGCCGCCATACTGGGAACTTGCTAACAAATGCTCCAATTGCTTCATTTGGCTACTTTTTGGTGGTTTCTTTTTTTTTTTTTTTTTTGTTAGATAAGTTTTATGGACCGGAGGGTTAAAACATATCACCCACCCTTTGTCACCTTGCCACACTCCAAAAGCTGTTTTTACACCTTTGTTTCTCAGACGTTTGTCTTTGCAATGAAAAATTGAACTTTTGGGGCAATTTTGTGCCTTTTAGTAGTGCTCAAATTCATGCTACAGCTCATCATTGCCCATGGTTTTATGCTTTCTTCTGGGTCACTCTAGGACTTCCTACTATCTTTATATTAAGTCAAGAATTTTAGCAATTACTACAGTTGTAGCTCACAGGAGACAACTACCTGAAGGGAGGTTGTAGCCAAGTGGGGGTTGGTCTCTTCTCCTGGGCAGCCAGCACCAGAACAAGAGGACACAGTCTCAAGCTGTGCCAGGGGATGTTTAGGCTGGATGTTAGGGAGAAGTTCTTCATGGAAAGAGTAATTGGCCATTGGAATGGGCTGCCCAGGGAGGTGGTGGAGTCCCTGTCCCTGGAGGTGTTTAGGAAGAGACTGGATGGGGTGCTTGGTCCTGAGCTGCACACTCCCAGCAGTGGAGGCCAGACACCCAGCACTGAGAGCACTGCAGCCCCAGGGAAATTCTGCACCATGGGCACAGCAAACAGGACAGTCAGCCTCGGGAGCACCACGAGGGGCAAGACCCTCCAGGGATGGTGGCCCCTGAGAATGTACCCAGCAAACCTCCCAGTTCACAGTGAGCTGATGTTCATGGTATGGAATACTTCTGGCCAGCTTCAGTCAGCCGATAGAGGCAGAGATGATGTCCATGATCATCCCATCTTACTGGCTCCAGCTGGTTTTTCCAAGTCACAGAAGAAAGGGAGATGCCCTGTGCTCACAGAACAGCCATGGGATCTTGGTGCTTCTTTGAAATCCCATCTATGTCCAGCAGAAGGTAGAACAACACACCAGAAACACAGTGTGTGGAATATTGCACTTGAAAGTAGAGTTGGAAGAACTATTCTCTGGCATCAACCCCATGTTTTGAATCAGGAAATTCCTGTCTACAATACATTAATTTGTCATATCAACATCTTAAATCATGTGATGCTTTTCTTTTTTGTGCACAAATGCATATAATAGTTGCAGGAATAGTATAGCGAATTCTTCTCAAACAGCATACTAACGTGGAGGAAAGGGTTCTGATACACTTTTCAGTGAATTTATTTTAAAAATGATCTTCCTGAATTTCCTTCTCTGTTGCTTAAAAAGAATTATTTGGTCTTCCTATCACAGGTAATTTCTCAGGGGCTATGGTTTCCTGGTCTTAGGCTATAAAATTTTTCTTCTGGGCCCTGCTAAATGCTTTCAGTGCTGGATTCATTGCAGAAAAATTCCTTGCAGTAAATTATTATCTTTCCTATGAAAAGCAACTGTGTGAAACTGGCTCTGTCTGCACATACATAAACATCAGGTGGAAAAATTCTGCACAGTTCCATGTAACACAGAAGGCTTATCAGGCCAATCTCAAGTTGCAGTCACGTTATAATCATGGAACATGGATTTCCAGTGTCCCTGTGTGTTTTTGCTGTAGGTGTGCAAGTTATATGCTCGTGAACTTAATTTGTACTTGGTGGGGAAAAAACGTAGACCCAATATGTAGTTAAACAATGCAGAATTTATTAAATTGTGGCTCATTCTAAGGAATATTATCAGTGATAAACTTGTTTTCTATAGTATTTTTTGTTTAAAATTATAATAATCTAGTTAATGTAACTAACAAGAGTGGACTGGAGCTAGGTATGAAATGCTCTATTAAAAGAAGTATATTGAGTTCTGCATTTACTCACGCTCTGTGTGCTACAAAAGACATTTAGATGTAATGCTGTAATAATCCCAAAAGAACAGAAAGCTGACAGTTTAAAATCTCTGCTGAAGTCAAATGTCTCTTTTAGCTACATCATCAGACCGTAAAAGGTGATTGCTTTTCTATTCTCATCCTTTTCCCTTCTCCTACCCTGAAATTTCAATAGGCTTTTGTTGTTAAACATTCAGATTGAAAATGAAAGAAAACAATTAGAAGAAATAGAACATATTCCCTTGGGTTACCAAAACCTTATTTATGTACAGCCTTTTTTTTAAGCATTAGAAGCCCAATATCTGCTTTCTGACAGTTTCCAAGGCGCATACATGCATAATAGAATAGATGGTAAAGGTGACAACTTTTAAACAGCAGTGGCCAAAACTACTTCTGTTAATAAAGTAGTACTTCACTTTTTGCATTATTCTGTGCAATTATCTTAGCCCAAAACAATGACTATGATTACAGTGGAAAACCAGTGTTAAAAGGAGATACTGTTGCTGCTTTCTAAATTAAATATATCTGCACAACATTTGCAGCGATTAATTTTTAAAAGGTAGAATCTCCTCTGTCCTGCACTAGATGCCCTTTGGAGCTCCCTTCCAGCCCTGAACATTCTACGATTCTATAGTAGAACTTCTGAGTTCTTTGTGTCACTCAGGCACTCTCCTCACACATCAGATACATACATTCCTCCTGCACTCCCACATGACAACAGTGACCCAGACAGAGGCAGAAGAGGGGGTCAAACCCAGACAAAGCAGGATGGAAATGACTGTTTCTACAGATATTCCAGCAAAGGCAGCGTGGAGGTGAGGAGGAAAACAGAGACTGAAATATTTTTTAAAGTGACTATTTTTTTCATCTTCCTTTTTTTTTTTAACAGTATTTCTTCCTCAGATTTTCTTACCTTCACATCTATTTCCTTATATGTTTTCTCAATGTCAACACAGAAGATAAGCACTAACTAACTTCCTTGGATCAGTAATTTTGCTCATAATTTATATTGAGAATGAAAGATATGGAGAGAAAGAGAAGAAGATCATTAACAAGATGTCTTATAATCTCTGAATATCTCAACACATGAGAAAATAACTGTAATGACAGCTTTGGAGCTATCCTGAATAGACACATACACTTTAGAGGCAGCTAGGTGAAAACTAATGTGAATTTACTTAATGTGCATGTACTGGCTTTACATGAGCTTTTATCTGTTGTGAGCCCAGCCCATGGTCTGATACACCTGAAACACTTTCTCAGACCAAATGTTTGATTGTGTTGCGTTAGGATCACAGAATCTGTCTCCTGATGCTGACACATGCCTAGAGTTTGATTGCAGCTGGAGCGTGCCTAAGAAACTCTCTGCTCTGTCTTGCCCACAGCTTTTAGCAGTGCCACTGCGGGTACTGTTCATGGGTCATAACAGCCTAGGGTCGTTTTTGTCATCTTTTTTTTTTTTCACTGAAAATAAAAATAATTGAGTATAGATTATAAACTATAAAGCCAGGCGGTCAGGTACACGCTTTGTTCGGCGGCTGGCTGTTTAGCAATACACTCTGGACAAGTGCATACTGCGCGAACAATAGTTTCTTCTGGCAATTCGTTGCTAACAACCTTGCCACACTCTATGCAATGCAATCTCATTTTGCCAACCTTTTTATTATGCCAATTATCCAATATTTTATAGCGACAAATAGCAAAGTACGTTGATATTTATATTTCATAAGGCGTCCGCCGAAAAATCCTGGGTGATACTGGACAGCTGTCAGCAAGGAACAATATGTGAAGAAATAGTGTGCATGAGTGGAACCTCAATATGTTGCTCACCCACCTCACTCTTCTTTGATAGTTTTTTCAGCTTTCCTCTCCTGAATAATCTGCCTTTCTTATTTCACTTGTATTCTTTACTGGCCAATTATTTCTGCAGGGGTCTTTGTGCAGATGGTTGGTATTCTCCTTTCAGATTAATTATCAAATCATTCTATGATTCTATAATTTTGCACACTGAGAGCAAAGGGTAGAATTTCAGTGAGCAGTGGAAGGAAGATTAGCCTGTAATCCCCTTCAAGTGCACAGGAGTGATTGTTGTTACAGTGTATGTGTTTTAAATTAAGCTGCTTGTGCTAAAGAGAAGCTAAGGTAGGGGTCCATCCCACTGTACAGTAAAAAGACTGTGGACAGCTCATATAATGGGTGTTGCAAAAATGGGAATGTTTGATTTTTTATTTTATTTTTTTTCTGCAATCACACGTTGAAACCTGTTGAAAGAATCCGGAAGAGTGCCAAAGTTTCCTAATTTGTAGTGTTTTGTTCTTGCAAACAGACAGTTCCTTGGGCAGGCTGCAAGTGTGCTGGTTGTATTTATAGACATTTGCATATGTGCACACGAGTGGGAATAAAATGGAATTAAATCTCTGATAAATCTCTGTTTAACATATCTCTTTTCCATTCAGGGATTCCTCTCAAGAAACATTGTGTAGCTGCTGCCTTTGATCTTTGTCCCATTATTTCAGTCTC
The DNA here is from genome assembly GCA_024336885.1 of Actenoides hombroni. NCBI lineage: Eukaryota > Metazoa > Chordata > Aves > Coraciiformes > Alcedinidae > Actenoides > Actenoides hombroni. Next base: position 619 of record WUAM01008171.1, on the reverse strand, counting down.
ATGCTTCCTCTCAAAGAGTTTGATAATATCCACGTTATGATAAAAATAATTTAACTGCCAAATGAGAACTCCCCTGATAAATGTCGAGTTTCTGGATGTTATTAAAAACTGTAAGAATTAGAATGAAACACACCCTTTTAATATCTGAAATAAAAAGATTTCACAATTCTTAAAGGGATCTTTATTCTGTTAAGTAATAGTAAAGCAAACATTCCTTTGCAGTTTGTTCTACCCAACAACACAAGATGGAGAAAAAGAAAATGAAAGTGATCACAAGAGAAGCAGCTAAACAGCATTCTCCAAGATAAAAATGTAATTAATTAATGGCTGGGTCTCTAAAGTTAGTGACTATAATGACTCAATCTGTACTCGGGAATATAAAGTAGATGTGTGCATGCATTTTAAATCACTTTTTGTCTACAAGCAGGACAACATTTAGAGTAAAATATTTATATATCTTAAGTAAAGATGGTTTCACTTCTATTTTCTCTTTATTTCATCAGATACAGTTTAGACTAATATATTAAAAATGAGAGGTTTCATAAATCACTATCAGATGTAGTGTCAGTCAGATTTATTATAATTTCTAACACTTGCTTAAAGAAGTTAATGCTTCTGC
>WUAM01008135.1:0-23533 GCA_024336885.1 Actenoides hombroni | reverse complement strand
CTATGGATTGTGATTGCAACATTTTCCATTTTCTTTCCTTTAAAAAAAGCCTATTGTATTTTGTTGGTCAGTTGTAGCTTTTAAATCCACTTTTCTTAAAGGGCCATTTCATGAAAACAAAAGAAAATTATTGTTTCCCCACACTCCTTGAGGTTACAAAAGTTTCTTTGAGAGGATATTTCCCTGCTAGGCTGAAACAGGGTGGATATTATTCAAACGGAACTACTGCCATCAGGACCAATGAGGAGTGCCACGTTTTCTTTGAAGATAGTGAAGGAATAATTTTGGATCACTGTACTCCACATTTTCATCCTAGGTCCTAATTTTACTATATCCAGTAGGAATTGTCTGCAGTTTGACAAATCTATTCAAATAAATTTACAAATGGATTCTCAGCTCAGTAGTTACAAATTTCAGTATCTAAGATGAATTTTATAAAATTTTTCCACTTCTAATTTTGATTTTAACAATGAATTAATGCTGAGCTGACAATGAGCTCTTGTAGCCATGAAGGCCAATGGTATCCTCTGGTGCATTAAGAAAAATGTGGCCAACAGGTAGAGGGAGGTTTCCCCCCCTCTAGACTTCCCTAGTGAAGTACTCTCATCTCTGGAGTGCTGTGTTCACTTCTGGGCTTCCCAGTTCAAGAAAGGCAGGGACCTACTGAAGAGAGTCCATCAGAAAGCTACAGAGATGACTAAGAAAGAGAAGTGTTTATTGTTTCTAACAAACAAGGAAGAATTTCCTGCTTATATTTTTCATACATATAAAGGAATATTTTTAAAGTGGAAAAAGCAAGCCTGCAATAGCCAAATGAGAAAATAAATCAACTGCAATTTATTCTTTATGCAAACTTCAAAATAAGATATTAACTCTTTAAATATACTAATTAATACTTGGAAATCTTGCATGCCTGAATGCATGAGAATATCAAATGTGAGACCCTGAAAATCCCATCTTAATTTCACTAAGCTTCTTAACAAAATAAACAACACACCGCCCAATCTCTCCACAGGCATCACTAACATTGGAGCCTCCTTCACCCACACGATTGGTTTCTTGCTGTATGACTAGAAATTATCCTTTGTTTATCACCTGGTGAATAGTTAATTTTGCTTTATGTCAGAGTACTTTTGATACTCAAAACCTCTATATGACGCGCTACATAAAAATGATTTATTTGCTAGTACATACTGCCAATTACATGAAGAGAGCTCTACTGCTGATATTTTCAATGGCTGAATCTGTTGTGTATTTACCTCTCCAGAGGAGACCCAGATTGTTCCTGTTCAGTTAACTGGCAGCCTGCACTTGAAGTAGGAGAATTCTCATTTCCTTATCCACTCCATCACAGTTGCTATGGCAGCATATTTGCAGCAGGATGGAGTCAGCTTTGTCACCAGGACCTTGCCCAGGGGGTGGAGATGCTTCCTCCTCACTTCTGTCTTGTAAGGGGGATTAGCTGAGAGACCTGTTCCTACTTAGGAATTCTCTTACATACATACTAAATATGTCTTAAAGCAGCTACAAGGGAGCTGGGCAGCTGAGAAAGAATCTTGTAAAAATTCCCATTCATTTTTGTTACTGCTTTTGTTTTGTATGAACATTCTCCTGGTTATAATCCTTTTTGGAAACCGAACACTTGCTGTTTGAAGTATGATGGTGCTTTGAAGAGCCAGCAGGTCTCTGCAGCATTCATCCTAGTGTCTTTCTAAATGAGGCATTATTAACCAGGTTCACTCTCAGAAGCACCTATGCTGGCTACTGCACTTTGTCTCATCATAAAGTTTTTCTATTAACCTAGTAAAAGTGACTTAAGTCCTATTTGAGCTTCTAGGATTGAAGAGACATGTTTTGTTTAACTACTATTCTCATGTATATTCTTATATTCTCATAAATATTCATAATAAGATTTTTCCAATATTTCAGATGATCTCCAAATGAGGCTGAGATGGGTTACCTGCTTAATTGGGTTTCAAGACAGAAACCTAATTCTCTCTGTGGATTCACCTAAGTTTAGATGAAGGGTCACACTCAGAGCATATGAATCTGGAATAGAAACCTCCTGTATTTGCCCAGCAGAGAAACTGGGGATCTAGAAAAAATATTAAAAATAAACAAATTACCTGAATGCTTCAGCTCTTTCTGAGGTGCTGCCTGAGAGTCTTCCCCAAAAATTGGAAGGCTTGCTGGAGACTGACCTTATATAGTTTTTGTCTGTGCTGGGCCTGGGCGTGGGCTGGGCCCAGGTGTAGGCCCTTAGCTCAGGCCCTCAGCTCAGGCCCTCAGCTCAGGCCCTCAGCTCAGGCCCTCAGCTCAGGCCCCCAGCTAAGAATCAGCAGGCAAACAACCCGTCTTTAAAAAGTGGTAGGTATTGCAGCTGTTAGGTTCTTAGTTAAGGTACCCTAAAAGAAGAAGTGTGTATTTGGATTGTACTGTCTCCTGAGGCTTTTTGTTTTGTTTTGTTTTTCCAGATCTCTTTGGCTGTTACTGGTGTGTAGTTAAAAAAAATGCTGTTAATACTGTTGATTTCATCTAACTCTGTTAGGAAAGTATGTTTTGGGTTAGAGATGTCCCTACTTATTGCAGGGGGGTTGGACAAGATAACCTTTGGAGGTCCCTTCCAACACAATGCATTCTGTGATTCTATGTTGCTGGGCTGCTCTGTAGTTATGGGGCAAATGACCCTCAAGTAACTTCTAAAAAAGTCAGTCATGTAAATACATTTAACTGTGATTTAAATAATGCCATCATTTGGTCTGGGAAGTTCATAGCAGTTACAAAACAACCACCTTAAGATTTGTATGTACTTTTTGAATTGCTTTGTTAATAATTAGCACAGATTGCTAGGTATATACAAACACAGCTTAGTATTTACCATTAAACAGTAGGCAAAAAATATTTAGCATGCAAGCTCCCTGATGATAACACCAGAAACAAAATGGTTGGTCACCTGTCAGCTTACTTCCCTGAAAGAGTATCTTATTCAGAGGTATCAGTTAGTAACAGCTGATCTTGCTCTCATCAAAAAGCTAGCTAGAACTAATGTAATTTATCTCTGAGTTTGAGAGCAGTTTTCTGAAGGAAGAATGAAGTATGGCTTTTTATATGCTCTTCTTCCAAGAGGCTAAAGCAACAGAAGGGCCCCAAGTCATTTGTGAGCTTATAGATAATCCCTGAACTGGATTTTGCTAGAATAAATTTAGCCTTTTGTGAATGTAACAACTGTAAAAAAAATCCCAAAACTCTCAAACATCAGTCTAAAGTAGGAGTCACTATCTCTATAAAAAATTAGAATCTCCTACTCTTATAGCACTGTTGAATCTCTAATTCTGTACAGTGCTCCTAGGATGAGAGTTAATTTGCAAATATGTGGATTCCTTTTGTTAAACTGCATTATACACAATGCCCACTATTTTTTTTTTCTTTTTTTCTTTTTTTTTTTCCCTGGAATATTAAAGTATAAAATTGCCCAGCTAGCTCCCATGCTGGTGAGCCAAAAGCTTTTTTAGTACATGCAAGTGCTCTTCTTCTAGTCTTCCATGCTCTAAAACATATTTTGTCAACAGAATTGATGCATTTAACTTTATTGCTGTAGTATTATATCTGTTCTATTACAGCATGCTGAGCCATAAAGAATTCAGGTTCATCTATCCAGTACTGCCATTTTGCATGGTTTTTTGTGGTAAGCATTGGTTTCAGATGTCTTGCAACTTTCCCAGTATATAGTTTAAGTAGGTAATTTTTAATTTTTTCATCAGAAAGTTATTATACTGTGACGCACTAGAGGAGGTACTTGTCCCAGCACATGGTGAGAGCAGCAGTTCAGCTCAGTTGCTGTAGTGGCACTCACTGATTCTGTAGTTAAACTCATTCTCCATAACCTCATTTTTCAGGAAATTACAGCCAGATAGAATGGACTCTTTGTTTAAACAAAGTTATTTTCAAATGGATTTGAAGATAGCTATAGCCATAAAAGACATTTTAAAATGCTTCCATAAATACATTAGCAACAAAAGGAGAGCTAAGGATAATCTCCATCCTTTATTGCATGTGGGAGGAAACATAAGACAGAGGATGAGGTAAAGGCTGAGGTACTGAGTGCCTTCTTTGCCTCAGTCTTTATTAGAAAGAATTATTGTTTTCCCAGGGTACCCAGCCCCCTGAGGTGGAAGACAGGGTTGGAGAGTAGAAACGTAACTTACACAGGTCCTATTGGATTCGGCTCTGCAGTTTGCTGCTCCTGGGTAGACAGCCATATCCTTACCTTATGGCAACAAACTGAGGTGCTATAGGTAGGCCAGCAAAGTAACAGATGTCTTCCCAGTGACCATACTTGTTATTCGCATTGTGCATAGCAGGGTAGTTAATAAGGTGTCCATCACTCTTTCCTAGTACCATCCGATCCTTATGACTGTATCACTTATAACTGCATGTGCAGACAGTTGTTCAAGCAGAGTTCTTGTTGTCTGGAAATCTTCCACCACAATATTCCTAGAAAACTGGGTAATATTCTCATTAACAATGAACTTCATTATTTGCTTCTGTGACACTATTATCAGTGGAAATTTAATTTCAGTGAACAGGAATTAAATTAACAAACCTATACAAATACCCAGGGCCATCTAGGTCCTGATACTGTGCAGGGAAAGAATGAGAATCAGGTGAAAGTTTTGCTATGAGTGGTGTGATGGGAATCCCAAATGGGTCGGATTTTAAAGGTGGGTCAACCTCAATCAGTCCAAAGCAAAGGTGGCTCAGTCTTCCTGGGAGTGTTCCCAGAACTTCTGGAGCACTGATTTCCAAAAGCTGTCTGACTGTGGCACAGGAGCTTAAAAGAGCAACCTGATCTAGTTGAAGATGTCCCTGCTCACTGCAGGGGGGTGGACTAGACCCTCCTGAGAGATGGCTAAACATTCTTTCTGCTTCACCCATCTCAATAGTGAAGTTCTCCCTGTAAAACCCTATGGGCTGTCATTTAGAGACACAATCCAGCTGGTTCTCAATTGCCACAAGGAGCAAACACCAGTGATCACCCAGGCCTTGTGATACTGTAGCATCAGACCTCAAGGCATGATAAGCTCTTATGGACAATGAGTCAGCCTCAAAAACACCAACCCATGCAGGAAGAATCCCATGTTTAACTGTTTAAAGTTTATTCCCTTTAAACAGCAAAACACTTCAATCAGATCAACCCAAAACCTAACAAGTTTGCTACAAACTAGAGTATGAGGTGTGCTTGGAAAATACTGTCTTTGGACATGCAGAACAAAACAGTTATTATTGAGCGGCTAATGTGAAGGGAATATTTGCAAACATTAACTCCTTTTTCATCTGCTTTATACTCCTGCCTTACATAAACATAAAGAGATATGCAGGACTTGTTAATTTGTTCTCAAAAAAAATATCTCAGTTTGTTATCTGCAGATAAAAGCAGATGCTAAAGGGCAATAAATTATGCTTTTTGTGCACATTTTCTTCTGTATTTTGTTGAGTTTTTTTTTAAACTCTCCTAGTTGACATAGAATTTCCTTTGCAGCATTATTTATTACAAATGATGTTGCTAGGCTTCCTGGGAGGGCAAAATGGAAAAAATCCCATGTCAGCAGTGTATTGTAAATCCCACCTCAAAATCTTATAACTCAAGGTAGCATTAGCTGAGAAGAAACTCCTACAATAAACCCAGTGTGTAGGCAAAGGAAAGCAAGGCATAATAGTGTGAATCACAAGGTAAGAATGACAACATATCCAGAAGGTAAGCAAAAAAATGTATTTACAATAGGTATTTATTCCTGTAAATCATATCATGTATTACCACTCATGGAATAATAAAAAATAGCAAAATCTGTTGAATAGGTCAAATGTGATTATTCAAGTCCACTTAAAATAGATTTGTCTGAACCAGAGTGAACAGAAAGTCATCATGCTAAGATGCACTGAACAGCCCATGAATCCCTCTGGCTCTACAAAGTAAAAGCTGGTACCAACTGAAAAAAACAACCTCTTCCTACTTGTTGCTGCTTTTAAGTAACAAAATAGTTGCCCTTCATTTAAAAAAAGGACCAGCTGCAGGGGAGGCCCTATTCATTTGGGACCTGAGGGTATAGTTGCAAAATGGAAATAAAATCCTGCTTTGGTACCATTTGCCCAGCTGGTGCCAGTTCATTTCTCTTGAAGGATGTTATGTCACAGTTCCTCTCTGCTTGTCACTGTGGTTTCTCTCTACTTGGACTTTGTGACATGGCAAGTGGCTCTTTGTTTTGTTTTGTTGTTTTTTTTTTTCTGTTTAGCGAGAAGGAGGAAGCCTTTAGGGCCATGATAGGTACAAATTCCAGCACACAAAAAAACCCCTCAGTTCCTGGCATTTGGTAAGCTGGAAGAAAAGTGAATTGGAAGTGATTAGAAGTTCTGCTGCAGCATTGAGCAAAGGTGATCTTCAGTCTAATACAGTGATGTGTAAATTTAAAGAAACTTCAAAAAAGAGCTGTCTTTTTTATTTTGGTCATTTGATAATATTTGTATAAAAAGCAGCAGGATTGGACCTTTTTTCAGTGGGGCTCCAGTTCAATACATCACCCACAAGGGATGCAAAAACATCCTCCTCACAATTTAGCATCCAAAAGCAACGAGGAGGTTGGACACCTTGGTGTGAGGGGCAGGAGCTGCTTCATCCAGGGTAAAACTAGTGAGAACTTGGTGATCCTGGAAGAGAGGATGCAGATGGGCTGGGAAATGTCCAAGATGCTTAAACTACGGGGCCTTTCACGCTGGCCACCATCAGGTGCATGTCAAAAAGGGGCAAGAGCACTGCAGAAGGCAAAAAACCAACAGTTTGCTCACTACAGCAGCCTCTTTCTGCTCTTGAGTAGAGACTAGTTCATACCCTGAAACACAAGATTTAATACCCATCCAAAAACCTGCTACTGTTAGTTGTTCTCAAGGCCCATATAAAAATTATAACCTTCAGGAACCAGTAAGCAGAAGCCTTCCACGGACTCATACACAGCCTGAAGCTTTTTGTATCTCGGGAGCTCTTTTTCTGTATTTGTACAGTATTTACTACAATGGGATCTTGGCCCATAATTAAAGATGCAAAAAACTATGGTAGTATAGGAGATGCTTAACACTCAAAAAACAACCATGCCTAGAAATCAGGATCCCGGGGGAAGGCAAGCAAGAGAGAAATATAACTGTTCATGGTTATAAGATTTAAATCAAAGGTGAAGAGAGAGATAAAATTGTTACTTGGCAGACAAAACAGGATCTGTAGGAACCTGTGATTTTCTGGATCCACAGCTGGAGAGAAAACAACACTTAATCCTTAAAAGTTTCTCCGTTGGGCAACTGAGCCTTGAGACTGCCTTTAAACACCTAAATATATTTATTTAGTATTTAAATGAATCACATTCACAGCCCATTTTTACAAGTGACAATCATCTGGATGCATTGGTAATCTATGCTATGCTAATTTAGGATTGCAAGTTATGTGGCATGTCCTTTGCAGGTGTCAGTTTCTGTATGCCAAGACAGAGGTTAGGTGACAACATTTAGTTTAGATATATGCCTTTTATATGATCATGCATAGCTAAAAAGAAATCTTCGCTACAAAAATACACTTCTCTATATGTAAGGCTACTGACCTTTATTTGTGTGGCATCTTTACCATTTAGGAACATTCAAATTCCACTCCTTCTCTGATGGATCAACACCCCTGGCCAACACTGTCAGTGCAGCAATTCCAACAACACACTGTAGATCTGCATTAAAAAATGCATTGTCCAAATCGTCATACCATTTTATCAGTTAATTTGCTACATTTGCTGTTTCTAAGGAATCAATAGAGGAAATCAAATGATCACTCGTCCCTAACAGTGGAACATTTTTGAGCACAAGCTCCCAATGTTTGCATATGTACTTATTCAATGAATCCCATGATCAGTGATCCTCACAGACAGGGAGTGAGGATTTCTCCTGGCCTGGGCAGCACTGTCCCTGACTTTTGAAGCCTTTTGGTCTCCAAGCAAAGTCTGGTGATCCTTGAAACCCAAGCCTTGCTTGTCTGGCAGTGAAACTCCATGGCTTATTATCCTGTTTTTCTCTGCCACCCTCCCCCAGCCACTGCGACTGCTTCTTTCCCACCCTTTAATCTAAATAAAAAATTAAATAAATAAATCTTTCCCCAGATTCCTTATACAGAAAGATGTAGGAAGATGCAAGTCTTTTATAGTACAACAGTTCTATAAAACTGTAGAAGTTTATGATAAGGAGAAAAAAAGGTACCTGAACATCTCGTGAACGCTCATATGCCTGATAAGCCACTTTCTCCTCTATGCTGGCTAGCTCTTGTTTCAAGTTTGCTGTCTCATGTTGATGAAGATCCGTGAGGTCGAGAACATTGTACAGAGTTTTGTGTGGGTACATCTTGAGAAATGTATGTATTTATGATGAAGAATAAACAAAATTTTAGAAGTTATAAAATTATATTTAAAAATTATTCCATACAGTACTGCTCCTGTTTTCTTCACAAAATTAACTGAGCAGCTTCAGGAGTCCTGTTTCCAGACAGTCTAATGGTGCTGGCACAGCATTTTATAGCTGTCAGAAAGTTTCACTGTATTTTAATTTATTTGGACTGTGCAACAAAGTTGGCATGTTTTATTTACAGTGCAGTTCTAGCATCATTGCATTGCTACTGCAATAAAGTCCAGACAGCAAAGTATTAAATCACAAGTGAAGATCATCAGGATCATGATCCTTTGACTGAAGTACACTTCAGAATTACATGTATCTAGAAATACCTTCTAAGAATGCTGTCTGTTTCACTTTTTTTTTTTTAACTTAAGCGTTAGCAACAACATAATAGCCTTTTTTTTTTTTATATGAAAATGTTGCAAACCCAGGAAAGATATTCAGTGTTATTGAAGTTGATGAATAATTTGTTGATACTATACTCACAAAGGTCCTTAGGTTTGTAACTTAATCTCTTGAATTAACCCAACATCTGACAGAAATGTTAAAATTCAGACTGAGAGTTATATTTGCAAGTCAGCATATGAAATGGGCTGGAGGTCTAGTAGGGACCGTGATCTATTGTGGCTTCATCCAAGGCATCCTCTCATTCCTTGGGGATCTCTGGTCAAGGTGAAGACCCCCAGTACATAGTGTTTGGACAGATGAACGTAGGATGCTTGCAAGGAAGAGGACCTGTTTATGAGATCATCCTTCCTGGCAGTTACCTGCACACTAGCAGTGTGTGCACACAACAACATCAAAGCTTTGGCTTCCAGGCTAAATCTGGATTCTTCAGAGGAGGAAGAAAAACATTTAGTAGCTTTGTTTAGCTGCGTTTTTTTTACGTGTTTGGCTGTGATTTGCTTTTTTTAACAGATCATTTACTTCTGACGCCTGTTCCACGCTGCTGTTCGCCCAGCGTTATTATTACCAAATTCTTTCTGAGGGTTCACTACCTCCCTCATAAATCAGTATGTTCCTATTTAGCAAATTTAATAACAGGTTCTGGTTTCAATCCTCCCTACACAGAAAAGCCACTTCAGCCAGCAAACAATTTTAGGAAGGATCTTGCCATTTCTGGTTTTCTTCCAGGGCTCCACCTCCAGCTTTCAGAAGATTGTCCTGCCTACCCTTTGCACTGGGGGGTTCAAAGTGCAGCCTGCGGGACCCCTTTCCATGCAGCAGTTATGTGAGGACAAGGACGATCAGTTGCCTGCTTTTATTGCTTGTGAATTGCTTGTCAGCAATTTCTAGGTTCCTACAAATAAGAAGAAAGGAAAAGACCCCCTTGCTCAACCTCTATGTCCATGTGTGCAGGCTTGGTGTGCTGTGCTGCTTCGAGCCTTAAGTGGGACTTAAGAGCTCAGATGGGGGCCAGGCTGAGAATCCCCTCCCTGCTTCCCCCTCCTCTTTCCCAAAGGAGAGTAAAAAGAAAGGGAAGGAGCAAATCCACCAAGAAATGATTTGGAGTCAGCTTGGAAGTCGAGAGGTAAAGAATTTTCTTTAACGCCCAACCCACTGCAGGGGCAGTGTTGAAAACCAGCCCTGATGCTGTGTGAGCCCTGCCCAGCAGTAGCCACAACCCGGGGGTGTTCCCAGCACCTTCCCAGCTCTCCATGCAAAGCACAGCACTGAGAGGGCTGCTATGGGGAAAATTAACTCCAGAGCAATCAGAGTCAATACAGAAAGCTACCTCATCTTCTTTCCCTGAGTCCTTTTTAGAACACTCTTGTGCCATAGCCACACCATAGAAAGTAAGGCAGAAACCCCTTGATAGCAAGACAGATTAATGCATACTGAAAAGGAAGCGTGACTACATCAATAGGCTACTGATTCAGACCACGAATTTATCTCAAAATACTGCATGTAACTTTTTAATAAGGTTTAAGAGAATTTATAACACTTTGCTCCCTGACAAAGGTATATTTTATTAAGGACCAAAATGGGTTAGTCTACAAAAATTAAATTATATTCAACCCAGCATGCCAGGTACTCTCCACATCACTCCTCCAATTGCTGTGATCTCCAGTGCAGCAAGCATCAGGTAGGACAGGTGGTAGCACAGAATGGAGCACTCCCTACCCCAGCTCAGGTGCCCCTGGCCTGTGTGGCCAGGGGAGGGAGAAGCTCATTTGAGGGACAGGAGAAGAAACAAATGCTGTTTGCAAAAGAAGAAACCAGAAATAATTTCCCAGATTTTGAAGGCTACAGTGTCCCAATTAAATACTGGTTATTGCTTTTCTTTCTTAGGAAACTAAATCAGGCTCTTGATTCATTCCTGTTAAAGGAATTTATTGTATAAATATGAACTGGTATAGTAGGGCTCTGTATAGAGGTGACTGGGTATATGTGCATTATCTGTAGGCTTTAAAAAGTAGTATAGGCACTGAAAATAAGAAATAGAATCCAAAATAAGAAATAGAATCTGTGCTCATTTTATAGAGACATGAAAACAGGCAGGGCTGATGGACGGAAACACAAGTGACATGATCCAAGGAGAAAACCCCCCAGGGCAGGATTTCTCCCTGATCTACCACGTGAGATTGAGTGAACTGTGGTCTGCACATCTCATTTTCTCTTTTGCTTAAAACAATTAACAATTCTGTCCAGAGAGCAGATGCTGGTACAGCTTGATAGGTAGTGCTGCTGGGGAGCTGTCAGAGGGCCCTGGAGAAAAATGTAGAACTCCATAAAAGGAATGTACCATGCTAACAAAGTCAACCAGAAAGGGCATAGGGGAAATTTAGACAGCTAAGAAAGAATCTGAAAAGTACATGTTTGGAGAGGTTAAAAAAGGAAAGAAAAAGGGTAAGCCAGTCTTCAATTAGCTTTAAATATTGAAAACACTTCATTTTCCCAGCAACAAAACAATTTTCAAGAAACATGTTAGTCTAACAATCTTGAATAAAAGAACAGCTCGGTTTTGGCTTGTTGTGTGGGGCTACAACAGGTTGTAAAACTGTCACAGTAGGTGTAATACTGTGAAAACAGGGTCAGCTGGAACATAGACTTGTAAAAACAAAAAGCTGCAAGTACAAACTCAACCTGTAAATAGGAAGCGATATTACTGGTTAGAAAAATAAACGAAGAGAGATTTTTCTCTTTAGGATCCTCTGGGCATTTTCATTTAATAAAATCTAGACAAACTCATGCAGCAGCTGGTTATGTTGCCCAAACAGTTCTGTCAAATTTTGTAGATTGTCTCATGGGACTTGTCTGTCTACAAAAATCCTTTCTTCTACTTGCATAAATCTCTTTCAAATATGTTCCCTAGGTTTGCTGCTCGTTCTTGTAAAGGATGAGTGATATGGGATGTACCAGAGGAGCAAGCTCTTACTTCCTACAGACTGCACTGCAAAACTGGACTCTGCACCTTTGTCATTTGGAAATGCTGAAACTCTGAAGAATTCTTGAGATTCCAAGGAGAAAAGTTTAGGACACTTATACTTCTGAAAAAAAAAGTACCTAATAAACAGTTACTGGCAGAGACAACAAAGTCAGGATACTAACTATCATGGGAACCTAATTTAAAAAGAAAGCCATATTGTATGTCAATTTCTGAAACCTTTAGTCTTTAATGCCATGTCATCGAACAGGGAAAATAAATGTGATTTTTGTAATGATATAAATAAAATGCACATGGTGAACTGTCCTTATTTTAGAGAACTAATAGGTCTACTTAATAGATCAATAGTATGAATGTAATCTTATTTAACTAGCAACAGGTTGTCATGATGAAAAAAATGACAACATTTTATTGATAATAAAATAAACTCTTAAGCTTACAGGAGGCTTCAGTTTATTGCCATCTCTCTTTTACAGCACAGTTGTCTTATGGTAAGATTCAGCCACAATGCCCTCTAACCTTGGGTGATCTCTAGAGGATTTGGTTTAGTTCTTGATTCTTTACTCTGGTTTTGTCCAGGTTGTTCTTTTACATAGTGACCTGGAAATTCACCTGCTTAAAGTGATGATCATTCAGCTGGCAAAATGCTTCTCCCTCAAAACTGTCTCTGGTATATTTTCAGGTCATACTGGCCATACAGAGATAACACTTTCTGACTGGAATAAAATGGACCCCTGCATTAAAATAGAAGCAAGGCAAAGTTCAGTTGCAATTAAAACATTTTAGACAGAATATATTGAAAATCTTTCATCAAGGTAAAATGGCTGAAAAACTGTCTGATGGAAGGTTTTATCCATGGGCAACAGGACTTTTCTTGAGGGTGTACTACCTCTTGGTGTATCAGCATGGGTACGTTGTCTTGTAGAACAGGTAACAGCATTTTGTCACATATCATCAACAGGTGAATTTATTTTCAATTGTCCCCAGCGTCAGGGTCAAGTCTGTGACAACCAACACTATAGTTCATATAAAACATATACACCATTGCCCAGCAGAGTAATTTGTCTTTGCTGCAAAATGAAGTCAACAAATCAATGTGCAATGACTATGCTGCTAGATAAGGGAACCTGAGAAATAGCATGCTATTATAATTATGGGTATTAACATGATGATTAATTATTATTAATCAGCAAAGAGAAATGCAAGTGCATTAGGGAAGAGCAATAAATATCATCAACTGCTATACTGGATTGGATTTTTGAAGGGTGCTCCTGTCTCAGATGTTAATGGAGTGGCTTAATATCCCTTGAAAAGGACATAATAAACTCAGGGAAATGTAATTCACAGATAAGGCATGATATTTGGTGTTGTAAAAAGCCTGGGTGTTCTTAATACCTAAAAAAAGATTGTTCAGTAGCAGATCAAATATTGCTTGCTTTTCCCTCCCTGGATTTACAGCTCTTCAGCTTTGAGTCCTCAATGTGGTGACTCCCATAACTGTTCCTGTGGGTTAGCAGCTCTACCTTAGAGCAATAGAAAATAATCCTCCTCTCTGGGAAGCCGAATATGTTACAATTATCAGGTTGTATCACTACACACAGAAAAAAATCAACTAGACCTGATCATTATTTGGGTTTTTTTTGTTTCTTTGTTCTATAAAAGGAAAAAGGAAAAGCTGAGAGTGGGAAAGAAGAGGAGAAAAAGAACAAGAAGGAAAGTGGAAAAGATGAAAAAGCTAAGAAGGAGAAAGAAAAGAAAAAGGATGGTGAAAAAGAGGAGTGCAAGAAGGTAAGTAAAGAAAACCTTGTAATGGAGAACCCATTAACTGATGGCTAAGATAACGCTGGCTTTAAAATATGGTGGATTGTTCTGAAATCCTCTTTCTGAATTAAAAGTGGAGTTTTGACAACCCATATTTCTCAGAATCCCCACTTCTGAGCTCCCAATGGAATTGTCAATTCAGCTGGCAATTCAAAAGGAATAACTCAGTTCAAAGTGACCCTTGTCATGTTCAATCTGCTGATCTGTCTACTGTTCAGTATTTGGAGCTTTACTAAGGCAAATGAAATGTCAGGCATAAGGCAATGAAGGCCACCTCTCTCTCTGGCCTTGAGGCCATCATGAATAATAGTTCTGATCAGTATTAATTCTTTAGGTTTGGTTTTGGGTTTTTGTTTCTTTGTTGTTGTTGTTTTTTTTCTTTTTAAAGTAATGCTGAATAGTCAGAGTAAATTTTATTTTAAACCAAATGTCCTAAAAGGAGAAAGATGGAAAACTAACTTTTGGATTACAGAGGATCTTGAGTAGCTCCAGTGTGGCCTATTTCTCTGCCAGTAGGTTGATGGACAAGACACCAAGCTGGAAAGCTGGAGAAGAGCCAATACAGCAGAAAACCTTCAGAATTATTTTGTGAGGACTATGCAAATTTTTATCAATGCTGAGGACTTCAGAACAGGACTATTTGCTTATCAACTTTCACCAGCATTAAAACTCACATACCCAACCTTAGAAGAGAGCTTATTATTCTGAAAAATACTGCTGAACGGGCAGTTGAATAAAATCAATTACTTGCTTGAGGGATTTTTAAGAAAAGGTTAGAGACAATGAACTTATTTATCAACAATGCTCTTTGCTGGTTTAACCTTAATAACAAGTAACAAAGCTTTTACATTTCTCTCCAGAAATGTGTTTATTTAAGAGAAAAATATCCCAGATTAAGTCAGAGGCTGTAAGAAAAACGTACATGGAGCTGCTACAGGCATCAGGAGCAATACTGCAAACAGGAAATGTAGGGCTCATTAGCATAGATCAGACTCAACTTCAGTGACCCACAGATCTTCTTGGTTTAAAGGTTTCTTCTCCTTTGCAGCTTTAGATGGATCAGAGTAACTTGGCTCAACCAGACAGGCATAATTTTCACCAGCAACACTGCTCTTAAAACTCCATTCCCAGGGTTTCTGTCACAATGATTGCACAGTTTGCTTTCTTTCCCAGCAAACACACTTCACGGGCACTAACACCCCTTTTGGCACCCCTTCAAGAAATTCTACTCACCAATACCAAGACCAGAGAGGGAGCCAAAGAGAGCAGGATAAAGAGAAACCAACACAGTAGGCAGCAAGAGAAGATTTTACACTAATACATGTCGTGGTACATGTCTCCTACTGTTAGACAGAAACACATATGCATTAAGTTCCTGCAAAGGAAAATTACAGTCTGAAAATCTGATTAAGTTTTTAGTAACACTTCACATCAGCAGGCAACTTAGAAAAGCAGCAATGTACTCCCATTCTTTGCAGTTAACTATCAACTATTTTACTTAGAATATTAGATCTACATTTGCTACACACTCAGTGACTACTTCAAAAATAAACATCATGTGTGGACCACCAGTTGAGAAAAAGCCTGCTGAAATTCTGGAGAGCCAGTATGAAAACTATGATTCATTGTCACCAGATAAATGAAGCAGGCACCTTTCTAGCCCTGTGCTGTTAGGTATTCTCCTGCTGCCTTCTCAGATGAAGGAGAGGTGAAATTTGTGCTTGAAGATATGCAGGCTTTATTCATACCCACTTTTTATTTTGTTCTGGTATCACTTCAGTCCTCTTGACTCTGGCCACAAATCCACAACTATTGTTCTTTCCTAAATCTAAGAGAGTCTTCCAAAATAAGAAGTTCTTCCTTCAAAAATACAGCATTTTGGCACATAATCTTTAGCAGACAGCCTCTGCCTGTGAGAGTGGAACTCATTAAACCTCCCAGTGCTCCCAGCCGCGCTCCCCGTGTTCCCAGTTCCCTCCCAGCCCCTATCCTCCTCCTCCCAGTGCTCACAGTCCCTCTCCCAGTGCTCCCAGTTCCCTCCCAGTGCTCCCAGCCGTCCTCCCAGTGCTCCCAGTTCCCTCCCAGTGCCCCCCGCCTCCCTCCCCGGCCCCCCCCCCCCCCTCCCCGGCCTCCCCATTCCCCCCCAGCGCCCCCCCATTCCCTCCCGAAGTTTCCTTCTGTTATAGTAGTGTTCTCTGGCTTGACTTTACCTAAGTGCAATAGTGATACAAATGAAAGGAAGAAGAACCTTTGGTATTTATCTTAAAACTGTAATTTGAATTTTTCTTCATCCAAAATAGTCTTGGACTCTGAACAAATTGGCTTTTCTGACTCACAGGAAAGTAAAAATTAGGCTTTTTTAGAAATCAGTGGAATTAAATAATTCACATATCATCTAAAGGAGAATGCAAGGCACCCAGGAGAAAAAGAACTTAAAAAAAAAAAAATATACCAAAAAAAAATTTTTAAAAAGCATTGTATTAAAGCACCTTGCCACCCTGGAACACACCACACAAAAATCACCAACCTGCATGCAATGCACTTTCCAGCATGTGAGCAGCTGAACCACTGCTGGAGCTCCGCGGTGGTCTGACCTTGGCTGGACCCTGGGTGCCCTCCCAGCGGCTCGAGCAAATAAAAATATTTCAGATGCTTGAAATAGAAATTTTAAATAGTGTTTGAGTTGTGTGAAATGTTGAGTTGTAAAATAATTTTGCAAAGTCATTTGAAAAGAAATGTTCATTAAAATAAAATACTAGATTTTTCATATGAAAAATTCATTTCTTTAGTCAAGTATGAAAAGTGGAGAGCAAGAACAAAGCAAGTGAGTGAGATTTGGATAGTAGTAAAATCAGCTTCAGTGAAAACCCAATAATTCAGCCATACTTTTTTTTGGTTGTTTTATTACAGGTCTCAGGCAAGAAATAGAATCCACAAAAATCTGTAATTGGTCAAGTCAAAATATAGATTAATATGTTACAATATTTAGTCCTAGGTTTCATTTAGCCTTAGATTCAAGGGACTCTTCCAACAGGCTTTGCTTCTCCTGTATGGTCCTCTTCTCACCTCGATGCCAGCAGGTGTCATGGGCATATCCTCCTATCATCTTTGTTTCTGACAGAGCAAACAGCAACAAGGAGCTGACAGCAGATGAAGATGCTGGCAAAGATGGGGAAAAAGCCCACACAGATGACAAAAAGGTTTCTGTAGCCAGTGGCAGAGAGGGAAACAGTTCTTGGTGTGGCTAGCATGAAAGGATGGCTGGGGAGAGCACAGCAATGGGGTGAAGTGTTCTAATACATACTATCTTTTTATTAAATCTTAGCATAACAGATGAATTCAAGCCCACTCAGAGCCTGAATAACAGAGGACTTGAGCAAATCCCACTAAACTCACCTTTCTGTTGTAGCTCATATGCATACAAAATCTATTGCTAGGAAAAGCTATCCTTCAGCAGTCACCATCTCAGACGAACTGGCACGACAAGGGTTTCCTTTATCTTACAGCAACAGGTCTGCAGGTCAGGCAAATCCAATAACCCCAGCTTGAACAGCCCTCACCCAGAGGAACTTTACTAAACAAGTTATTATACATTTGCAAAGACTTGTTAGAGCATTTTGACATTTTCCATTGTTATTAAATACTGAGATGCAGAATGACCCAGAAATATTTGTCATCTACTAGAGCGAAGTTCTCTTCATCTCTTCTATGGTGACACAGCTATCTGTATGGAGAAATCAAAAACAAAGAAACCCCACACATCAATTAATACAGCCATGCTTAATAACACTGATGCAAAAACCTGCCTAGGTGTCTATTCTTCCATTCAACTCTGCTGTGTCCACAGTCTGATGTATGTGTTTCCTCTATCCACCAACCTTCCTTTCATATTAGGAAATGTATATATTGCACTGCATCTGTTTTAAGCATTTTCTAGCTTCTTTCCTTAAGAGTTGCCCAGCTGACCATGAAGAGTCTCATGACAGGTGGTGATGCTATGTCAGCGTGAGTCACTGGGAAGCTGAAATTGTCCCTAGTGTGTCTCTGCTTTTATTCCAGGATCAGAGTTTTTTCTACATAGCATAATTATTCCTTTCTGTTAATTAGGAATAGGTTCTACACCACAAAACTGTATAAAGCTAAAGTAAAACTAGAGCTGGTTTCAGCCCTAGATGTGTTTGAAGCAAAAGTAATCAGGAAGCTGGAAGACTAAACAGATGAACTTCAGCCTAAAATCATAAAGAAGAGCAGTTCTCCTGTACAAAACAGTGGCAGCAGGTGAAGTCCACCCACCAGACAGGAGGGGTTTTCCACCAGGATTCCATCCCACCCTAAAGAGAAACAGTTTGTTCCAGAGGGACCTCCCAGGCATGTGAGAAATAAACCACAGGGGAAAATATCTTTTTTTTCCCCAGAGATGTTCATGGAGTATCTGGTTTCTAGCCAGACAAGCAGCCTGGCATCTCTGTTCAGTCCAGCTGGGGTGTATTCCCAGCCAGGTAAAGGTCTGATGATTCAATACCTTCATGCCAAAGTAGAAAATAATAATCAACTCTTCAGTTTCTTATTATCATTTCCCAGGTGAATTCAACTTCTAGAAGCTGATCACAAGCGCTATGACATTTTTGTTTGATTCTTCTTAGGGGGTCATGTCTTCAAAGAGCAATCATATTACACATTTGCAAATAGAAATATTTGTTAAAGCCAATATTCATCCCAAAGGAATCTCATATTACAGAATACAAATGCCAGGTGGCTCTTTATCTCAGCTTCAGCTTTGTGCTTTGGCTTCACCAAAAGCAAGAAAGCATGCTCTGCCATAATGATGCCATTAATAATAGCTGGAATTTCAGGGAACACTAGTTATCAGACTAGATTAACTCTCTCCCTTAAATTCCCATACTCTAGCAAAAGGATGGGGAGAGATTACATTGTTCAAAGCCACACGGTGAGGAAAGCCTAATTTACACTCCAGACTGAAATCCTATTGTCCAAAGTTGAGCAAAGCTGCTGTTTTCTCTAGCTGTACTTTCAGTATTGAACTCAGTGGTTTTAACATTTGTTGGCTTGGTACTTTGCAATGCTGTAGGGCCACACCTTGTTTTTGAATATGGAGGCACATGTACATACCCTCAAACTTAGCCCTTGTTTTTTTCATTCTGTTTAAAGTACCACCAGCAAAAAGTTGTATTAAAGAAAAACATGCAGATAATGTTAATTGTAATAGATGTCCAACAGAATTTCATAATTTTAGGAGCTAAGATTCCTAAACAACTACATCCTAGGGACTGCAGAAAGTTTTGAAAATAAGCATTAAATTTTAGGACAGGAGTGACTGTAATGGCCCCTTGGCTTGCTATCTTCCAGGACATATTTCCAGAAACAAATTCTAATTGTTCTCCTGAGCATTCATCTCACCTTGTTCCCCAGGCCCCCAATTTTAACTGGTTTGTGCAATCACTCCATACCTGTATTTCTCAATTATGCATTGTATTCTAGGTTCATAGACAATTCTTGATACACAAAGTAAATAATTTCCATTACCATTTGTTGGTTACAAAACACATGCAGCGAGGCACTATTCTCCAAAATTACACTAAAGTAAACAAGAATTTAAACCAGGTCTGTAATAATCACTTAGTCATTAAATCATTGCTATCAATGGGAAATGAAGAGTATATCTTTGGGCAGATTCTCAAATCCCTTATGCTTTATTAAAGTGGCTCACCTAATTGGAAATTATAATTGACTCTGGAAGACAATGTGAACAAGTGGTTAAAATGCATGAGCACAGTGGACATAACTATGTAGAAACGTTTACCTCTCCTTCCAGCTTTTCTAGGGCAAAGAGGTTTGGAAGCACATTTAAAACAAGTCTTCCATCTTATTCTGCCGGAGTGCTGCAGAGGTGGCAGGGCTGCTGGGGAAAAAGCTTGTCTGCAGGAATGTAACCTCTTCCCACACACTGAAGGACAACTCCCACACTAAAAAGAATCTGGAGTTGGCTGAAATGGAGGAGCAAAGAATTTGGCTTCTTATTACTGAGTGGAACCATGGGATTCTTCTGTCACTTTTGTCTCTGTCTGTATGCAGGCAAAGCTTTGTGTGGACTGCAAGGAGGCTTGAACTCACACCTCTCCTCAGGAGCACTCCTCTCAGCACCAGCCCTCTCTGTACACATCTTCTCCTTCCCCTCAATCATTTGGCTCTCCTGGGTAAGCCAGGATACCTCATTATTTGCATGTACATTTAGGTCAGGCAGTGGCTTTCTCCTGAAGAAGCAGCAAAAAGCACATTCATGTGGGTTTCTTCAACCTTCATTCCACTGAGCACACCAAGTAAAATCAGTCTCTACTCCCCAAATAAAATCCCCACCACTTGAACTGATCATTGCTTTTTTGAATCCCAATTCTTTTCTCATAATACTGAGTATGCAGTCTGCTTTTTAAACAAATTGTTCATCTGTCTCTAATATTGTGCATCTCCCATTTAAATGGCTTTCTTACAGTAATCTTTGTCCACAATTTTCTGGAAGCCTAAGAGGCTGGATTTTGCTGTACAAGTTGGTGCTTTGAAATCTGACTCCCCTGGATGCTTTTACCATCAAAACAGCTGCTGCTTTGGCAGCAGAAGTTTTGAAAATGAAGGGGAAGTTGGCAGGACTTTACACCCAGATACTAGCTGGAATGGGAGGGAGAAGCAGTGTACTCCACAGTCAGAAAGGAAGAAAAAGTCAGGTTAAATATCAAACCCTCCTGGACATGTTCCTGGGTGATATGCTCTGGGTGCTCCTGCTCTACCAGGGGGTTTGAAGTAGGTGATCTCCCAGGCAGATGGAAACAAGGATCAATTCCCTTGAAGTACCAGGTGCTTCTCAGTATAGGTCCCTGGAAAGAGCTCCTGACAAAAGGTTTGGAAGAGCAGTTTGGTTCACTAACCAGTGGGTGTTGAATTTAAGGTAAACTGAATCAGTCTGAATGGAGCATATTGGATCCTGGAGAAGAAATGTCCTCTGAAAGCCAGAATGAGGTGACACCTGAACTCAGTTGGACAAACAGAATAAGCTTTTGTAAATGCAGTATTCTACATTCACCTGAATGATTGTTTACAGACTTGCAATTATTACATGTAAATAAATTTCCAAATGATGATCATTAATAAAATAAAATAATAATACAGAAGTAGGGCAGAATTTTCTGGTACTGGACAGCAGTTTTTGGTTTCCCATCTCTTATCCCTTATTCACCCAGACCTGCTACGTCCACTGAGGGCAAAGCAACTCAGCTTTTTTCATGAGTATCTGAGAGCTTCTCACATCAGCTAAACCAGTTTACTGGAGCCTCAGGAGAGTCTGAACACCAGGAGTGGAGAAACCTCATGCCAAACACTGCAAGTTTGGGCAGAAAAGTCTAGCCAAGCCTTGTTGCACCCCTTAGCTGCTCTTGGTTGCCAGAAGCATCTTTCTCCCAGTTGGTTTGGGTTGGATCTTCAAAGAGCACCTAGTTCAAACCCCCTGCCATGGTCAATTAATTAGATTAAAGAATTTGATGAAAAAAAGTACTAAAAATTAATTTGTAAGTAGTGATTACAAAGACAGCTGCTATGCAAAAATAATTTTTTTTGTCAAAGTGCAAAAAACACAGAATCAGAGAATTACAGAATCACACAATGTTGGGGATTGGAAGGGACCTAGAAGATCATCTAGTCCAACCCCCCTAACAGAGCAGGATCATCTAGACCAAGTCAACCAGGAAGGAGGGGAAGCCCCACACCAGCCAAAATATGTATTTGTCTTCAGAGCCAAGAAGATTGGCCAGTGCCAACTCAAATGACAGATTGTATCATCCTACTAACAGTTTTCCTGGAATTTTTTTCAGACTCACAGACAACTTTAGTTGCTGTCATTGGTGTAGACTGACAGTAGG
Organism: Actenoides hombroni; assembly: GCA_024336885.1. Lineage (NCBI taxonomy): Eukaryota > Metazoa > Chordata > Aves > Coraciiformes > Alcedinidae > Actenoides > Actenoides hombroni. The sequence continues at coordinate 1,930 of WUAM01008135.1, read as the reverse complement.
CAGGTTGCTAAAACTTGAATGTGACATCAAATCTCACCCATGCCAGAAGCAAGACAACATTCTCTAATGTTGTGCTCAGCATAAAACTGAGGAAGAAGAGGGAAGTGGGAATGTTCAGAGCAAAGACTTTTGTCTTCCCAAGTCACTGTTGCAGCTTTCTGGGGATGGCTGAACACCTGCCCACCCAGGGGAAGTGGGGAATGAATTCCTTGTTTAGCTTTGCTTGTGTGCATGGCTTTTCCTCCCCTTATTAAACTGTCTTCATCTCAGCCCACAAGTTTTCTCACTTTTGCTCTCTGTCCATGTGAGTCACCAGAACAAACTAGGTGGGATGCAACAAGTGTATCGTCAATCTTACTCCATAAGTGATCTACTTCTATACCGATAGTAGATAAAGCACGCATGTCGAATTGTGCATTATGGAATATGATTGTTGATGCATTGTTAAGTGTCTTTTGTAAATCGTTGACAGCAAACTGTGACCAGTAAACTTCTCGGTTATATGGGTTTACTTCACCTTCCCAAGTAAACAAAACAGCAACCATCTACTGCAGCTCTGAGAGGCACATCTCTGCAAAGGACCTGCAACACGAGCAAATGGGAAACTCTGATGTCATTTTAGATGTCATTGCTGACAGTGGAAATCCATATATTGTGGTTCTGAGCTAAGGAGCATCCTGTCTCCAGGGTGATGGGAATCCACTTGGGGAATCAAAATTTCAAAACTGCTTTTTTTATTACTATTATTTTTATTGCCTCTAACATTCCAAGGGGATTCCTGTCCTGCCTTTGCTGCTGTGCTGTGCACTCACACCCTGCTTTAAGAACAGTGAGTCACAATGCTTCATTAAAGTCAACAACATTTGCAAGTGGGATTTTTTTTTTCGGATGTGCGTAAACCGAGCAATAACATTAGTGCTGATATTGAGACCGAATTAGTCAGTCTTGCAACAATCAAACATGGATTAACTATACTTAGCTCTGTGGGAACATTTAGAGAGTCTTCAAATGGTTTTCAGCAGTATTTTCCACTGGTGAGCTCTAAGCAGTTGTCCATGTCAGCATCAGGGGGTCCTGGGTCAGCTGGCAGCCCTAGGCAGCAGAGAGGCCAGTACCTCAGACAGGTGCTCTGAATCCTTTTTCTCAGGGGCCTCTAGATATTCACTGACTGTGGAAGAAATGTTGCTGTAGTATTTTTTGGCGCAGTGATGCTTCCATTACAGATATGGAACTTCCCAAGTCAGCAGAAAAAAAAAAAAGTATTGTCTTCAGTGCGCTTTGGACTAGTCCACATTTCATTACACCATTCAAAGATGGGGTTTATATGTTCATGGTTCCTCTTTTTCCCCAAAGACAGAAATTATTTAGCCTAAAAATCATAATTTACCCATGTCCTCAAGGGACTCTGTTGCATTTTGGCCACCCTTTTCCCAAAAGCTAAGTCTTTTTTTTCCAGTGCTGCCAGTAGGGATGAGGGTTTAAGTATGTGTGTATGTGCATCATACACATATACATATGCAATCTGTGCAATATGCCTATACATGCCTCTACAAAAGCAGACTCTGCATGCATGTTTCAGCACAGTTGCTGTTTTAAGCGACCTGAGGGTGGCTTTCCAGTCTCTGGAATGTAAATGCCTCTCTCTGTGGAGTCTCAGAACAAGATGAGAACCCTATGTAAAGATTAAAGTGGAGCACAGTTAACTACATTCAAAGCCATTCAAAGCCTCTAATCTTCCTGAATTAGTGTAATGGTCATTCCCTAATACCACCAAAAGACAGCAAACCCCCAAAATGTCTGAAAGAACTGCTTTCTTGGCAAACAGTTTAGGATTAAGGAAAAAATCCTATAAAAATTACAGTATCTTTAGAAATAATTTATGAACATCAAAAAGACCCAGGTTTAATAACAGAATTCAGCATACACATTC
>WUAM01008121.1:0-15921 GCA_024336885.1 Actenoides hombroni | reverse complement strand
AAAAAGGCAATGGGCAACTTCCATTTACATAATTTTCTTGGCTACTGAGGACTTTACTCCAGTGCAGGGCTGCCATAGCAGAGCAAGTCTGCTTTTCCTTTGCAGACTCCTGCTCCAAGAGGATGAGGTGTAGGTACAGGCATTACAACAATTACTTCTCCTTCAGTAGAAACAGGATCTGCTTGACATGTGAGGCTTCTTTATTACTTTCTTGGATTGACTGAAATGGCCACCAAGATGGGGGAGGGGATACAGCCAACCTGAGCTGACCAGTGGGATATTCCATACCATATGACATCAGCTCAACTATGAAGGGAGAGGGCAGGATGAGGATGAGGGGGCATTCGGCTTGTCCTCCAAGCAACTGATATCGTTCTGGAGCCCTGCTTCCTGGACTCGGCCGGACATTGCCTGCAGATGGGAAGTAGAGAATAACATCTTTATCTATCATAATCCATGGTTTCAGGTTTGTTTTTTTTTCCATCTTATTCTCTTCCTGTGTGCCATGCTGACGGAGGTTGGGGGTAGTGATAGAAGGGCTGGATGAGCACCTGGTGCCCAGCCAGGGTAAACCCATCACAGCATCATAGGAAATATAGAAGTTGTTCCCATTCTCCAGTATATAGGCAACTGAACTACACCTCAATTTTCTCTTGCATTGTTTAGAGTTCCTCTGTAGTTAGTGGAGATGGACACTTTCAGAAAGTTGTTTATCATAGGAGACAGCTTTCTTTATCAAGGTGCTTTTTTTCTCCTCTGACTATGCAGATAGCCTAAACAATTACTGTAGCCTGGACACAAAACCTGTAGATGTCTAAAGATAGAAGAGGTTAATCCTATGCCAATCCCATGCATGAATATCTTAGTTCCTGCATCATGCTATAGTGCCTTCCTTTTACTTGTAACTTGTAAATTGATGACACAGAAATGATGGTGAGTCTAAAGGTCATCTTATTAAAAAACCCAGACAAACTTCTAAGTTTGTCAGTTTCTTCCACAAGTTATCACTTTATATAGATGCCATTTTATATAAAACCCAAATATTCATTTATTAAAGGTGTCCTGATTCTTAGAAAGTGTAAGAATGCCATCTACTTAACATGATAAAGATCAAGAACTGACACTAAAAATTTGTTAAAAAGTTTCACAAGGTAGATAATAAAACAAATGTTCTCAGATCTCTTTTCAAAGGTAAAACCCAAGGAAACAAACATGCCTAATCTTAATATCTCTCAAATTAATACCAGGGAAAAATCTGACAAAAATCATATGACTTTTACAGACTCATTGAAGTGTCCATCCTCAAGATCTGAATATTAAATAAGATAATAAATTAACTAGACAAATAATTGATCCATTTAATCTCTTAATTACAATTAATTAACTAATTACTTTTATAATAGAGCTTAAAAGGATCATGTTCTCCCAAACAACTTTGTATTTAGAGTCCTGTTCTAATTCTGATTTATACTATCTGGAACTTCCTTTTCTTACTTATGTTAAGGGATGTACCTACTTATGTTTTTGGATAAACGGTAAATTCCAGTTTTGGTTGCTCAGATTCTACCTCTAGGCTTATGAAGAACAGCCTCACCATTATTTTATTTCTAGTTATTTACAGGATTTTTTTTTTTCCACAAGGATACTGCTCTCCCAGTCTTCTTGGACAGTTTTCCAGGAAGTAGTGAAAACTTTGGTCTTATTTATTTGTCTTAAGAAAACAGATACAATATGCTGTCCAGATCTCATACTCCAGCTGACATCACTTGTAATGATTATTTGCTGCCTTCTGTGTAAAAATTGCCTATTTAAAATTGCAGTCCAAGTTGATAAAATGAACTTTGGTCATCCAAAGGAAGAAGATTTTGAAAAAAAACTTCAGTGAGATTCTGGGGGAAAAATGATATTAAATTGGCAGAAAGAATGAATGTCTGCAGGGTGACAATTCTATATCTTTAGTATAGGTGTCAGCTGTATGTAGTTACCGCATTAAAAAATTGAATCTCTTTCACTAAATTGCTTCAAAAAGACCATGAAATTCATTGGATTGCATAAGATATACACCAGACAGTGATTTAAGTTAAAAGAGCAAATATACCAGGCATGAAGGAATGGTGATAAAAATGCAATTGAGGTGTAATTGAAGTGGTTGGGTCCATCTAAACACATTCTATAGTAAAATTCTCACTTCTGAAAAGAGGCACTTCAGCAGCTAACACACTAAAAATCCAACACAAACAAACTAAAGTATGTATTGGTACCTTGGAGCACAAAACAAGAATTTCAGTTAATTTACAATGGTTTGAACACATTTGAAATTATCTGTAATCTAGTTAGCTGAAGTAAAGGCCAAAGGGGTATGTGAAAAGGAAAAGTAGTTACATAGGTGTTTTGTATGTGGAACTTCCTTTCAGCAAGGGAGTATATACTCATGAAGTTTTGAAATTAATGCAAACGAACAGTTTAATTACAGACTGCTGCCATTGACAATGTGGATAGTAGTGGTTATATACACTGTAGGATTTAAGGAACTTGAAACACAGATAGATAGACCTCTTTTTTAAAGACCTCTGAGTCATTCCTCTTAAAATAACTATAAATTTTTTTTTTTCAAGTCCAAAATGTACCAAAGGCTTTCAATGTGTTTAAAATCACTTAAAATAGAAATCCAATGTATTTAAACATAATAGAAACTCACAGAACATTTCAGAAAGACTTAAAAAGTTAAAAACTACTTCTGTGACTTTCCTGACAAAAAAAAATAAAAAATGTCTACAAAACTAGAGGAAAAAAACCCCACTGAATAATTCTACTACTTGCATATAAACAGTTTTCATATCTGTAAGGTAAGGATAATAAGCTTATTTCATAAGCTAAAGATACTATAGAAATCTATGCTGAGAAAATCAAAATATTAATGCAGCTGATACTGAAAATGTCTGAGACCATAAAAGGTGTTACTCTTTGCTAGTGTTACAAAAGAATAATATAAAATGGCATTACATTAAGCAAGCAACTGTTCTCTGGTATCATCTCACTTTTGCAAGACAACACTCAAGAGAATTTTCCATGCAACATTTTTATTAGTCTCCCTCCAAAGTTTACTTCTTTTCAGCAAGCAACTGGGAATCTGATAAGGAATCCCCAAAATAATTTCAAAAGAAACAGCTGTCTACTTGAGTCCCTTAACAGTGAGAAGTGGTATTTTCTCAAGCACAATACAAAAAAAGAGTTCATTTTATATTTTTATACTATGACTTCGTGATTATTGAATTTTTTTTTGTCGTTGTTATGATTTATTAAAAAAATTTCCTACATATTTTGACTTCATACTCCTGGAAGAAAGGATTGGGTAAACAAAGACAGATGCGAGTGATAGGAATTGAAGTTTCTCAAAATTAATTGCATGCCTTAAGATGTGTTCTTGCATATCCATTTGAAATAGCTGAGTTAAAGGCTTCTTTGAATTTAGCAAAATTAAGCAGAAAACTGTTCTTTTGTTTCCTAAATGCTTGTGGTGATCTCTGATAACTTTCACAAAGTTCACTATGTTCTCTATAAAATTCCTTTACCAAACTATGAGATATGGGATATAATTGTATACTGATTTTTACAATAATATATTCAGTCTTAACTTACCTGGAGAATACAACTTACATCAGGGAAGATTCACTCTTATGATGAGAGGGCTACTAGAAACCTTCATGGAGAGCAGTACAAAAGCAATTGTAATTGAAGTAAGAGATGCAAGACATTTGGTTTCTTTTATAATAGTCCTTTGTTCTTTATAGGTAAAGAACAAACACAACTAATTCCTATAATTATTTTGAAGTCTGTCCTTTTGTATCTATTGACATTTAGAAAATAACCTGATATGGCAAAAGGTCATAGGTGGGATTACCTTTTAAAGCAGGTGAAGACACGATGATATATTTAGGACATCTCAAATGTAACCTAAACCCTGTTTTTTGAGAGATTGAGCCCCGGAAGTCTCATCAAAGAAGCAATGGTGAATGGGACAATTTAATTTACCCATCCTTCACTTTAGGAAGTTAATATATTTTTTTTAACTGCTATCTAATAGACAGGCTGTGTGATGCAGATTGTGTCCTGAAGGGAGACAAATATACATGTTTCATAAATCCCTATTATTACCAGGTTATGAGCAGTTCAGAGAAAGTTTCTTCGCTTTTCTCTTGAACCTATTCTGCTTTGTATGAAATACATAAAAACTCATCCAACCAAGAGAAAGTAGGTAAGAAAAGTATTAATTCTTATGGTCAGAAGCAGTCCAGGATTTCTAGACTTCACCAAGGAGATGGCAAGATGTGGCATCCATGCCTCATGCCTATTACTAGATGAACACTTCCTCTCTTAACTGTTAAATATATGATATATGAACAGGGCTGTGGAGATCTGCAATGTAAATCAGGAAGAGCCATTCTGTCACTGACAAGAGTTTATATGTGACTCCAAACAGTAGGAAAGATACAAACCTCTGTATTCCTGAAAGGAAACATAGTAAATTTACTGTATAAAGACAGGAATCCAGATTTTCTATTTTTACTAGATTAGGGACGTGTTTATTTGCTTGTCATGTCTCTCTCTCTCTTAGACATACCTTTCCTACCTCATGCAAATGTGTACTGAGTACTTCACAGTTTCATGTGATTTAAATAAGCTCAACAGTGGAAGATAATGTCATTGCCCCTTTCATTTGCATTTCATCTTATGTCTCTATGTCTTTTCCTTCTGATTTTTTTCTTCTTAATTCTTGTTTATTTCTTATGTCTTTGTTCACATAATGGGCTCAGACTATTTATTGTGATGTTGAAAATGCTTTGTTTGAATGTTTAATTTTTATATTTACACATAAACTACCAATTTAATTTTTTTTATTAATTACAAAGTATTATTGAACACATCATTCTGTACACTTGTAATGTGAAATCTTTCAATGATCTGGTCAGGTTACAGAAATGAAAGCTGGCAAATTTTTGGAGCAGTTTACAAGTGTATAAAGGAAACCAAAAATGGTTTCAAAATTTTTCATTAGAAGTAGTGGGTGAACAATTTTTCAGCCAAAAAGTTGATGGTTTTTTTCATGTATTTATAAAATATTATTTGCCATAAACTGTTCATCTGTCTCCTGACACATAATATAACCTTTTCCAGCATTCTGTTTTTCAAACTATTGAAACAAACATCTATTCAGTCTTTCTAGTACAAACAACTTTTATTGCTATCTTTCCAGACGTCTTCTAATTTGCATTCATGAACATATTCAAAAATTAAAATAAGGGTTTGGTGTAAAATGACATAAAATACAGTAGTGTGCTTGGAAAAAATAGCCTGCCTAGCTCAGTCACAGTTCATCACATTTGATTGACTGTTAAGAAACTCAGAAACATCTGCTCTACTCATTGGAATTTTCTGAGCAAAATCACAGGTATTTTTAAGTGAATCATTGTCAAAACCATTAGTCACGAAAGGTTACTTGCTGTTAGTACTTAAATGCTAAACAAACAGAGAAGAAAAAATAGTGTGTATTTTGAATGCTCTATAGTGGTATAATTCTATGATACTATGGCTTTATAGAATACAGCTGTTGTTTAACTGTTCTTCATAAAAATACATGCAGCAGAAGTATCATAATATTGCATACATACTATGATATATACAATAACTTGTACATTTTTACTACTGTTGCCGAAAATTTCAGATTTATTCTTGCAATCAGCTCATTTTTTCTGGTATTTGAAACATTCTCATGGAACATCCCACGTATAAGAATTCTTCCCAAAGAAGAATTTAACTAAAAAATGACAGGTATGGTTGCCAAAATAAACTCATATTATTTATTCTCAAGCTATATAATTAACAGTTTAGAAGAAATACATTTCTAAAAATGCTTAAAACATCACAAGTGGAGAAAAGGGAAAAAAGAAATCCTACTCAGAGTTTTCATTCCTCTTTCCTTTTTGGAAAAAACTATGCTGAAGATTACAAGAAATTTCCCAGAGAAGACATTTTATTTAAAATTATGTCCATAATTTACTTACTTTCTTTGAAACCCAAGAATACAATCTGGACTAGAATGTAGTATATATATATAGTATCTATTTTCTATAAGCTCTGGCTTCTGCCTCAGAGTGATATTTGGGATAAGCTAATATTTCCTGTTATTATCAATAGTTATGGGGATAGTTCATATCCTTTATTTCTGATCACATACTGTCTATTGTCTTGTATTCTCTATTCAGACATAATTGTAGCTACCAACAGTTTACAGTCTTGGAATAACCTTAATGTTAGTTGTTAAAGTGGCAGTAGTTGAACTAGTAAACCAATAAACAGTTCTTATTTTCTTACCACTATCGATACTAAGAATCAAAGTATTAGCCATATCAGTATGTACAACATGCAACAGAGAGAGAAGGATACAGAAGTAATATCTTGTAAACAGATCTGGCATAGAGACTGTGTGATCCATCTGTTTTAGACACATTTCATAAAAACATTTCCACTGTTAAATTAGCCTTCTTAGTGTCTTTTCCCTTTATTCCCCCATGTTCTTCTTTTATTTTTTTTTAATAATAAAAAGTGTTGGGGTTTGTTGTTTTTTTCTGAATATTTCAGTCACGACCTTTCTGGATAACAAGCTCACATGTAAATTTGTTTGGTTAGATTTTATTTTATTTTTTTCTGTTTACAGGCATTATGTGCTATGAAAGATTTTCAAACTCAGCTTGAATTATGCCATTTCTCACATTATAAGTACATTTTATGGCCTCTGAAACATAGCTTTCCTTGCTGAGTGATACATTCTTCAAACTGTAGCAGATCCTGTGCTTTCTCCTCAGATATTTTCAAAAGCAGGAGTTGATATATTTATTCTGGAAATCTTCTCAGAATCATAGAAAACAGGATGGAAAGAGATCTCCTGATAGGACACCTTTGCGACAGGATCAGGCTTAGGTATGTTTATGCAATACCTGGTAGATGACTGTCTACCTCTGTCTGTAAAATAGCTTCGGTGCAAAGTTTTGTTTTCCTCATTTTCTGAATACAAATTTCAATTATAATCAAGGATCACATATTAAAAGTGGTGTCCCCCTCCTCCCTCCCAAGTAAGAAAAATAACACCTCAGCTGCACAGAATTCACAAAATAGATCCAAGAGTACCAAAGCCACCTGCCATGAAATTACACAGCTTGCCCAAAATAGATATTGATTCTTATCATAATCTCACCACAGCGAAAGGCAGTCAAATGGCAAAGATGTATCAGAAACTGTAAGTTCTACAACAGTACTAAGGAAAGCTGACACTCCCTCAACCCCCACCTCCTAAAGTATAAAACAAGTAAATTTTGGTTTTTTTTTTTTTAATTAATGTGTATATAGGTGGCTTTTCCTTCTGTTTCAATAGCACTGGTAAAATTTGGAGAAGTAAATACACACTAGACTAGTAATATCTGCTACAGAGCTACAAAGATGATTAAGGGACTGGAACACCCCTCTTATGAAGAAAGGCTGAGAGCCCTGGGACTGTTTAGTCTGAAGAAGACTGAGAGGAGATCTTATTAATGCTTAAAAATATCTGAAGGGTGAGTGTCAAGTAGAAGGGGCCTTTTCACTTGTGCCCTGTGATAGGACGAGAGGTAATGCTAGCAAGGTGAAATGAGGGATGTTCCTCCTCAACATGAGGAAAAACTTCTTCCCTGTGAGAGTGACCAATCACTGTAACAGGCTGCCCAGGGAGGTTGTGGAGTTTCCTTCTCTAGAGACTTTCAAAACCCACCTGGATCTGTTCCTGTGTGCCATGCCCTAGGTGTCCCTGTGTTGGTAGGGTGTTTGGACTCAATGATCTCCAAAGGTCCCTTCCAACCCCTACTATTCTATGATTCTATGATTCTATGATTCTATGATTCTATGAATATTTGAGGTTGCATTTAACCGAACTCTTTCTTTGCTGGATTCCATATGCTTCAGGTACAAGGTATTTTTGAGATATCTCTACATCAGTTATCTTAGAAAGAGTGTTTATTATTACTTTTCTTATCTTTTATCTTATCTTGTGTTCTTACTATATCTCAGAGTTAAACATTTCTTGTTATTCAAAAATAACTCCTTTGGGCATCTGTCACAGTGGTGAGCATGAGCACTTACAAAATTTGGCTTGTATAGCTTGTTTAGAGGCTCTGTCCATCTACTGTCTTCTAATAGATAATTGATTTTATTAAGGATTTCTTATGTGTCTCCTTGCTCTCTGTATTTCTATCAGATTGAAATTAGCATTTTTTTCTTCAGTCATTGTGTTTCATTGCTGTAAGACTGCTCTATGGAAGAAGTCATCTACCTACTTGAATGTCCCTTTCATGTCATACAAAGATAAGTAACAGTACTGCAAATTAAGTGATGTATGGTAGAGGTATTTGCCATTTATATGAAGCTCTCCAAGCACTTCTCCACTCTTTTGGAACAGAATCCAGTATTGCAACTTCTTGGAAATTAACCCTATTCTGAGACTTGTCTCTTCATTTAAAAATCCTTTAGATTTGTTTGACTCGTGTATCTGATGTTCTGAAGTTTGATGCCACAAGGAAGTCTTTCCATTTCTGTGATATAGTGATAGAAGGAAGTGGTCTGTCCCAGGAATTATTTAAATTCTAGACAGCATGCTGTTTTCCCAGGTAAAAGAACCCAAAACTGCTTCACCTGATACAACTGGCTGCTCATGGCTTGGATGGAGATACACTTTATAAAAAATTGGCTGGATGGTCAGGCCCAAAGACAGCTGAAAGAAGTTAAATACAGTGGGCAGATGGTCACAAGTGGTGTTCCTCAGGGCTCAGTACTGGGACCTGTTCTCTTTAATGTATTTTCCAGTGATCTAGGTGAGGCAATCAAGGGCAGCATCAGTAAGTTTGCAGATGACACCATGTTAAGGCAGGTGTGTTGATCTACTTGAAGGTAGGGAAGCTCTACAGAGGAATCTGGTCAGGCTGGGTCAATGGGCCAACGCCAATGGTATAAGGTTCAAAAAAGCACTTGGGTCACAACTACCTCATGCAACATTAGTGGCTTAGAGAAGAGTGTCTGGAAAGGTGCCCAGTGGAAAACAAGCTGGGTGTGTTGGTCGACAGCAGGCTGAATATGAGCCAGATATGTGGCCAGGTGGCCAGGAAGGCCTTATATCAGCACTAGTGTGGCTAGCAGAACTAGGGAAATGACTGTCCCACTGTACTGATGAGGCCGCACCTCAAATACTGTGTTCACTTTTAGGCCTCTTACTACAAGAAGGACATCAATGTGCTGGAACATGTCCAAAGAAGGGCAACAACATTGGTGAAGGGTCTACAGAACAAGTCTTAAGATGAGTGGCTGAAGGAACTGCAGTTGTTCAGTCTAATGAAAAGGACACTAAGGGAAGACTTTATTGCTCTCTACAACTCCCTGAAAGGAGCTTGTAGCAAGGTGGGTGTTGTTCTCTTCTCCCAAGTAACAAGAGTCAGGACAAGAGGAAATGGCCTCAAGTTGTACCAGGGGAGGTTTAGGATGACTATATGGAAAAGTTTCTTTACGCAAAAGGTTTTGAAACACTGGAACAGTCTGCCCAGGGAAGTGGTGGAATCACCATCGTTGGAGGTATTTCAGAAACATGTAGATGTAGTGCTTCGTAGACATGGTTAATGATGGCTTGACAGTGCTAGGTTAATGGTTGGACTTGATAGTTTGAAAAGTCTCTTCCAATCAACTCAGTTATGTGATTCTATAATAGTATTAATGAAACCATCAAAACTTTTCAGTTTTCCTTGATCTTTGCAATGGTATCAACAATATTCTTTTTTTTTTATTATTATTTATTGACTGCTGTCCTTTGAAATAAAGGCAACATTAACATATTTTCTTAAATGTTTTTTTCTAAACAATGTTCATTCCTGAAGAAAGGTCTAATTTCATTCACGATTTTAATGAATCCATAACTAAGGTTCATGTGGGTTTAGTTGTTGGTTTGGTGGTTTTTTGTGTGTTTTATTTTTTGTTTGTTTGGTTTTGGTGGGTTTTTTGTTTGTTTGTTTGTTTTGTTTGTTTGTTTGGTTTTTTTTTTTTTACTTCTGCACTTGTCTTAAAAAGGGTATTTAGCTTAGAATTTTTCTCTGTTTGGAACCATCATTACAACAAATCTTTCTTGTAGTTGTCAATCATCACCAGCTTAACACATTTATACTAGTAAGTGCTCAGAAGATCATTAAAATTTATTAATTCTGAATTTGCCTCAGTAGGTTAGTCCTGATACATTTATATCACTACAGTTCAGAATCATACTAAGATTGCACCTAAAATTTGTTGACATTCTAACCCTGAAACTGATCACTCTTCATACATATTTCTGGAACACTAATGCCCTAAGCTCTACCTTGTGTATAACATACTGTGTGGTTACCTTCTCCCTAACATATCCACTGGAATTGGGGTAGTTGTCACTACCTCTTTGATATGTGTGGTGGCTCAGCTGTGTTTAAGCATCCATTTCAAATACAGATCTTTGTCCAGAAGTTACCTTAATATTCATAAAGATCTCAGAGGTTTAGAAAAGCATTATCAGTTAGTTTGTAAATCCTCAAGCCCTCAGGGATTTCTCCTTATCTTAAGAGGCAGGTATGCACTTTTTCGCATTCTTGATGTCCTTGTAAGGTGACAGTATTAATTTATTTTTTCATTTAATTCTGTTATTTTAGACTAGAATTTCCTATGTGTGAAAAGCTAGATATGGTTGAAACAAATGGTAGATTTTAATTTTTAATACTACTACTCATTTTCCTCTTTCTTTTCCACTCCTCTCCTCTACGATTCTATGACACATTTTCCATGATCCACAAAATATAACCCAAAAGAAAATTTCTCCTACTTCATAAAAAATTATATTAAAATACCCTTATTAACTACCTATTTCTGATCTCCTTGATTTCTTTGGCTACTACTCATTCATCAAATGATCAGCTGCTGAGAGGGTTTTTTTAAAAAAGTTGCAAATGGAGGTGAAAATTATTCCTTTTCATGGTGCTTCCCTTCTTCCTCATCTGGCACTATATTCCTGTTGGATATGCATGTACACAAAGAGGTGGATTAGCATGCAAACATAGTTCAAAAGACTGTTTCATGTCTTAACCATCATGACTTCTATGTTGGAGCTTGCATTCAAAACAAAGAAGGCTCTGATTACTGCCAAAATGCTAAAACTTTTTTTTTTTTTTAAAGGAGGAAGTTAGTGTAGGTATCATTATACACAGATGGAAAAAATGTGGGGACAATACCTGCTTGATGATCAGGAAAAGCTTTTTTTGTTTGAAACAGGTGTTTTCAGAATTGGATTGTCCCTAGCATTATAATTTTCCGCTGCTGTGATCGAGATGTTGACAAAGATTCAATTTTGAAAATGACTCCATGAAGAATGGAACTAACTATTTAAAAAGAAATTAGCTGAGTTTTGATGAAACTTTTAAGCAGAATCATATCAATTTTGCTCTTTTCCCCTCAGATTTCCAGTTTCTTTCCTCATTACAACTTTAAAATAAATAAAGCTGTGACTCTGTCAAAGACTTCTCTGAGAAAAAAAACAACAACTTGTTTGGCTTAAAGATTTGAGTGAAATCACCAAGTTAAATAATAAATTTACCTGGGTTTCTCATGTTATCAGTGCTGAAGCTTTTTGTATCTTATTAAAGTAAATTTATAACTTTTGTGTATACATTTTTAATAACATGAGATTTGTGATGATTTTTCTGGAGTGAAATACGAATATGAACACTGAATGTTCAAATAAACATGATAAAACAAATAAGGTATTATAAAAATATATTTATTTCTGTTGAAAAGAAAATCATCCCCATTATATGGGGATGGTATATCTTTCAGACTATAAAGAGTAAAACTGATGAATGTGATGCAGAAGGTAGCTGACACAGAATGAATGATTTCTTTTGGTAGGAACATTTTGAGATCATTTCCAGATACCCAGCTCAAGCAGGGTCCTGTAGAACAGGTTGTTCAGGACCATGCTGAATCAGTTATTGATTATCTTTGATGGTGGAGATTCCACAACCTCTTTGGGCTATCTGTTCCAGTGTTTGACCACCCTCACAGCAAAATCTGTTTTCTTATATTCAGATGGAACTTGACATGTTTTAATTTGTGACTATTGACTCTGATACTGTCAGAACAAAGAAAAGCTTGTCTCCTGCATTGTCATTCCCACCCATCAGGTCTTTATAAATTGTAATAAGATCCTCCCTGAGCCTTCTCTTCTCAAGACTGAAGAGTTCCAGCTTTCTCAGCCTTTCTTCATATGAATGATTCTCCAGTTCTTTAGTCATTTTCATAACCCTGTACTGGACTTGCTCCAGTAAGTTCACAACTTTCTTGCACTGGGGAGCCCAGAACTGGAGACAGTACACCAGTTGATTCCATGTGTCTAACATAAAAAAATTTTGTTATTTCAGATAGAAATGTTTAATTATTTATTTATAGTAAATACAATATTTTGTTATGAAATTAGCATATTTGTTACACTGGATTGTAATTTTTAATTTAATTTTAAATATCTATTTGAAAATTCTAACTTTCCATAGTAACAAAATGCAAAGGCCAGAACTGTTAAAAGTTAAATGGTTCTTTTAAAATACCCCATCAGTTCCAATTTTTGCAGATCAGTGAGGTACTTTATCTCCAAAAGTTGGTGTCTGAGATTACATCAAAGGTGTTGTAGTTTTTAACCTACAATGAACATTTAGGCATGGCATGAAGGAAAATATTACTAGATTTTGTAAACAATTTCAACAGTTGCAAGAAGGAACTTTTTGGGTTGTGATTTCTTCACTTAGCTTTATTAGGTGAAGATTACATTACTTGTAAGTATCTAATTTATGTCCCATAATTGAAAGAAAAAAAAGTATGGAGTCAATGAAGCAGATATTGTAAGACATTATAGTCCATTTATCTGATAGCAATTAAACAGGGGTAATAGTTAGCATCCATTTTAAAAAGCAAACAGTTTGTTCACTATTAATTCAGGGAATAAGAAAAAGAAGACAGAAGTATAACATATAATGAAATTGCAGGAGAACAAAGGGGTAAAAGTAAGCTTCCAGGTGTGTGTGGGCCTAGTAAATGTCCATAGTTAGTTTAGCAGGAAAAGAAATAATGATTGTACAGAGTTATAAAGTTCTGGAGGGAATTGGCTCCACCATCTCCAAATTGAGAGTGTCCCTTGTATATGAACAATATACTATTCTTTTGATTTTCTTGAGGCATTGGAAGAGAAAACCCACAGTAATCAGCTATAATATAAAGAAGAACATTTATGATTTACAAAGGGGTAAAAAAGAGAGAAAAATCTCTTCCCAAAGGGAAAAATATTCAATTTGATTCTTCCCATTCATTCTTCTCTTATTTGTCTCTATCCTCCAATATTTCAATAATTCTCTTTCCCTGTGAATACAGTTACATTTCCTCATGTCACTTTAAGTTTGAATTGTCCTCTATAGTTCAATTTCAATCTGTGTCAAAAATTGGAGATCCACTGCATTTTTTACACATTTTATAGTTCAAATAAAAAGAAGGGGATTTTTCTTTTGTCATTTCAATATAACAGATAAATTACAATTATTAAATAAGCCTTTAGCAAAATAAAGCAAATAAAAACAAAATCTTATATGAAATGTAAAGAAAATTCATTAACTCAAAGTAATATATTTATTTTTGGAATCAAAATGCTCTTATTATTCAACGTCTAATTGGTAGAATGTTGGCATTTTCAATACTCACTTAACTGCTTGGAATCCTTATAAAACACCTGCCTACAGATACTCACTTGCTTAAAATACTTAAATTTCCTACAAAGCATTATGACTGCATCTGCTCCCACAGTACTCCTGTTAAAAGTTTTGACAGTTTGGAAATGAGTTGTCAAATTACCCCACAGTAATTTGAGGTATGGAGGAACTAGGAAAGTCTTTCTCTGAAGCAGAACTTTGTAAGAGTGGTGTTACAGCTGATAATCTGCTACCCAAGGAAAGATTTGTTCTTATTTGTTTTCTTCCACAAGAATGCTGAAGTTTGAACTTAAACTTGCATGAAGTTTTTCTTCCAGAAGGATTTGGATTCTGCCTCAATGACTAAAGTAACTTCTTGTATATTGCTAGTGGAGTTTTTTTCCCCACATTGGTGAAAAATTTGTTGTGCTGTGAACAGTCAGGGTGGTGAGTGGGAGGTGTGTGTCAGTTTTAATATTGAGTATATATGTTACAAAGATGAAAATAATTTAAGACACAGGTGTTGAATGACTTGTAGTGCCATGATGTGGGACCTTAAGAAATAGTTCAAGCCAGAATCATTCTGTGTAGTTGCATTTCAGCACAAGACGACCTACATATTAATACTTTGGTTTATGTGGCAAGGTTTTGGTATCTGAGGGGCTGCAGGGTTGGCTTTTGTGAGAAGACTGCAGAAGTTGCCCCAGGTCAGATAGAGCCAGTTCCAGCAGTCTTCAAGATGGACTTGCTGCTGGCCAAAGCTGAGCCCATCAGTGACATTGGTAGTGCCTCTGTGATAACATATTTATGAAGGGATTAAAAATGCTTCACAACAGAACCTGGGAGAAAGGAGTGAAAATACATGTAAGGAACAACTCTGCAGACAAAAAGGAAAGGTAAGAGATTCTCCAAGCACTGGAAAAAAGATTCCCCTGCAGCCCATGTTGAAGAACGTGGTGATGTAGATTGCTTCCCTGCAGCCCATGGAGGTCCACGGTGGAGCAGGTAATCACCTGCAGCCTATTGAGGATCCCACACTGAAGCAGGTGGAAGTGCCTGAAGGAATCTGTGACCCTGTGGAAAACCCACACAGAAGCAGGTTTTCTGGCAGTACCGGTGAGCTCATGGGGGGCACACACTGGAGAAGGTCAAGAAGGTCTGTATCCCATGAGAGGCACCCCACTCTGGAGCTGGGGAAGAGCATGAAGAGGAAGGAGAAGCAGAGACAAAGTTTTATGAATAGATTACAACCTCCATTCCCCATGCTCCTCTGCTGCTTGGAGGGGAGGAAGTAAGAAAAGTTGGGAATGAAGTTGACCCTAGGAAGAAAGGAGGGTTGGAGGCACAGTTACGTTTGTTCCTACTTCTCCCTGTCCTACTCCTTTTAATTAGCAATAAATTAAATTAATTTCCCCAAGATGAGTTTGTTTTGCTCATGATAGTAATTGCTCCCTCATCTCAACCCATGAACTTTTTCATCATATTGTCTCCCCTGTCCCATTGAGGACAGGAAGCGATAGAGCAGCTTGATGGACACCTAGTGGCCAAGATGAACCCATCACATATTCTTACATCAGGAAGTCTGTGGCGAAGATTTGTTTCCACTATGGAAACTCCAAAGAACTATTCAAGTCAGACAGGTCAAAAATGTGGTAGCTAGCTGAAGGTCATGTTACTCAAATAGTTTTTACAAGATTTTTTTCCTATCTTGTAAAAGTGACAACTGGGAGTCTAGAAAAAGAGACGATGGAAAGTATTATATTTCAAAAATGAGTTAACAATTATGTAAGCCATAGATTTAATTTTAAATGTCAAACATATGCAGAAGTACATTTGAGATCTGAAGCACTGAAGGCAAGATCTTTCCAAGTAACATAGGCAGGGCTGTGCAAAAATGTTCTGGGTTTTGGATTTTGTCCATGACATGTCATTTTCAAAGTGAGAGAAAAGAAACAAAAAAAAAGGAAAAAAAGGAAGAGTTAATGGTGAAGAAACCATCTCTATTATTATTATGCTCATTACAACTTCTGAATTGTGAGGTTCTTTTAAAACTGAGATGTTTCATAGTTTCCTATCTTTAAACCAAACTCAATTACAAGTCTAATTT
>WUAM01008099.1:0-23533 GCA_024336885.1 Actenoides hombroni | reverse complement strand
GAAATTCAGATTATTTCTTGGAATAAAATACTGAGAAGATTCTCTCCTGGAAGCAGATCACTGTTTATTACAAACAGGATTATTGTCCTATGTTGACAGTGCTAACAGTTTAGCAAAAGTTAAGTTTCTCATCACAAAAATGTTACGAATACATAAACAGCAGTCATGCTTTCTGGTTTCAGTGTTTGCTGCTTCGTTTCCTTCCAGCACTGTTGATTTTCAGGTCAAGGCTCAGCAATGTTAATGCTATTTAAATGATCTGTAACAGGGAGAAAATTCCAAACGAAAATATAGCTTTGAATAAATTCAGTCATTTTCAGAATGACTAAGGCTGTAATTGTATTTACAGGCAAGGCAGTAAATTTGGTAGCTTGGACAAAACCACCGTTGTGTTCAGTTGGGAAAAGAAATAGTTTAGCATATTTGTCTATTTATTCCTACCTGTGGCCAGCAACACCACAGGGGGATGTAAATTCATGATAGGGAATTGGATATCTTTTAAGGTGCTCTGTGGGTTGGGCAGACAGCAGAGTTTCCAGATGCATGGAGTTCTCTCTCCCTTCTGTATTCCTGCATTCCCATAGTGATTCCCACCCTGTTGTTTTTGTGCTGCAGATTCTCACTCGTCAGAAGCACCTCCAGAGGGTGAGGAGATCTTCTGTTGAGCACGGATGGTTCCATTGGTCCAGTGGACATCTCGAGAAAGGTGTAAAGGCTTACACAGGAAATGTACAGAAATCCCACGTTCCCGAGACACGCTTGTCAGTCTTTAAACCAACAGCAGGAGACAGTAAACATTAACATGAGAAACAGTGACCTTAAAATGAGAAATGCTGAGCTTAAGAAGAGAAACTAATAGGCACTTGATACGACTAAAGGCAAAATGGATTGCAGCAATTATTTCATCCTTCAGAGAACAAGACAGAGGGACAACACATGGCAGTGTTCCCTGAGAACTGGGAAAGATCCCTGTTGGAACTTTGCTTTTGCAATCCATCAAAAGGCACAGAGTGCAAACTGTAACACCATCTGTCTGCCAGAGCCAGAAAAGCAAACCTCAAAAAAAAAGAACAAGATGAGAGTGTAGCTGCTCAATTTCATAGGTGGGACTTCAACCCTTAGAAACTTTTGTCAGTTTCCAGATATATTTACATATTTCTAAATAAATATATTTGATGATCTTGGAGAAGATTATTTTTTTCTAAAGCCAGAACAAGGAAAACAGCTGACACGTTTATTAAGGTCACAATGCTGGAGAACGAATTGTTTCATTCTCTTAACAACGAAAAAATTATATGATTCTTCCTGCTTTGTCAGTGATTTGGTTTCCATATACACATGCTGCATAGTGATATATTCCTCTTTAAACAAGAAGGCTCAAACAGTGAAAAAAAAAAGAACCAAAGGAAAGAAAAGAAAAAAACCCAACCCAAACTTTAAACTAGCACAATTCAATCTAAATGATATAAACAAAAACCATGGTAATCTTGAAAGGAGGAGGTTAAACGAGGAACTGCAAGATTAATGTTTGCCCTGAATAATATACCCAGACAGAAACTGCACCCTTTCATAATATGTAGGCCAAAAGCTGAGTTTTGATTCAGCACTATAAAAGACAGTGGCCAGCTGTGAGTAAATTAGCACATTGTTCATTTTATAATTAGAAGAAATTTAAGCAAACATAACAGTATACCTTCAGCTGACTTCAAGCCAGCAGCTGCTTCCAAGCCAGTTAAGCTTTAATGTCATCAATGTATGTATGTTGTGTTCAGACATTGAAAATAAAGATAGAATAGCAGCACTGTGGCCTAGAAAATATTATGTTCTCAGCACCCTGGTATAGCTGAGTACTGACTGGAACAGAATAATTGCTGAAGATGGATTTGTTACTGTCCCGGAGCCGCCTGTAACCTTGTGACTTGCTTAGTTTCTCTTCTCCTTTCTCCTGCTGTGATGCTGCGAGGAAGATAATGTGTAGGTGTCAAAAATTGTAAGCAAGAGCAAAATGAACATTAATTTTGTGTTGAATCTTTTCATAGGGTCCTCCTGGAGCTAAGGGTGAAAGGGGTGAGCGGGTAAGTCATGTTAGCCACCTTGACAGGTCATGGCTGGATCTGTGGGGCTTCAGCCATCTCTTTCTAGTGGATTTTTCCTTCTTGGTTAGAACAGCAGCCCCAGCAGTCGCTCCGAAGTCGAGGGCAGATCTGCCGCGTGTTCAGCCTTCCACGGGAAGTGCAGTATTTGCTGCAGCATTCCAACATTTACTTGAGTAATCAGGGGATATCTAATTAAATGTTTGGCGTGTGCAACGTGCAGGTTTTGGTGTAGTGACTAGGTCACTTCCCACTGCCCTGCACTCCTCCCAGGCCCTCCACTATGCAGCCAGTCCTGCCTACACTCTCATCGCCTGCCCGAACACCTTTGATGGACCCAAACCCTCACTCATCATCTCACCTTGCCTGGAGCTGTCCATGGACCCTGTTCCCACTACACAACTCTTTCTACCTGGCTCAGCCGCCTCGTTGGTGAAGGCCTTGCCTGTGCCCAACTGCCGCACAGCTCATGAACATACCACTGTAGCTTCATGATGGGAGTAATGAGGCCTGATCTGCCCACAGGCTAAAACAAGAGTGTGTGAGATGGCTTTTTAGTTTGTTTGGCTTCATTGACATATTTATACTACTGGAAATCCTGCTAATCAACGTGAATTGCCTTTAAAAAGTCCTGTGACTCAGAAGCATCTTGGTGTCAACCTCACAGAAACCTGAAAAGGGGGTTTCTTGCAAACATGAAGAAACACAGATCTCTAGGTCATCCTGTTTGTTTGGGACATGCCTCCAAGACTCCCCCTCCACCACTCCCCAACCCTCCAACTGGTTATAAGTCTGAATGTCTTCCAGAAAGACCTTGTATCTATTTTTCAGAGGCACCTGAGGAACAGAAGCAGGCAAGGGGTGTGCTCTCCTTCTACCATGCCCATGAACTTGTCTCCTCTCACACCCTTTACTTGTGGTTCTGTTATTTGTATGCACTCAGTTTCCATTCATCCCCTCAGCTGAGTGGGATTTGTGCAGAAAGGCTTCAGAGCTTGTTCAGCTGGTTTCCTAAGAGACAGCAAGTGGCTTTCGCCTCTGGCACAGCACAGGAGAGGGACTTGCTGGTCGCAGCAGCTTGATGGTGTTTAAGAGGAGCTCGTGGTGCAGTGGTGGTCCTGCACAGAGGATAGGGGTTGGGATGCAGGGCATGGTGTCCATCCCAGACCGAATTTGTAATAACAAAATGAGTGCTCCATTGGAAGATCTGTCATGAGAATAGCCCAAGACTCCCCCTTAATGGTACGTGCCAGAGCTGGCTTCTGAGTGGGTCCTCTTGGGTCCTACTGAGCAAGTGGGTCTTGGTGTCAGTGTGGAAGCAGAGGATGCTTGGAACTTCATGAGCTGTGGAAGTCAGAGCATCCCAGCTCCCTGGGCAGCACAGACCCTTGCTTCACCACCCAACATTTGTGGAAATGGAAAGTCATCTCAGAAACCAGGATTTGTTTAGATGATGGAGAGATAAAATCTGAAGGCATGTGTTGCAAGGCAAGATAATCTTGAACAGAAGGTCTGTTAAAAAAACAAAAATCAAACAGCAAAAAAACCAACCAACAGCAGCAAAAGCACCAAAGGGAGAGAAGCAGCAGTGAGAAGCTGCAGCATGCTTCAGGTAATCAGCTTTCTGTGCAAAGGATTTTTATTAAGATCTCAGTAATTTAGCTACAATATGCATCAACTGTCTGATATATGTAATAAGACACACTCAGATAAAGGGGGAAAAGCAGTCTGGGAAAGAAGTGGATAAATTGGAGGGCAAAGCATCCATCTAAAGAGGACAGTGATCATGGTGGGCAACACTATTCTAGGGAAGACACTGGCATGGTAAATTGTTGTACCAGCTCTATACAAGGACTGATGAAATATTGCCAGCAAGCATGAAGGAGTTTGCACCTTACACCTTCCAGTCCCTTCAGCTCCTTCTGGGTGCCAGTTTTCTCTATCTGGAGACACACACAGATAAAAACTGCAGTGATCTGCTGCCTTTGTTGCTATTGTCATCCTTGTGGGTGTTATCTTGGTTTCTGTGGGTCAGAAGGCAGCCCCCCTTGGCTGTCACCCTGCTGCTGGCACTTGCAGCTCTGCCTGGTGGATCCAGCACAAAGGCAGGCAGAAATTTGAATAAGCTCACAACTGGGAGTCAGCATTAAAATAATTTTTAAAGGTTGGACAAAATATAAAAATAGAAAGGGAAAAGCAAACACATCTATAATTCCCAGGATAGTCTGGAATATTCTCACTCTCAGGTTCCTAGAAGAATATTAATTCAGTACTCAGAACTCACATTAAAATCTAAAGCTGTATTTGGAGCTTTCCCTAGCCTTATGTTTAATAATGTGTCACATAAACCAGTGTGTCACTTCTGAGAGACGATGAGTTTGCTTGAGCTGGGGATTGTTTGTGGTGTTTTTACAAGGGGGGAAACAGGACAGGTGAGGAGAAACAGAAAACAGCAAAAGCCAAGCCAAGGATTCTTAAAGGCTGGGAGAAAGAGACAGACAGGAAAGTACCTCAGAATGGGAGGGGTTTTGGGAAGAAGCAAGGAGGGAGCATGTGGGAGTCATTACCAGAAAAGTCAAGCTGTATTGCTGTTTATCTAATCCTGGAGCCAAGAGTTGGGCACTGAAGACACAGAGCAGTCACCCAAGGACATAGCATGAGCTCATGCAGGTACTAACCCTTGGTCAGACTGGTTTTACATGACTCCTCCATCTTCAGGCATGTAAGGAACAAGGCAGAGGAAGGAGGGAGATACCACATACCTGGGGGCACAGCCAGACCTCAGCCCCAGGGAGGTACATCTCCCTTCATACTTAGACAGATGAATCATGGCTACTCACAGTTCAGGATGTATACCTGACAGAAATGTAACACTTGACTGACACCCTGTTTCCAGAAAGGTTTACTTTATTTTTTTGTGTGTGATTTGATGAATGACTACACATGGAAATTTTACATATCTCATGGGTGAGAAAGGCATAGAAAAAGTGAGATTTACTCTACAGATATGAGAAGTGGGAAGGTAATGCAAGAAAGGATCTTCTCCTTGACCTGGGTGATGGTGTCACAGTTCAGGATCTTCACAGGGATCTCAGGGCTGTTCACGTTGTCAGGGTTCACACAGCTCAGGACCTGAGAGAGAGAGAGAGGCAGTGAGGCCCACCAAATACTTCCCAGTTGCACAGGTACCCTGTGGCTGCCCTTCTTGCAAGCCAAAGGGCTGCAGGCTGCAGTAAGGGGAAGAATGTGTGCCAAGAGTATTCCCTTACTAGTAGCAATGAGAATTAATTTCTTAAGCAACTCTATAATTATGATTTCTGACCTGGGAAGAATGCTGAAAAATACTATCAGTTGGTCAGTAAACAATAAGTGGTATCAATTTATGATGTTATTCTTCCTTCCTATGAAGCTAAGAAAGGAGAAAAAATGAGTTCTTAGCATGAGGCTTCCTTCACAGTTGCCAATGTACTTCTTTATGAAGTTCTATCAGATCAAAATACATTTAAGTGAGTGAAGCTCCAACATATATCCCTTTTTACTGAAGACTGTATCTAAAATAACATCTTAAGATGATGGGTGTCATCCTAGACCAGCCTGCACAGTGCCCATAAGAAAGTTCAACTATCAGAAGGCTGGAGTGGCAGTATACCTGCCCGTGTTTGCCCTCCTGACCTAGGTATTGGCCCCTAGAGCTCTCCTTCCATCAAAAACCACTCAATTATTCCTATTCAATATTTGCATTATCTATTCCATCCCACTAAAGAGTTGGCCTTCTTGAAAAAAAACCGAACAAACAAAAAGACCTAAACAAACAAAAAACAGCAAAAAAAAAAAATAATCACATGCACCAAAAAAAGTTAAACCCAAGGTATTAACTTATATTGGAGACAAAAGCTTACATACACCTAGTCCATTTAACTGGCTTCTGATGCCAGCCCCAGATTGGTTGTGCTGACAGTTGTCCAGTCTGTCTCTGTGAGATCTCATGGAGGGACAACCAGCAAGTCTTCTTTCTCCTCCACCTCTTCCTCCCAAGGCTGCAGGTGGCTAGGTTCATCCTGCCAGCCCAGGCACCTGCCAGCCCCTTCAGAGAGTAGCTGAACATATTCAAACACCATGAAAGAACCTTTATAAGGGGGCAAAATTAGAGGCTCCAGCTTTCATCTTCCCCCTCCTCATCCACCCTACATTGCACCACATTTCGGTCTGTAAACACCTTGTGACAGGCCAAGAAATCCTGTGACAATGCTACAGGCTATTAATAGCTCACTGAATTTCAAGAGAATTGGGGAAATCAGTTTATTTTGTGCCTACCTATAAAATATACAGTGAAAGAACCCAATGTGTTGCTTAACCCTCCTAAGAAATACATGTTAGTAAAAGACACAAAAAACCCAACACCCAAACAACCCCCGCCAAAACCCAACAAAAATGGAGTGTGGTTGAAGATCATTTCCATTCCCCTTTCACCACCAACAATTCCTTTTGATGTGACTCACCCACCAACTTTCACCTCCAAACCCAGCCAGGCATACATGAGCAAATGACCTCAGCCAAGCAACTATCCTGACAGCCACACAGCTTAAAAAGGAGTTGTTGGATCTTCTCTCCATCCCCCACATCTGCTAACAGGTTTTCTCAAAGATCTTTGAGCTCCCACTAGACTCTTCCATATTTAGTATGCAACCATAATCTTTTTACAATTACAGTAGTCAAAGAATTGTGAGCTTGGGGAGATCAAATTGGAAGTGGTGATTGAAAAAGATTATTTTGGTTGGGTTCTTCCCACCACATCCACCAAATTTTTGGTCAAGTTCATTATTCTTCTATTTAAAAAATATTATTTTCTCTCCCCCTAAAAATGCCCAAACCCTCTACTTCTCTACCATCACTCATCGGCAGCTTGGGAAGTTTGAATATCAATTCATGAAGTTAAATGACTGTAGATTAAGGTGTTTGAAGTCCAGCAAGATTAACAACATATCCTTTGCCAGAATGGAATACTGAGCTTTATAGGATGATATTTCCAGTATCTTTGTAAACTGTATGAAACAGTAGCTGCTTACTCAGCTTTGGACACAGGATGGTTTGCTTTCCAGTATCATAGGAGAAGTTCATATCAAATTAGACAAGAGGGTAGAGGATTGCTTTGTTTTCATGGTAAATTTCTAAAAGTCGTCCTAGATGTTCATGTGGAATCAGAGGGTTATAAGTGTAAAGGGAGAATTTTCATGTACACCAGCCTCAAACATTAGCATCCTAATTAGCCTACAGCCTGCACTACTTGAAGATTTCCATTTGGCAGAAAGAGAGATTTTTTTTTTTTCTTAAGATGGGAACATCTTAAGTCTTCAAAGATCCCAAAGGGAGCATGTTTCATCTTGCCACATCAAAATTCAGGAGACAACAGCAATAATGCCTACCATCCTCAATACAATACAAACCAGAATTTTAGGAGTAGAACAGCATCATAAAATATGTGCCTCACACTTTGCTAATAAACATATTTATCACAACTTCATCTGTAATACAAACCTCAGGATGTGAACCAGCAGCGCAAATATTTTATTGTTGCAGTTTTATATATTGTATAGCAAAAGTGACTTTAAGAAGTGTGATTATTTATGGTTATAAAAAAAGATAGCTCTTTTATAGTAATGCATTTGTAAAACAGTATAAAAAAATGATTAATGCTTTTTCTTCACTTGCTCAGCCCAAGTGATTTGAATAATCTTTTCTCTGGATGATTAAGCTCAAATTTAACAAATTAAACTGAAGTTTGTCCAGATTGTCCCCTTCTGTTTCTAATGACTGCTTCTTTTTCTTTGCCACACACAGCTATGGAAGAATACTAGATTATTCAAGAGATAAATAATAAATTTTTTCTTGAGGTTTTATAATCCTTGTTCCTACCTATAGAAAAATATAGTGTTTTTGTAAATGTATCCAACTGTAGTAAGATGAGTAGTGAACACCCATAAACACAAATTAACAAACGAAATGTAGGTCTTCTAGAAACCTAAGTACTTAATTCGATTTCCCTCTAACTTAAAAGCCCATTAAAGTCACAGGTGGCAGATACAGACGATCCTAACCTGAAGCAGATGAATTGACTAGTTGACTTCTTAAGGTCTCTTCCAGTCCTGCCTTTTTATGATCTTTTCCTTGGGACCTGAGGCAGAATCTGTTATTGTCAGTGGTTTAACAAAAAAAATGAAAGACAAACAACAAAACATAAATGGCTGCTTTGGAAAAAAAAAAGGTTATAAACAACCTGCTTACACATGAACTATTCAGAAAATAGAAAAATAAAGAAATATAAACAGAAATATAGAAATATAGATGTGAAATAGAAATAGAAAGAATAGAAATAGAAGAAATAGAAATAAAAATTAGAAATATAAATAATAGAAATAGAAATAAAGAGAAGAATGGATCTAAACTGGTTTCACTTTCAAGGTGCTGAGGGTTAAAGGAAAAAAAAGAAAGGAAAAGTGCAGTCCATGCAGAAGAGCTGTCATGTCACACAGCTAAATATCCAAACAAATGATAGTCAGCTGAGAAAAAGAAGTCAACTCAAATTGGCTTTAGAGTTTCCTGTGCGGCCTTCCTAGGGTGCCTGACAAGGCCTCCCACTCACCAACCAATGTAGGTGTCAAGTCCCGCTCATTTCCACTAACATAAATAACTATATTTTGTGTGGTGTCCCCATGTGCTCAGATCTATAGGGAAAAGGAGTGGGGATCTCTCTCTTGCTCAGGGCTGGGCACTCTAAAGCCATTGTGGTGTTATGACAATGGTACCCTTTTCTTTGAGTGTTGCTGTAGATTGTAGCTGTTCTCCTGCTGTGTTCCTTTCATAATTGCCAATTAAATAGGCATCTTAAATTCAATTTATCCCTGGTCTAACTTCTTCTGTGTAAGGCAAGGAAAACTGGGTTAGCATTTGGCAATGCAGGTATGTTTTAGGAACAGCAGACTTAGCTTGGGGAAGACTTTAATGGACTAGATTAAGTTCCTGGTAGTAGTTTAGTGGAAGTCAGTGATCCAGAGCAATATCTCTTGACACAGACACCACTATTCGTGGAAGCAATATAAGCTCTTCTTAATTCCATTATTTCAGAATTGATAACTTATGGAAAAGATCATGATGTGCTCATGTACAGTGGTAGTTCTGTATCTATCTATCTATCTAGATTTACATAGTATTTGAAGAAATTCTAGAATAACAGTTCACTGCTTTTGGAGGCCAGTCTGGATATGGTTAGGTAGGAATCTAAGTTGTCCATAAAGCATGCAGTATTAGCACAGGATTTTGTTACCTTAAATGAATAGCTTATCTTAATGATACTTAGAGTTTCTCAATGTTTTCATTGCAATATGTTTGCAAGTTTCTTTATTAAATGTTAATGACTTTGTTGGTTTAGTGAAACTACCTTAGTATTATCTAGCAAGTATTATAAAAGCATGTTGATATCAGTGTGCCCCAAACAAACAACAGAGATGACACCACACCACAAGCCTGAATAACTAACAAATACATCTGAGAGGCTGCACCTCAGTGGGTAACACACTGGACTGAGAGCCAGGAGACATGGATATAAAACCTTATGTCCTGTGTCAGGGCATAGGTTCACTCTATTTTGCAGCAGCAGCAGCCACAAGTGTCAGGGAGTAATACGAGCACTGAGTGTCAAAATACACCAGCCAGTTCTACTCTTGACACACTGATATCTGCAATCATCCCAGAATTGGTGTCAAGCTCTAGGATTTAAAGGGCTTTTCTATAGTTTTTCTTGCCTTATGCTTTGGGGCTTTTAAGGACATTGAACCTTTTTTGCATACGCACAGGAGAGAACAAAAGAAAAAAAAACCAACAAAAACACTCCCTTTCAAAAAGTTCAGGTAATACTCTAAATTCCTTCCCCCCCACTGATGGGAGGATGAGCATCTACAGTATGTGCATCCTCATGGCTATGAGACAGCTGTATCACCTTGGTATACAAAGAAAGGACTATAGGTTATCATTGTATTTCAGTCTGTGAAGTTGTTGCTTCCTGTTACATACTTTAAATAACAGCTTTATTGAATATTCATACCCTATAACGTTTACTCTTTAAAAAGTATGTCAGTGGTTTTTAATGAATTTACAAACTTTTACACCACTGTGAAAAGTGATCCATGCCTCACTGGCACCTGAAAGCCAATCCTCCCCTGACTGAAAGGAATGCTTTCAATGTATAGCACTTTCTCCACATTCTCAGGTGAGGCAAAATGTAGTTTAGTCACTGGACATATTAGCTTCCAAACAATTTTTTGTATTATGACTGTTCAGATCAATGCTGCCCTTGAAAATAGCATGTTGTGCCCTAACTATCTACAATAGCATTTTCATCAGTGCAAATCTTTACTCCACTTCAGCATTTCCCTCTCCTTCAAAATACACTTGGCTTTCCAAGGAAAAGCCAAGTGAAGGGAGCGGGAGTCAAGGTTAAAGTCATCACGTCCAAGGCACTAGTATGTTTTCATCAGGGACAGGCGTTTTCTGCTACAGTGATTTGGATCAATAGGATCATGACACAAGATTTCCACCTGAAATATTGAAGTCACTTAGGCATGTGTTTGAAGTAACATGTATAGACATTATCCCCCAGAAATCTGGAATTTCACACTATTTCTCTCTTCCAGGTAGCATGGCTAATGGCACTCCCAACAAAGTGCAGGAGAATTTTACCAGCAATATTCTTGGCCAGCACTCCTTGGCAGAGGAGAAAGCTGAAGCCTTCCTGAGCAAAAATGCAAGACAAGGAATCATTCACCTGTGCTCATAAATAATAATAAAAACACTTTGCTGTTGTGGATGGGAAACAAAAACTGTACCTTTAATGTGTACAAAATTTGTCTCTGTTTTACATTATATGCTAGAAATGGTATGTACAGTTCTCAGTAACTCCTGACAAGTTGAGAACATGCCTCTAACGCTCCAAGTGTTAGAAGCTACGTGGTAAATATTCTGAATGCATAAGAAGGCGGCAGTTTATGCATTCAAACACATAAACTACATCTCCATGAACTACAGCATCCTTTCTGCACACAGAATTTTATAACTTTATTGCAAGGTAATGATTAGTAACCTTCTCGTTCTATGAGTGATGTTAGTCCCTTAAAAAGACTCATCTTCCCCTTCTGTATTTCTATTATTTTTATATATGATAGTTTTCAGATGGCCTTTAGTCTTGGGTGTACATTTTTATTCCAGAGAGTGCTGAACACTGATACAAAAGATGATGAGAAATATAAAATAATGGTTTTATTCTTCATGTTCAATTCCTCCTATAATGCAAAGTTTTTCAGGTGAAATTTCTTCATCTCAAAGATTATTTCGTTTAATAATAACATTTAATT
This sequence comes from Actenoides hombroni, assembly GCA_024336885.1. Lineage (NCBI taxonomy): Eukaryota > Metazoa > Chordata > Aves > Coraciiformes > Alcedinidae > Actenoides > Actenoides hombroni. Next base: position 12,036 of record WUAM01008099.1, on the reverse strand, counting down.
TGGGAAACTAATAGAGATAAATTTGATTTGTTCTTGCCTTCAACTTGCAGTCTTCCCTGGCTGCCTGCCAGTGTCCATTGAAGGTGATAAGAAACTAAACTCTATAAACATTTGTTGTTATCTAATGCAGATCCTTATTTCATTATGCCAAAACTGTGAAACATCTACACACTTCAAGGCTACACAGCCTTGCACCTCATGAAGCCAAAAACATCCTGTTTTGTGAAACAGAGAAGGCAATTCTTATTTTCCTGTCTACACGCACAACTTACTAATACTGCTTTGAAGAGAAAAATCTTCCCAGATTCTGAATCATCTTACTGAGCTACATGGAAGAAGAAAAATAAAAGGAAAACAGAAGGAGAAAAAAAAAGGAAAAAAGAAAACTCAAATTATTGTTTTCAAAATAATCAACCAGTGATCAATTCAGTACACAGGAGATGGAAGGATTTGGCACAGAGAAGAGAGCAAATACTGACTTGTGGATATGAGGCCAACTCCCAGCTTGCATTCTGAGAAAAATCTTATGTGAGCTGAGCTCAGCACCTACAGGACTTCAAACTATTCCAGGGAAAACCAATCTCTCCATGCACAAACAAACCCTTTCTTTACTCAAACAATGAGCCCAGTGGCCTGCTGAGAAAGGGAGGCAAAGAGAGAGGCAAGGAATGGGCCAACACTGGGTTTGTTGTGTCCTCTGCCAGGGCGTCCGTGATAAAAGCTGAATCATATGTGTCATCTCTGAGAAGTCAGCATATTGTTTTGTGCCAGATAATCTTGCATTCATACAAATGTCTTTACAGAGGATAAGTAATATAATGTTCTTTCAATCAACTCTATCAAGTAAATTCCAGTGACATTCTTTGGGTGAACTTTGTAGAGTAGGGTTAGTGGTTGGACTGGATGATCCCATGGGTTTTTCCCAAGATTTATATAGATATATGATATACAACAGTCCTCTTTTGGTAACTTTGCACATCTTCACCTGAAAATACCATGTAAACTCACATTTTTAAACACAGGCATGTAATGCAGCAATTCACTATGTCACGTGCCACTTGTTGGGACATGTCTTGCTTTAAGACACCTAAAACAAATTCATAACTGCCAGAAAATTGAAAAATCGATTAATCACATAGCAGTACTCTGGGGTTAGTTCTTCACCTATTGTTCTGCTTTTGCTTTGTAATGAAGAGAGTCCTGAGAACTGATGCTGTTTCTCCTTTGAAGTAGAAGATGGTGAGTTTTCCCACAGCATCCTGTTGCTTGTTTGGGGTGACCAGGAAAGAGGGTCCAGCACATGTCTATACCCACAGAGAAAGAAACAAATGCAGAGTCATAGCAAGACTTAGATACAATTCTAGATTAAAATCCCATACAGTGCATTTCTGTCTCACAGATCTATAGTAAGTAGGTATGCAGGGCTTTTGAGTCTACTGCTTTCCTTTGTAGCAGCAGTGATACCATCGGGTAATGTTTTCAGTGGTTCGTTCTCCGCACTGGACTTTTCTGGCTCCTCCAACATGCCAAATAACAACACCCATTTCTCTTCATTTGTTGGAGTACAAAGCAAGTCTTTCCAAAAAAGAACTTTCACCAGTCTTCCAGGGTCTCAATAAAACTGGAAGATAGAAGATTATTTCTTGACTTTTCAGAACAAGAACACTTGACCTAAAGCAAGGTTCAGCAACTACGATCAGTTTGGGAATAAAGAGCCTCTAAATCCAAAATACAGAAAATAACCAACCTTTTACGACAGGGGAAATGGTGATTTCACTGTCTGCATATTAATTCCACATTACGATTTTAAGTAAGGATCTCTTTTGCAAACACCAACAAAGCCTAATACCCTGCAGTGTGTTTGTATCATAGTAAGCTATATCTCTAAGCTTTTATTTAAATAACTAAATGACCAACTGACCTTAAAAAACTGACTCAGCAACTACTCACTTCTCTTGGTATTTCTGTGGAATCTCTCAGCATTAAAAAAATAAAATAAAATAAAATTCCATACAAAAGATAGGAATAGGGATGGAGTGTGTGTAAACCTCAATTTCCCTAGAATACCCTTTATTTTTACAGACTTTAAAATCTGTGGTATTTTCAGAAGATTGTTTTCCCTTAAAAAATGAGAAGTATTAGTCAGTAATACTCATCTGGTATTGAAATTAGCAGTAAGAAAAAACAATAGTAAAAATCACTTCAAGAATCGTACAGAATTACAGATACAGTATTATAAGCCCATGGCAAGAACATCTGCTTCTAAATTCAGATGTGGTAGGAATGCTCTTGGGAAAGAACTACATTCAGCTTATATCTAGGAATAAAACTTAGAAGAGTCCCTCACGAAACAAGGTTTATGGTTTTCATCTTGCTTGGTTTTCCTTGCAGCTCTCCACGCTCCCTTCTTAATTCCCTTTTTCCCCATCTTTCAATGGATATGAACCAACTGATGCTTGGGACAGTTTTTCCTCAGCAGTGTAAGTGAAGTTTAAATTATTAATTATCAAGAATCAGAAAGTAAATCTTTTGGCATCCACTTTCCACCACAAATGAATGAATTTTAATTATCAATTAAAAAGACACACATTTTAGCAGTAATCTTCAGATCCACTCTTTACATCCAGCTGGCAAAATAGGAAAGTTACCAAGAAAATATCATACTGGTTTTGGTGGGGAGGGATCTTTAAAGCTCATGTAGTCCAATCCCTCCCTGCTTGAAAGAATTAACTGTGCCTAATTACCATGCTGACCTGGCTGTGTACTTGTACTACCTTGTGGTGACACTGGACAAGGCATTACCCCAAGAGACCTCCTGAAGTGGGGAGATCTGGGCAAGCATGTGGGACCCCATTCAAAGGAGTGCCAGGCTGCATCACCCTGGTGTGGCCCCAGGCCAGGCACGTCTGCTGCTGCGGGACCTCCTGGGCTTGCAGGCAGAGGCTGTGCCTGGAAACTGCCATGGTACATCAAGGTAGATTTTAGAACTTGAGGGCAGACTGATGTTTGTGTTCTTGTGACAGCTTCAGATTCAGCCTGCAATCCTGCTTTTCCTGTATGCTGTAGATGAAGCTGTGATGTCTGCACCAGGGGTTGTTCCAGGATAACTACTGAGAGAACCAGATCTCCAGTGAAATGCCTCCATGATTCTGTGCAGATCAAGCCTTGGAAAGATTTTTAACACAGGTACCAGGGAAGCTTGAAGTGAAACAGTATCCTGGGGAAATGGAGTGCGAGTCAGAGCAAACTCTGAAGGGGAGACTCTGCCTCTAAGCTGTGTACTGGGGTATAAAGGGCAAAGCTGACTTCTCCAACAAGTCAGCTGTGTTGCATTGTTACTGGCTCTTCTGGAAGAGCACCTAGAAAGAATTTGGGTGCAGACAGGAGCTGACTATGCTGGTTTTCTCCCCAGACCCAATGCTAGGACATTTTTAAAGATATTGACATCAAAGACAGAAATTGATTTCTACTTTGCTGGTCAGATTTTAAAAAATGTGCTAACATAAGATGGTGGAACTCAGTAGTAGTTCCACAAGGTAACTGAAGTAATTTAGGAGGAATATGCACTACTTTTATTGTTGCACTTAAAACAAAAGAACAGTATTGCAAAGAACAATAAAGACAGAAAAAAACCCAGTGAGTTTTGTGACATCCAGGACTCCCCGTATGGTGAGCTGCTCCCCTGCCACCCAAATCATCTCCCTGGGTCCCCCTGGGTTCCTCCTGGTGACAGCACACCTTGTATTGTGTGGCCTTTGACCTGGGCACACGTCCTAACAAACTGGCACCTTCTCCACTTTCACCAAGTCATGGGAAACCATCCAACCTTTCTGCCCCATCCAACTCTTCTGCCACATCTCAACAGAACAGATCCCATGCTAAGAAACCCCCAAAAAAAACACGGAACAAAAATGAATGGCTTAAAACGTCACAAGCGGTGCTTTCACGTTTATGCCAACGCTGAGAACAATTCCCCCCTGGCAACCTGGCAGATTCTGATGATTTGACAGTGCTGCAAGTAAACCAGGGGGAAATAAGCATGAAAGGGGATGAGCTGATATTCCCGAGGCGGATCTGGATTGGCGTTGAGAGGAAGACATACCCAAGATAACCTGGGTAATCATAGCTGTTGCCAGGCAGTCACATTTTTGGTTCAGAATGTGAGAAACTGGTGCTAGCTGATCATTATTCTAGATCTAGCTCTCAGTTAATCCATTCAATCAAATCTTTTGAGTCTCTTGAATCTTTGAATCCTTCTCCCATTCACTTCCCTTCTAGAATTCAAGTGTTAATGAAGTAAATTAGAAGGCGAATAATTCAGAACAATTAAGCTTGTATAAGTATGAACTGGTCATTTTGTGTTGGAAAACCTGTCTTATAATAATCATCCCATAAAATTATATATATTCTCCTCTTTGTCTTCCTTATTTTAGAAAGTTTGGATACAACACAGTCTATGGGACCTATACCCAATTCCTTCCTTTTTTTCCTGGAAGGAAATTCAAAAGCCTGCTTGAGGCAGGTTTTTGAGCCCTGATGATAGCAGCTCAAGATGTTTCAGCCCAACCACATCACTCAGAAACACACTGGAAGAGGACCTGAGCTGTCAGAAGTTTAGGCATTCCCTGGGATCTTATTCCTGCCCCTTAAAGCCAGAAGGCAGCACACTAGAGCTCTGTTGGGAGCACATTCTCATTCCCAAGCCTGGCTGACACAAAGGAAACTGAACATAGAGCCTCCTACTGCATATGGCCAGCTCCCTTTCCTTCACCAAGGCTGACAGCTTTGCTTCCAGCTTAGTTTGTGAGAAAAAATTGCTCTTGGACTGCTTCAGGTATTTTCACTTTTGCTTGATATATTCCAAGGGAAAAGACAGGAAGAGTCATCCTGAGTTGACAAATAGCAAACCAAGTTTCTTGGGTTTTTTTCAAAAGCATCACATTTAGGCTATATTTTTAACATATCCACAAAAAAATGCATCCACATTTTTGTCTTTCAGTTGTCCATGCAAACAGTGGGGCTCTTCTTGAGACACCATTTTTGTTAACGCAGCCTGCCCCCGCACCCAGCCAGGAGCGGTTTGGGGCCATTTCCAGGGAAAAATGTTCCAGTTCTCCATCCCAGCTCCGAGAAGAGGGGGCCGGGGGGGCCCCAGCTGCTGAGGGGGGGCCCCAGTTGCTGAGGGGGAGCAGGGGGACGAGGGGCGGCTGTGGCGGGACAAGCTCAGGCCTGTTTCAGCTGGAGGGTCTCGTACGTCTCCTGGTCCTCGCCACTGAGCCATCATCCAACTGTTTTGCACGTTCTGTTCTTGGCAGTCTTCTGGCATTATTTGTGAGCCAGACCCAAACAGTAGATTTCATTAAATTGAGGTAAAAAGGTTGGGTGTGTTTGGTTTTTTTCTGCCTTTTTTTGTGAGTTTTGTTAAATATTTCCAGATCATAGCAATGTGTATTGGAGACAGAATAGAACATCCAACTCTTGTGAAGCTGTTGAAGCAGAAAACTGGAAGAAACAGGCAGAACTTACTAAAATGAAACTAAATGGATGCTTATAAATTATTATGATGCAGCAAATGGCTTTCTTTTTGTAACTTTACAAATGTAACCGAAACTTCTGTAAATGGGGAATATTGGGAATTTGCATAGCTACTGGTACATGTGACTATATGTACTATGTGTACTATGTGACACTAAAATAGATTTTCCGTTTTCCTGTCATCCTTTAGGTTTTTAGAAATGGCAGGAGAAAGAATACTAATGTCACAAATAGTACTTCAGAAAAGCCTGAAATTGCCTTTAGATGTTGTCATTAAAAATTGATCAACTTAAGACTCTATTAAAATGCCAGTTTATTTATTAATGAATTGCTATTTCAGATAAGTTCTTTCGTCACCATTACATGAAAAAAGTTTTGCTTACTTGTCAGGATTCTCCTTGGGTGCTGGGAATGACTGTGGATTGACATGAGCCAGGGTAATGATTTCAATGTTCACTAAATATTTTAAGCTTGTTAACTGAGTTCATGCATGCATTACAAATAAGTTCTTTGGGGAAAAATATGTGTGTTTTATCCACCTCAGTGTATGGTTATGAACATATCACTAATATGCATAGAGCTGTGAGATGTTGTCCCTTTTCCTCTTACCCTCCCCCTGCAAACAAACAAGCAAAACAAGCCAAACAAACAAACAAAAATCCACAAAATTTGGAAAGCATGGGCTGAGCACCCCAGAAAGGGTTGCCTTAAAACTGGCTTTCCTTTTTCCTTGCAGAGTGTGACTGGAGCTGCAAGACGTGCAGAGGTCCCCAGAGGACTGACTGCCTGCAGTGCATGGAGGGCTACCTTCTCCACGAAGGAGCTTGTGTGGCACAGTGCCCTCAAGCTTTCTACGTGGAGTCAGACATGTGCCAGAGTGAGTTCTTCTCAAGCTTTGCTTCTAATCACAAACCTTTGGGGTCAGAGAGAGCAGAATTGAAGACAGAGGCACAGCTGGCTGGAGGTGGGCAGCCTGAGGCTATGGTCTGCCACTGGAATAGGCAAGTGTGCTTCAAGTTGTCCACAGCCTCTTTTGATGTGTGCCTGAGGGAGATCTCTCCACCTTGGCAGAACCATTTGTGGGGATCCAAGAAGCGCTGACTGTCACTGTGATCCACATACTCCTCTCATGTCTGGAATCAACAAATTATTATTGGTGTGTATGTTTGAGAGAGAAACACTTCACTGACAAAGCCTGAAAAGAATAGTTTTGATTTGCTGTCACAGGCTTTCAGAGTATCTCTGAAAGATTGCAGGCATAATGCTATCTAGTGAATTGCATTCTGCTGCCTTTGGATGTTGGTGAAGTCAGAGCATATGTGTATTTCATAGTTCTGAATAGTGGTTTTTCTATTTTTTTTTATATGCAATGTACCCCTTTTGTTTTCCCACCACCACCTTCCCCTAATCCCATGCGTTAATTTTCTGGTGCTGAAGGCACATCAGCCCCCACACCTTCCCGGGAAGTGTTCCCTGCACGATCGCGCGCTCGTTCGAGCCTTAGCAAGGGAAAAATAGCAAAGCACAAACCCGTGCTAACTCCTACCAGATGTTTGGCCTTTGAGGAGCCCAAATGCAGTTTCTCAAGTGGCAGCATTTCTGAATACCATATTTGGAAAACTCTTTTCTGGCTAGAAAGATTCTGGTTTAGAGTGTGTTGTATTTTTAGCCTGGAGGATATTTTTATACTCAGCTGTACTAATATCTATAGTCTCTTCTGAGGCAGACTATTCTCAGTGGTGCTCAGTGACACGACCAGAGGCAAAGGACAGAGACAGAAACATGGGAGGTACTGTCTGAACATCAGGGAAACACTTTCACTGTGAGGGTGACAAGCACTGAGTGCTTCAATATAAGCGTGTGCTAATGTAATGCGTTTCAGAGGGCTTTCTCTGATATAAAAGATGCTATAATTGGTGCTGAGGCTTGCCTAAACCAGTGTGGAAATTGCTGTTTGCCTAAAAGCTGGGCAAGTTGTCACAGCCGCAAGAGCTCATTGATGTTAAAAGGTTGCAGCAGATTAACCAAAATCTATTTCGAATTGATTTAGTGTAGCTGGTAACTCAACCTGGTCGACTCTGAGACTGCTTTACTGCTGTCCTCTCAAATGCTCACCACAACCCACAAATTGCCCTTTTGGGAAAGAATAGCAAAGTGAAGGCAATGGTAATCAGCAGTGCAAAAAGGCACTTTTTAAAGGGGTTACAAACATTGCTACAAATATTGCGGTAGAAAGACACAAAGGGAATTAAAACTGCAAACCCAAAAACAATACGTTAAATGTCCAGTATGATCTGTCAGTATATACCAAGGCACCCCTCAACTATCTCTTCACTGCCACTTTTTTTTGTGGCTTACTCTCACACTACAAAAGCACTTTTCTGAGCGTTTTCCAGTCCTGTGCTGTACTCTGTTTGGGGTAGTGTTATCATAACTGTGTAGATTTATGTAGGGACATAATGATGTTAGATTTCTCTTCCTTTTGTGGGTACACCTAGCCTTCCATCATGAGCTCACAAGGGAAAAGAAATACTAAGAAAATCCATGTATGGTCTCTGCAGCATCCAGGCTCCTTGCTGGGTGCTGGAACATTTCACACAGGCACTAGAAGGCATCTCCATCTGGGAACTAAGAACCACACTCTGTGGTTTCTGAGATCACTAAAAGGCTCTGCAGGCATTCAAGTCCCGAGCACGTGTTTGCTGCTCTGTTGTTTTTGTAACACATGGACAATACCCAGAACACCTCAAGGCTGTATAAAACTGAGTCCAAAATGGAATTAAGGAATTCAGACAGTTTGTAAGGGTATGTAAAAATAAAAGTTAAATAAAATCATTAATTCTCCATGATTCTCATGGAAGACACACTTGTAATTTAATTTTTCAGTAAGTAATACAGTGCATAGCATAAATGATGGGAAAGAACATTAGTGAAGGAAAGTGAAAAAAGTAATCAAAGGCAAGTATTTCCAAATATTTGCACATGCTGTTCCCATGTGCTGAACTGATATTATTATTATAAAAAAAAATAATTGCCAGTTTTATCTAGTTTCTCACAAAAGTGTTCCTCAGAAAAGAATGTAGCATTTCCAGTTAAAAGAGAAATTATGACTTTTGGAAAGTGAATAAAAAACTTATCATCACCATCACATTTAGAGTACAAACCTAAGGCCCACTCTCAGCTACATACCAACTGTAACTGCTTCAGGCAGAGAAGAAGTTATCTACTAACTGCTTCATCCACGTACACAAATGATGTAGAAAACAAAATTGAAGTGCATCTATCAATGTTAATGTGATTCAAAAGACATGCAAAAAAAAGTACTGTTATTTACTTGCAGTTTGCAAGTATTCTCCAGGCTGGAAACTAGAAAGAGGTTGTGTTGTTTGCAGCCAAATCCACAGAAAAAAAAAAATCGAGAGAGTCTTCAGAGGACTGCAGAGTACTTCAAAACTTCTTTTTTTATAATTAGACAAAAGATTCCAAACAATAATGGAAGGAGAACAAAGTCCCAAGAGTCTTTTCAAGGATTGAGTTTTCCCTCATTTTACATAATTTTACCTTTGATATGTATCAAGTCTGAACAGGCATAATAAGGTTTTAGGGCAGCCAAAGGTCTACATTTTTGGGAATGCTGGGGAATTTAGGAAAAACAATGCAAAGTCAGTGGGAAAAAGTCAGATGGCTGTTGTTGACATACAGATAGGTTTGTGCAGTATAGCTGGGCTTACTGTTGTTAGTGCTGTAGGGGGACAGTATCACAGCAGTTCTTCAGAATTCAGTCTGTGTTCAAACTGCTTAGGATCTTATTATTATTTCAAAACATCAGAATTGCAGAAGTGTTTGTACTGATTACTTAGCAACTCTGGAAGAATTATGCTGTTCTAAAGAGAAACTATTATTTGTCTTCAGCTAGGAGCAATGATATATGAGCTTCAAAATTTCTTAGTAGAGAGAAGTTGTTTCACACTGTAGCAGCTCGCAGTTCTCCCTTCTGCCAGGGAACATGTAGTTTTTCCTTGGTAAATGCTCCTGTAGCAGTGAATTTAAATCCCTGATGTGAAGAAGAATCAACTATAGCAGCCAACTGTCACCCAGCGCACCAGTATCAATATATTGGTTTGTAAAAATTGCCTGAATCCCAAATGTTAATCATCTTGGGTGTCATGAACCCTTAAATAAAGGCATAGAGACATTGGCAAATTAGGAAACAATTTATTGTAGTATTTCTAGCTACTGCAGGTTTGATTTTTTAATAGCAGTGTCACCTGAAGGCTCAAACACCCACTCTGGGAATATTTTGGTCTGTACTACCCGGACTCAGCAATTCAAGAATCTTTAGTTAGACTTTTAAGACCCAGTCCAACCAGTGACAAAATGCGTAACTGGACTACACTTCAATTAAGATTGTGTGTTAAGCAAACACTACCAGTGCAGAGCACAAAGCACTGGAATATGTTTTCAGAGGAGCACAGAGAATTTGTTTTCTGGGGTCTGTCAAAACAGGGCAGAAAACTTGTGCCAACCATCTTCTATGTATAATAGATCCTGCCTTTCAGGGAGAAGGAAGGGGGCTGGGAGAACTCTTACAGCTCTTCCTTGCCACTTCTGAACACGTTTGTACTCTGGCAGGCTTGACATACCCTTACATACACCGGCTTTCTGACTTAAATAAATACCAAGCGTGGTAAATCTATTATAATTACTCTGGGATTTTTGATAGTTACTCCAATATAAATATTTGTCTTAAATTAGTGATCTCCACTTCTAATACCTTTCAGGAACAATATATTATTTCAGCTGGGAGTATTATATAAGTCACAGGCTTCTCTGGTTGGGTTGACTTAATGCGTATTGCATGTAGAAAAAATATGCAGGACCTTGTGATGTTTGATAGGAAACAACTTTCATTTTCCGAAAGTCAAAGCCCTTGAATTGTAGAGCTGAGAATGAAAAGCTGTTGGGGAAGGGAAACCTGAATTTACATGCTACACAAGATGAGTTACAAAAGCATAGGCTTGCGTATGAAATAAAGCAGAAGACTGAGGAGGAGAAGGGTTAGTTGGTTAGTGCTCAAACCAGTTTCTACGGCGGCTGTGTGGAATTGCTAGAAAAAAAATCTGCATCATAAAACTTTCTGGTGTTTTGTAAAAATGTCTCCTGGAGTTCATACTCAATAGCTGTAAAAAGGGCATTCCCTATATTTAATGTGGTGTTAACATCAGTGCAGTTAATGACTGCTAAAACCTTATGAAAACTTTCATGTATATCATGTATGTGAGTCTCGGACAGGTTGTCAAAGCCCAGTCCTTCGAAGATCTGAGCCAGAGTGGTTGAGTTAATGAGAAATAAATGTTGATGAGAGACTTGAATCTTTAAATAATAATCTAGGATTTTTCCAAAACCCACCTGCATGTCCACTGAAGTAGAAAAAGCATTATGAGTTCAGAAAAGTCAAAATAGCAATTGGAGCACCTTACATTCAGAAAAGTAAATAAGAAAGAGTATTTCAACTGTCACATATTAAGATACTTCTGAGGATATTGCCAAGCAGGATTAAATTTCACAAAAGAATTGTGGGTCTTTAAAATGCAGTGAATTTCAAAATGACCCAGGTCCACTGGTTTGGTGTCCTTTAGTTAAAAAGAATAAAATGGTACATCATGCAGCCTGGTTCGTATTGCCCCAGCTGAAGAGGAGCAGTGTGTGAAGACCAAGGCAGGAAAAAACAGTAGGTAAAGGTGCCTGAGTAAGGGTATTGAGCAACTTTTCTGCTCAGGTAAATTGTCACATTTTTCTGTGCACCTCCACACCACCCCCCATCTCCTGCCTTGCTGCATAAATCACCTCTGGAGAGGTGGCTGCTAGTGTCATGTAAACAGCACGAGAGAGAAATGTTTCAGCCTACTCACAACAATCTTCAGAGTAATTACAAGCTTGTGGGGGGAGGCTGGTGGGTCTCAGGAGCTTCCCTTTCTCATAGCCCTTCCCTTTTTATTCAGCTTGCTGTAGTGATGAAGAGAAGAAAAAAAAAAACATGGCCAAGTTTTCTCATCCTAGAAGTGGGCTTTGAGGCAGGCTGACGTATACCTTGCTCTCTGATTCTGGGTGGTGTAAAAGCCTATCCAAGGAGCTCCCTGGACTTAGGAGTAATCCCAAATTCTGCAGCTGAAAAACAGTTTACAAGGGTCCATTCAAAATCTGTTCTCAGCTGCATGGCCTGTTTCCCTCTGCTTGTCCAGGGCTCCAACATAAAAGATCTTGTGTGAAAGCAGTGCTCCTTCATGCTTCCTTTTGGTCACTAGTCAGATTTTGTCTACCATCCTAGAGCTGTCAATGGTTTTATCTAACCATGTTTTTCTTTTCTGCCCAGACACTAGAAGCTTAGTCAAGCATTTTGTTCTTTTCTGACTTTGGTGTCAGAATGGATGTCCCACCAGAAGTGTTGCCTTTGTTTCAGTATTTTTCCCTTCAAGAGGTGGTGCAGAGATTTCTGAAGTC
>WUAM01008063.1:0-23533 GCA_024336885.1 Actenoides hombroni | reverse complement strand
ATATGTGTATATGCATATACATGCAGACAAGTATAAATGAAGAGTTTAGATGATGTATTCATATATATGTTCATATACATGCATAAAGTTTATACTGTCTATCTCAAAATCTGTAGAACAGAAGATTAAAATGCAAATTTAACTGCACTTTACTTTTTGTAGTGGTTTTTTTTGTTCAATTTTGAGCAGTTACTGGTCAGACAATAAATGTTGCAGACCACTGTTGTAAACTAAGTACTATATGGAGGAATACTATATATACTTTAATATAAAATACATTGTATTTCTTTACAACATGCAGATTAATTTGTTGTTGTTGTTTTCCATGTTATGAATCTGAAGACACATATTTTTTGAATTATACTTTGAAGAATTTTCTAGTTTTATTCTAATACCTGGAAATGTTCTTAAACCAGATTTTCCATTATGCACACAGCTCCGCTAAACAAGACCAACAATTCCATTCACAAGGAAGGAGAAAAATTGTTTAACAATAATGCTGCTACCCTCTTAAGAGTTGTCTTCTCCCAGGTATATTACATTCAGTTCATATCCAGCTGGACCTTTAAACACAAGGGTACACTGTACTAACCTGCATGCATATTATGTATGCACTGCTGTTGCAGAAGATCAAATCATCTATTCCTCAGTTTTCCTCTTTTCTAGGTTTCTGGACTGTTCATTACCACTCCCAGAGCTAATTAAGCAAAAAGTTAACACTTCACAACACAAAGAGACAAAAAATTTAAGTCATTTTACATGAGATGCTTCTGACTTCAAAGACCTTGCAGTGACTGAATGAAAGACAGTAAGCAAGAGACTGCAAGAGAGGACTACCTCTTGCATTTTGAACCTCCTGCTAGATTTTGAGTTATCTGAATAGTTCAAAGACATTAGAGTTCTTCCTTTATCTACTCTTCACAGTAAATGCCAAATCATGACGAAACTGTGAGAGAATTTGATCTGCTAATTGTGGGCTTGTGGAGAGCAGGGTGACCAGAGATGATGGCTGGATTTTGTCCTTCCAACCTCTGAGGCCAGGGGAAAGGTAACAAGATAGCTGACTTACTGCTGCCTGTGTTAGAAGCTTTTGTCTCACTAGCAAACAAGTAACTGAATTTTGAAAATATTTCTCTGTATTATCAGGCCTTTTCCTAGGGCCCATAATTTCTTGTCTCCTTATAAGTCCCGGGTCTCAGATAATAGTTGTCTAAACTAAGACACCTGGGATAGGGACTTTGGAGGAGGGATTTTGGGTGGGATTTAAAGTGAAATAAATTGTTTTTACCCCGAGTTTTGGGTAAAATCCCTTTGGATTTGAGGCCAATTTGTGGGATTTAAGGCAAATTAGGGGGATTTTGGGGAGTATCCTGAGAATTTTCTGTGGTTGAGCCTTTGAAAAGACTTGAGACTACTTTAAATCAGAAACTGTTGAATTTGAAATTTAGGAAAGTCTTGTGAGGGATCCCAGGTTTCTGAGAAGGTTGAACAGGTGCAGATGGTGGCTTTGCCCACAAGAGGGAACACGAACAATGTGGGGTTTTATTTCCATTTGGGTTTGTTTGTTTTATTGCTGTTTGGCTTTTTGTTTTGTTGGTTGTGGGTTTTGGTTTTTTTTAGGGGATTGGGTTACTGGGTAGTGGAGACTGACTTACGTCTTGAGTGGTCTTTGGGCTGTGCAGAGATTAGGGTCTCCTTTTGTTCTGAGCACCAGTATATATGTATGTGGAGAGCGCATCTCACAAAAGAGTGCATATGTGCTGTATTTGAAGTCTTACGTTCTCTGGGCGCTTGCCTTGCTTTGAAATGCATTGATTTCACCCCACGCTTATCTAATGCCATAACCAATTTGTCTTTGCCCACCAGGAAAACAACAATGAAGGAACAATTATTTACATCCACAGAAGCACCGTAACAAACAAAAACTAAACAAAACCAAAACCAAAGCCACACTAACAGAACAAAAGAAAAAACAAACAAAAAACATGGAAATGGTTGTTCCCATTTGATTCTCTAGAAGCTAGAGGAGTAATGGAAAGAATTTATGCAATGGAACCACTGGAGAATCAGAGCGTTATGTTCCTTATTCTGCATATCAACCTCCAGCTTTTACGTGATGGAAAACTGCTCTTCAAAATGGGATGGATTTTTAATTAAAATTACTTTCATTTTTGAGTGGTATAATTTGTCACTATATGATCTCGTATTTCATAACTTCGAAGGCTGCCTAATTCTAATCTTTCCCACTTTAAAGGAGAAAAGCTGAAGGTCCAAGAAAACATGTGCTAAGAAGTCACTGACATGAGGGATTTCAATATCTCTAAGTAATTGAAATGAGGACATTCTTGTGGTTTAATGTTTTCTCCCAGAAGCGCTGGCTTTGTTCAAGCATTGCTGTTCCCTGCTGCGCCAGCCATCCCTAGGAGGCTGTGAGTGCTGAGCAAGGGGGATTTGAGCGCCCCAGTACCCAGTGGTCCTGTTCCCACATCTGCCACTTGATTTATTCAGATGAAGTCACCCCCACTCTGCTGCTCTTCATCTGTGAAATGGGTTTAGCGACTGCAAAGGCCTTCATTAACATGGAATACTTCAGGTGTCTTTTAGGTAGCAAAATGTGACAAAATCAGAAAAAAAAAAAAATCCTGAAGACTTTTTGAAAGTATTTAGCTCCAGATCTTCAGCTGTACTGATGTAATCTCAGTACTACTGACCAGAGAAGAAATTTAAGCCATACTTTCTCTCCACAGTGTGGTAGGTCCCCTGTTGAATCTGAAGAAGTTTCATGACTGGATGCTTCCATGCAGATATTTTGGATACCATCAGATGTTTACAATGATAGCAAAGAATTATAGGCTCAGGAACTGCACCTTCGATTTGTATGTACTTTGATTTTGTGTCTATAAAATTATAAAACGAGCCTTGCTTTCTCCCAGCTCCAGCCTGTGCCAGAATCTACAGGATCTGCCAGAATCTGACACAAACATTCTGAGTCTGGAGAATGACAAAGATGTTTCCAGCACAAAAAACTCAAATTCACAGTATTGAAGCATTAAAATTTGGTGATAATTCATCTCTGTGACAGACTACAGCAAATACAGAATGCAGTGTAAGATATATTCAGTCTCCTGACAAAACCTATAGAAAAAGTAGGAAATGGTATAAAAGTAATTTACTCTTATGACAGTCATCCTAAGGCAGCAGTCTCATGTCATCTTATAAATGTCCCTTGTGACAACATAGCTGTGGATATTTTATTCAGAGAGAATATTTTTAAATGTCTGAGTATTGATGATTTTATTACACCTAGGGAAAAAGACCTGGCTGGGTAGCTCTGTCGGGTGGAGCTCTGCCAAGTGCTTTGTTTGCATCCCTCATCTTTGAGTCCTTGTACTTGCAGTTTTGTCTTTCAAAAGAATCCACTTATGACAGACCTGAGCTTTAAATGAAGAAATCTTCAGTGGAAAATTGAGTGACCAGAATGTTTGTCCCATCACATTACCACTCTTTTGGGCCCTTAAAGTCAAGCAAAATGCTCTCACTGGCTCCTTTGGGAGAGCTGCTAACTGAGCCTTAGCTCCTTGTGTGCCTGAGCATTGCTCCTGATGTGGGAGCAGCGCTGGTGATGCCTCCCATGGGATAATGCTCTGGCTGCTGTCACTTCAAGTGCTATGAACTTGTCTGTAGTGCTTCTGCATTAGACAGTGGTTTCTGTCACTGGGAAGAGAGAAATCATTCTGACTTAAGTAAGAAAATAGGGGTGTCATCAGGAACCAGTTGGTAAAGACTTAAAAGGCTGTTTCCCCGAGGTTCCCAGACAATGTGCTGGCATTTTTTTCTGAGCTCAAAAGTACCTAGAAGCAGCTCACAGTGATAGAATTTCCTTTGGGTCCTAATGAAACTGCTCCCAGTGACAGCAGCTAATTTGTTTTGGCAGACTGTGACAGTCAGTGCTCTATACAATCCCCCTTGATTGTGATATGTGTGATTGCAGTGTAGGAGGTTATTTTTACCCTACAGGTGACCTTCTACAAGTATTTCAGCCACAATAGTTATTTCTTTTCAAATCTATTGCACCAATAGAAATGGAAATGATTTAAACTCAATTCTACTACAGAAAAGAAGCCAAGGTAGAAGAACTGTATTACTCAGCAGATCTCAGTTCCATGAAAAGGCTTATTGAACAGGTAGTGAAGCCAAGTGCCAAAAAGAACAAGGCATCGGTGGCTTTAGGAAGAGCACTGGACACCCAGCAGCTCATCCTTCTTGAAGAACTAGTGCTTTCAAGCAAAAGCCTCAAATTTGGGCAATTCCCATGAAGTCATTGCCCTACAGCAGCCACCCTCTTTTCAACAGTGACAGCTGGGGAGGTGAGCCATGGCCAGGAATCATCCACCTTTGCCCCATCCCGTTTTTGAATGGTTTTATGGGTCAACTACTCAAAGCCATTTCAAAAAAGAATCTCTGATTTATTGAAAGACAACCTGTCAGGCTACCAATGCCCTGAAACCTGGTGAACCAACTGACATTAATTAATCATTGGCACATTGTTCAAGCATCCATGCTACATGCAAGTGTTTATCAGTGTCAGACTCCTCCATGAGCTAAGTCCACAGTGATTTCATGTTTAGCACCTAGTTGAACAAAGTGTTATGGGAAAGGACATCCAGCTGCAGATGCTGCACAAGTCGCTCCCACACACCTTATCCAACTCCTCACTGCAGCTAACAGAAATTTAAGACGCTATAAAGGGAAGATTGATTTGGGACCTTCTCAATGATGATCAATAGCTAAAGAAGGAGGGGGGAGGAAGGGTCAAGATGATGGGGCCAGACTCTTTTCAGTGGTGCCCAGCAACAGGAAAATGAGCTACCTCTCGCTACCTCTCACTTACTCGAGAAGATGATCTCTATCTTCGCCCTTAACCTGTCACTCCCTGTGGTTCCTTAGAGAAACTTTCCTTTTGCAGCCGCATTGCTTGTGTTTGCATCAGTTCCAGTACATAGTGTTCCAGGCAAGCTTCATGGTTCTCTAACACTTCATAAAGCTATCTTGTCTTTCCACTCCGATTCCCTTGAGGTAGGACAAGGTCAATGATTTTGAATGACTTACACTTTGTGCCTTTGGTAAGAGATAAATAACTATTTGACTAGCTATTTTACACAATGATTACACATGATTGCCAATTAAATTCTTGAAGTATGTCTAGGCCTCTTTATTCAGAGCCACAATAAAGGTTATATTCTGATAGCAGTGCAGTCAGCTACAAGAACCTTTGATAACAAATGGTCATGCTAGACAATAAATAAAAAGTGAGTTTGCTCTGATCTGTAAACTCTCCTCTCTCTGTTCTTATATGGGACCTGAAATTTGGCCCATACTTGTTCATGTGGCTTTCAAATCTCAGGAGTCTTTGGGCAGGTGGGGAGGCAATGTCTGATATCTAACAAAAGCCTGTGCTATAAAAAAAACCTTACGGTTTTAGTTTAAGTCCTGAGTTACCCCTATTCTGCATAAACCAGAATGAATCCCTTATCTAAATTGTATTAAGGATTTTTATCACAGAGCTCTCTGCAGAGATTATGACATAAAAAGCAATTCATTAAATTCATTGAGAACTAAAGTGCTTCCTCAAAATGCACTGTCTGGGATTCTTAGGAAAAGAGAATAACCTATAAATTGCTTCAGCATCTTTATGTATATCTATATGTTCATCAATATGGCAAGGTAAACAGGCTGCCCTAGGGAGACAGGCCTTTGTGCAAGTAAATGGTTTTTCCAAGTCCCTTTCAGCAGGAACCCAGTCTCCAAGAGGAGCAAATTGTTTAAGAGATCATGGGCAAAGATGTTTCTGGCAACCAGATCGAGGAGATGATAGAGCAAGGCAAGTGGGATGTCTTCTCTGAGAATCTGCTGTCAGATGTTAAGGGGGCTCGCTCAGCCCTGAACGAGTTGGAGACACGTCACAAGGAGCTGGTGAAGCTGGAAGGTCGCATTAAGGAGGTTCACGAGCTCTTCCTGCAGGTCGGCCTGCTAGTGGAAGAGCAGGCAGACACCTTTGATTTGCAATGTTTTCACCCTATGTTTTCAGTGAATAATTGCCAAATATTTTAACCTCATTAGGTGAAAATAACAGGCTGCAAGTTTTCTGCTCAGAGAGATTAAATTCTTAATAAATGTGAAAAAAAATCCCAACAAAGTTTTGATAAATTCTTCAGTTTTAAAAGTGTCATTTGAGAACAAGGAGCCAGACTGAAAATGACAATCCTCCAAAAGAGAGCAGCCTCAGCCCAGAAATACTGGCTTTCTGTGCCCTTGCACATTATGTCATTCATGGAAATACATTATTAGCACAGAAAGCTTGCAACTGATAATATATAACCACACACATGGTAGAAGGCTGCAAGCTACTCAGTATTAAGAGTACAGGAAGTACCAATCACATGCTATGTGATGAAAATTAATTATCTACAAAGATAATTTCAATAAAAATAAATGGTTTAAATATGGTTTAAAATAACCATATTATAGACCTTTCTTCTGACTTCAGTGTGTCACTCTTGCTCTTATTAAATGTGTTTTGTGTCCAAAATACTGTATTTTTTCAGGGGCATTAATTGGAGATAATTAAATAAGAACACAAATTTTATATCTTATTTAAACATGGTTTTACTGTAGGTAAATCAAAGTGTGAGATTTTTTGTGTTTATGGAGAGCTTATTATTTGTATCACCAATGGTTTGGTTAAATTCTGTTACTGAAACTGCTTTTTTATAAACATAATGGTATCTGAAAACAGAATTCTTGTCTTATTTTTTTATGGCCTTCATTGAGGTGCCACATGCTGTAAGTAGGTCACCATAACTATCAAGTGTCAATTAAGAAGGTTAACTGCTATTGTGCCACTCTCTTTAACATAATTTCTTGTTCAACATAATTTCTTGTTCAACACAAGCTTCTCACAGAAGAATACCAGCTGCATTTTTTAAAGGTAAGAACTGCCATTGAACGCCCGCGGGGAAAGCTCATCAGTGGCCTGTGCAGCCAAAAGGCAATTATGACTGTAGAGAATAATTCCAGCCTCCAAAAATAGTGAGGATATCATCACCGTGGGGAAACCCTGGGATCGGTAAAAGCAGCACAGTGGCTCTGTATTTAAAACAAGTTCTACATCTAACCAAAGAGCAAATTTCTGGTTTTAAGGGCAATAATTAACAGAAAGAGCACAGATCAAAAAAATAATACAGATTGTAATTTGTGCATGAATGCATAATGAAATGGTACAATTCCTCAGTAGGTATTTTCCTTTAGAAAAGAGGTTAGAATTCTGCTAAGTAATTATGCTTTAGGGCTTATTTGGAAGTATAAAATACCCTTTCCCTGAAAGCAGAATTTTCTTGTATGGTAGCGATTGATGTCCAGCCATATCAGAGAAATGCATTTGCTGGTAAGTGATGAGCAATATTATTTCTCCAAAATGAGAGATGAAATAACAAATTCATGAGCAATTATGAGCAATATAGTTAAATCAATTTGCATCTTGTCATTTATGAGAAAAATGTTTTTTCTCATATATCATGAGTGAAATAACAGTAAGTGAAAATGTAAAGCCATTTTCATAGAGTTAGGTTTGCATGATAGTGGCTACAATGAGATCAAACCTTTCCCTTCATAACAGAGTGAGGAGATGAAAAATAATAGATATTTTTTTTTTTTTATTATTTCTGTCAATCAGGTTGAAGAACTTCTGTGAGAAACTAATTCCACAACAGAGCTCTGGGTTGTTTTTCAAAGACTAAATGATCCCTGGCTGGTTTTCATTCCCATTGCCTTGTGTATGCCCAAGGTGACCTCTTGTTGGTGAGTGCAGTGCTTCATGCCTCCTTTCTGTTAATGCAGGCAAAGCCCCTGGCCTCCTCTGTGCCCATGCAAAAATAGAAGCTTGCATGCAGCAGAAGTAAGATCAACACACTGCTGTGATAACAATACACAATGCAAATGCAAACCACTCAAGCAAATCAAAACAAGAATAACAGCTGTCCAGAGCAAGCAAACATAAGGTAATATGAAGGAATTCTTTTCTATCCTGCTTTTAAGATTAGGCTTGTCAAAGTAGAAGTGTAGAGAAGGACACAGATATTATAGGTACTTGCAAACACAGAAAACCAGCAATTAAACTTCTTTTGCTCTAAGCAGTGAAGTTTAAACTTCAAAATTTTGCACAAAAATATACATTGAGTTTGTGATTTTCGAGAATTCTTACATGTCGTATGACTCGTCATTGTGTTATTTTGTCCTAATAGTATGAATAAGCTTAATATACCTGAAACTTTGAACCTGAAAATTAAAATGTTCTTTTCACTATTGCTCAAAATAAGGCAAATATTATTAGAGATGTCCCTCCAGTGTGACACCCACCAACAAAGCAGCAATGGAGATGCCTAGCACACTCAGCTCCTTCACCCCATGCCCTCTGGGATGGAGCAGGGTGCCTGGGACAAGATCTGCAGAGCTTGCTAGGGTGTGGAGTGCCAGCTGCTGGCTCCTTTGTGGGGGCAGGGGGATTGGTGACCCTGCTGTGGTGAGAGAAGAACCAAATCACTGGCACAGTGAAGAAATGTGGCGCTACTGAGTGTTTTGTTAACAAGTAGAAAGATACACTATTCCTAGATTCTGCTTTCTATACTGAGCCTGACAACGTGAAAGTTATTAGCCAGAAACTATGGATAAGTGAGTGTGACTTGGTCTAGATGATCCTGCTCTGGAAGGGGGATTGGACTAGATGATCTTCTAGGTACCTTCCAACCCCTAATATCTATGAATCTATGAAACTATCCTTAGAAGAAACAATTCTCACAGGACGAAAACACACACACCCATGAATATGACAGAAAGCAAAAATGAAAAAGAAAACTCTCATTCAGAAGGTTCCTCCATTAGTGAGCGATATGAAAGTAGCTGAGAAGGTAAAGGAGACAGTTTTCTGTTCAAAGGCAACATGTTTTGGCCAGTTAGGAGATTTATGGTCATCTCCCTGGTACTGACCTGCTGCTATGAGATTTTGGGCAAAGTCACTTCCCCACACACTATCTGAGAATAGTTGTTTTTAGGATAGCTTAATCATTGGGTAAAATTGTTAAGATGTCATATTTTTACTGTATCATAGAAGAATCTCTATTTTTGTGTGCTTTGTGTGGGGTCTCAGATGCATGTCAGGTTTTGCAGCATGCATTAAATGCAGCTTACAGCCATGCCAAGGAGTTCAGGATCCAGGTAAAAATATATTCTGTTTACACATGCACAATTATAATGCACTACTCTACGGAACAATAACAGAAGCAACAATACAGAACCTAGGTCAGATGTGTCAGAAAGAGCAGAACATACAGCAAAGGCATGAAGAGGGTAACCAGCTGCAAATAGTAAGATGAGGTGTGTAAAATAAGGATGGTGAACTGGATTCATCTGCTCAAACCTGCAGAAGTCACTGACATGAAAGTGACAGTTTCTCCCACTGCTGCTTTGCATAAACTTCTCTCTACCCTCAAAGTCTCACCCCTTGCTCCTGCTAGCCTGAGAAAAAAGGAACCTGAAAGGGAGAGAAAAGACCTGGCTGCAAGGTCGGGTCAGCCTGAGGAGCTGTGCATGGCTGCATTTCACCTGAGTGAATGGACACTGGAACACAAGGGCTCCGGGTGAGGGTTCCTGCAAGCTGCTGCTACCCCCTTTCTTGGCTCTCTGTGGACAAAACTGAAGCAGCTGCCCATTGCCACAGACTCTCGGCACACCAGGGAATCCTACAAAACTAATAGTTAAATGTTTTTTCTCTGAAGAAGACAACCTTTCTCCACTTTCTCCAACTAAACTTCATTAGAAAGACACAACAGGGACCCTGGAAAGATTATTAATGATCTGGATTATTGGGTAATTATAAAAATGCCCCAGTATTGCATCTGGTTTTGATGCCAAGACCCCAGCCAAAGTACAACCCACAACTCAGTGTCACCTTGTCCATAGCATACGCAGTTTTTACAAAAAATGGTCACTACAGTATTATGGCATACAGAGTACCAGTCCTGGTTCACTTGCACATGCTTTATTCATCTCATACCTGACTATCAAAGATACTGTTGTATTCCATATGGTTACATATCATATCTGAAATAAAGTTTTTACATGTAAATATTAATCTCTCAGAGGCAATAATTCTTTTAAAAATTAGGCACCCATGAAAAGAAAATGGATTTTAAACAACCTCAAAGGGAGTCTGTAAGAAATGTAAGGAAAATCTTTTTATAGGGGTCTGTTGTGACAGGACAATGGGGTAATGGCTTTAAAGTAAAAGAGGGTAGATTTAGACTACATATTAGGAAGAAATCTTTTATAGGGGTGGTGAAATACTGGCACAGGTTGCCCAGAGAGATGATAGAAGCACTATCTTAGTTGTTTAGGTTGAATAGTGCTCTGAGCAACCTGATCTAGTTAAAGAAAAGAAATGGCCAAATCTGATACAAAAAACTGAGTTAAAATGGATAAGTTGAGTCAAAATTGATAAAGCAGGAAGTTGAAGGCTTTGCCTTCTTAATTTGTCTGCTAGGCAGAAAGGGTTATATCACATTCCTTATATTTTTACCTTTCTATGTTTTAGTCACTTCTCTTCAAATCAGATGTTTGTGGTGTCACTGATTCTGTGGCACTTGTTATTCTTTGGAGTTATAGCTCCACAGAGATCAGGTGAAGACAAATTCCCATCAAAACAGCATAGGAAAAAGTGCTACTCATACTTGCAAGCAGAAATATTGCAAAGAAAGGGACTGAACTGCTACTTTTGTCCTGTGTTCCATGGTGGCACCTCCATTTCAAGACCAATATTAGACCCTAAAGTGGTTTCTCAGGCAGCAAAATTGGATTTTAGACATTCTGTCTTAGAGAAGGAGAGCATCACTCCATGGCCAGCCACTTCCATTTCAATTCGGAAGGCAATCAGTCCTCACACATCACGGCAGAAGATGACTGCCAACTGTAGGCAGGGAAGTATCCCCCCCTCTGGACCACAGCAATTAAAAGATCAGGTAATTAGGGTTGATGAGGAGCCCACAGAAGTCCAGGGAAAGCCATCCATCCACTGTAATGGGCTTTGGAGCAGCTTCAGCAGTCCTTCAGCATACGTAGGCCTGACACTTAGGAAAAGCATATGTTCAAACAGAAAAAGCTGTGGAGAAGGGCAACAAATGCAACCAAAGATACAGCAGATTGTGAACCGTATTCCTGTATTCCTCCTACAATAGGCCTTACAGTCATTTAAAGAGAAAACTTTCATGTTATTCCTTTTCTGATTAAAATTGTCTTCTGTAACTGATTTTATGGTACATGTAAATATTATGGTTATCAGTCTTCACAGCTAAAATAAGGCTTTTCTCATTGATTGCACAATGTGTTGTCTCTGTTAATCCAGTTACGTATCCCTTGTTTCAGATTCTGTACAATCAGGAATTTTCTAGTCAAGTGAGACTGGAGCACAGTAAGCAGAAGGGAATAGAAAAGCTCCTCAACGTGTGGGCACCAGGTCACCAGCTGAGACATCATTAAGTGCACTGGGAAAGACCAGACTGCCAATGGTGGATATAACTCTGCCTAAGCTCCATTAGATGTAATGGAGTTGACTGAAATTCAGCAAAAAGCAGGGGATGTTATAAGAAAAAAAAGTAGCACAGATGCGAGTAAGATGCCTCTGACTGTGCCATTACTGTCTTCTACCTCTGTCCTGAAAATGGTTATTCACTTTTCCCTGCTTATTCCTTTTTTTTTTTTTTTTTTTTGAGACTGAGAATTAATTGGGTCAAGTTTAAATTCTCTGATAAGGACAGGCAGAATTAATCCTCAGTCAGCAGCATCCTCTGAAATACTATATGATCAAGAAAATGGCAACATCATCAAAATCCAGCTGTTGCTTGTGAACTCTGACACCTTAAAAAACTGTGACAGCATAAAAAAAAAATAAATGTTTACTTTTCAGATAGTATCTTCCTCATGTCAGAACTGGTTTTTCTTTTCACAATTTTCACTGTTATTTGATATTGTTACTCTATTTAGTAGCTCATTTAGTAGTTATTTTTGAAAAATTGAAGTGTGAGGTTTTTTTGTCCGTTCCTTGGCCAAAGTTAGTTCAGTCTACCTGGAGTTTATCTGAGGCAGGAATTTTAGTAGGAGAGTATGTAAGCTTAATACCATCTGCCATGATCCTTGACTTAGATTGTCAGAGCCTTTGCTGATGTGTCCCATGCCCATTCTATTGACTTAAAAGCTGTCTGAAAAAGCGCCGACTGTGCCAAGGAAATTTCCCTGCTGTGTCCTGCAGCTCTCCTCTCTGAGTTAAGTAGCTTACATGAGAGAAGAGGGAACATAACTGAATCATTCAGACAATCTGTTCTTTCAGCAGATGGGGTTGGGAGGTTAAAAGATTTTTTTACAAATAAACACTAAAAAAAAGGCAAGAATTCGTTTCTGTGTTTGACAGGAAGGCTGTAATTCTGCTCTGCTCTGTACACACTAAAATATGGAAATTTTATGTTATCTGTCTTTCTCACAGCAACTGCTGATGTTGCCCATGCTTGGAGCTGGCTTTGCTTAAAGGGTAGAAATCAGCTTAGTAAACAGAGCTAAAGTACATGGCTGTAAACAACAATGCTGCCTAGCAAGACCACTTGTCTGTAATGAGAAATACCATTTTCCTCAAGTCCCTGGCCTTGGATTTCTTCCAGTTCTACTGAAATGTAGTTAGTTCATTAGAAGCAACAAGTGGTTCATTATAACCGATGCAGTAGTTACCAGCTACATCATCATTATCATGACTGTTAGCCTATCAATCATTAATAGGTGTCTTAAAAAAAGATGTATTCTGGATTCAGGTGGAAACTGGGGACTAGTTGTTGTCCTTTCTGACTGCAATATTTCTGTTTGAGTTTTTGGGATACCTTTAGAAAAACTAATATGAGCTTGGATATACAAACCTGAGTGTGAAGGTAAAAAATACATTAAATAGAAAGATAGATCATTGCCAGACACAAAGAATACTCAAATACTGACAAGAAAGAAAACATTTACTTTTCACATAAAAATATTTACTGATATCTAAATCAAAAGCTAGTAAGTCTTCTCAGAAGATAAAGACCTGTAGGTTCTGTTCTTTCCTGCTCAAGTCTCACCAGTTTGGTTTTTTTTTGAACAGCCAGGATCAAGTTGTGTACTCTTCAATGCGAGTTTGATTCCCATCTCTTACTGAAACTAAATTCTAGATCGAAGTTAACCCATAATGTCTGTTTTCCATACATGTAATTACAATCAAGAAGATAAAGAAAATACCTGTCTAACAGACTGAAGCATCCTACTGAAGGATCTTTGACTTACATGTGAAATATTTAAGGGTTGTCAAGGCAAAATTCAATTAACCAGTAGTACTGAAGTGTGCCTAGGAGGGCCACAATTACCCAAACTGCTTTGATAAGGATCACATTAAAAGACAATCAACAAAAAGGCTTTGCTGTGCTATGGGCATCTCCTAAAATCTCACCACATCCAGCGATGCGGAGCTGGGGGCAAACCGGCGTTGAATTTTACTGCAGCAAGGGGAATATAATGGTAATAAAACGGGTTTTTTCCACCTGTCAGGAGGAAAAACCTAGGGCAGCACGCACAGCCAAGGCTTGCCCGTGGGAAACAAGGTGTGGGACTCTCCCGAAAGAGAGCCGGGAAATCCCTCTTCTATGATCCAGTTGCTCAGTTTTAATCCTCTGTAAGCTGTTCAGTGACTTAAAAAATAAAGTAAGTAGATCCTGCAAAACGTCTTTAATAGAAAGCCTGGTTTTGCCTGTGGGATTAGGCACACACGGAACACACGTACAACACTGGTTTGCCCACATCGTTTGGATAAGGTATCAGAGAGTACAGACTGTCTTTGCATTGAAGCCTGCAGGTCAAGAAATTGATATTTACAAAACATAAACCAAATTTCTAGATAATTATGTGTATTTGTTTGCTAAATATGTCTTTTTGTGTAGCTGCAGTGCTCAAGGCTTATACATTCTTTTTTCTTCTTTGCAGGATCTCTGGACTGTATAATAGAATTCATTTTGTTGGATGGAATTCCCTGTTATACAGGTAGTACTTCCAGACTCTATAATTGTGCACTCTGTGGAGTCAAATTCTATCTCCTCTGAATTCCTGCGAAAGCAATGAGGGAAGAAATGGCAGGAGATACAGTTTGGCAGTGAAATCTCTTGTTCACCACCCTGAAGCAGCCTGAGGTCCAGGCCAAGTTGTCCAGGTTTGGGCAGAAGCATCTAATTTCAGGAAAGCTTCTAAAACAACCCCACACTTAGTTTAAAGCAGCAGGTTTTGTGCTTTATTTATGCAGTCAGAATGTCTTTACCATGGGAGAGTTTAGATGTTAATGTAAGGATGCAAGGACATACTGTTGAAGAAACACCACCAAGCTTAATGGTCTCCACTGTGGTTCCTGAATCTTCAACCCCTGCCTTCTTCTCTGGAGGTGCAGAAGCACCGGGGTCTCCAGCTGTCCGTTTATTGCCAATTCCAGACATGGTGGCCAAAGCACATAAGACTGCCACTTTCTCAAAGCTTCTTCCTGAACATTTAAATAGTGTTATTAAATAAAAAATAAAATAGAACCGTAGAATCATAGAATGGTTTGGGTTGGAAGGGACCATTAAAAGTCATCTAGTCCAATCCACCTTGCAGTGAGCAGGAACATCTGCAACTTTATATATTTAATACAGATATTTAGCTATATGTATTTTATATGGATATGTTTGATATTGAAAGTAGTGCCCTTGTCCCATGAACTTTAATAGCTATGTCAGGTGAAGTGTCCTGCCATAACCCCAGTCCCATGAGAATCACAGAGCTTTGCCTGTGCTTTTGACATGGGACAGAACTGTTGGGCACAGACCTGGCCCCTTCAACCCAACACAAAGCCAGTACTAAAATATTGAACAGTGGAATACCCATCCTTGAAGGGGTTTCAAAAGCATGGAGATGTGGTGCTGAGGGACATGGTTTAGTAGTGACCGAGCAGTGTTGGGTTAAGGGTTGATGATCTTATAGTACTACGGAATCACGTAGGTTGGAAGAGACATATTTTGCTCAAATAATATTATTTGATCTACAGTGAATTTGGTTTTGCTTCCCTGAGAGAACTGTTATGGAGAGAGCAATTAAACCAATAAGCTTCTGAAGAAATGACTTGAAGAAACAGTTCTCCGTCCACAGCAGTAGAGGAATTAAATCCTGATTTTTCTTTTCAGCATCTCAACAAAAGATCAGCTTGACTTTGTAGCTTTCTGTAATAGATATAACTCAACAACTCATGTAATACAAGTTCCCTTCTCAATGAGGCCATGAGACATGAATTACCTCTTAGAAGTACTTTTGCAAGTAATTAAGCAGTGCAGTTCATTCCTAGCTTTAAGTGCTGATGAAATAAGTAACAAAGTAAGCATAGACAGTATGGCTTGCTCACAGAGCAGCCCTATCCTACTGCCTTCTGATAAGAAAGCCATGTGAAAGTGTTTGGAGTTTTTTCAAGAATTTTAACCCATCTTGTTATAATTTTTTCTGGCATGCCTTACTACTTTTTCTCTTGCCAGAATAAGAACAACAGAGGGGTTTTTTTAAATAATAGTTGAAAAACAGAACACGTGTTAACTGCAATGAATTGTACTGGTATTTACTAATTAACTTTCACAGTGCCCTTGTTAGACTAGGTCAGTACTGGTTTCATTTTAGAGAGAAGGGAACAAACAAGAATGGTTTTGCAGTCACATGTCAAATAATACAATTTGAAAAGTCTGTCTCTATCTTTTGTTATTAAAGTTGATATTCAAATGTGCAGTGTTGAATGTTCATTAGATATTTTTCGTATTTGGAAAACAGGAATTTAGGAAACACAAGGTTTAAAAATCTTTGATTTCTTTTACTGTTTCACATTCATGATATGAAATACTAAGGCTGGTTTAAAGCTTACAATAAAAGGAAATGACCTCATTTTCAGTGATACAGTAGGAAAAAAAAAAAATATTGAAAACAAAAGCCAAACTGCTTGCACCCAGCTCAGGACAAGGGTGTGGTGTTAAGTTCACAAATCATATAATCCTGGACAGCACCTCTGAGGCAGTAAAGCATTAATATGCTTGACCAAAACAACAAAAAAACCCACCCACCCTTCCCTAAAACAGCTTTTTCCTTTCATAGTGTAGCACCTGGATTCAAGATGTCTGGATTTATTTTTATTTCTAACCAAAAAAATCCCCACAAAAAACAGACACCACAACAACAAAAAAACAACAAAACCAGAGTTTAAAAAAATTTTGCAATGGGATCTTAAGTCCAACATTAAAAGTTTTATGGCATCAGTCTCAATATTATTCCAAAGCTAGTCCTCCTTGGAATTTGGGGTTTGTAGAATGAATCACGACAGGGTTGCTCTGTTCAGAAATTCCATTTGTTTCTGATCCTTCTTAGGGAGAAAATTTATCTTAGATTTTTGCTCCTGAGTTAAAATGAAGGTAACATAAATATGATTGATATTTATGTAGGATTTTTGTTTAATTACACAAAATTTGTATGAAACATCAACCAAACCCATGCCAAGAAAGAGGCCTCACCTTTGAGATACTGGGATGAGATGAAATAGCTGGTAACCAAGACAGGAACATCTGTTTATTTGTACATGAACTAATCTGATGTGGGGAAAAGTGGGGCAAGCACATCTTCGTAAGCCTCTGGAGAGTTAAATATGTTGTTCAGATGTTTCAAGGCAAATGAAGAATTCTTAAGTTGTTACATGCATATTGGGGGGGAAAATAAATCTGGTTCTATGTCTTACCTGTGTGTTCTTAAATTTGCAAGAACACATTTTTATTACAGCAAAGCACAGGAGCTTGTACTCATTGTGGAAAAGTTAAGTACTGTAAAAGTTGAGCAAAGAAGAATAGACATCTCAGCATGAATTTTAGAGAAGACTGAAGCTGCTAACTCTACTTGTCAGTAGTTTTAAGGCTCCTCGAAGGAGTCTGCTTTTTGCAAATAGAGATGTGAAGGGGTTAATGCAATCTGTTATTATATCAAAATCACACAGGAGATAAGATTGAATGTCACCCGAACATTTGCCTGACCTACTGTATAAATAATCTCTGCCATCAAACACAGAGGTCACACAGAGTTACTGAAAAAGGCTCAGCTTTTTCAAGCCAGATCTACCTTACATCCTTATCCTATCAAAGCCAAACCACTGTACTACTGTTCTCTGTCACCTCTAGCTACGCCTACCTTCTATTTGACTGCAATCCTAAGTGACATAGTCAAAGTCAGCGCCAGGTATTTTAGAAAGATCCATTGTTATCAACAACAAAGGACAGCACAGCTCTAGCTGCTGAAAGAGGTGAAGTCTCAACACAGTACATCTCACTTTCTCCTGCCCTCGGGTAGCTAATGAAGTGACCTCAGTGTAACTTCACTAACTGGCACTCCCAGACAGAACTTCTTGATTTTCTATTGGTATTAAGTAGCAGAAAGAGTGAAAACAAAACAACAGCCCACCCCCAAACCGCCTCAAGGCAGCCTGGAGCTGGGAGCCTGGTGATATCACCCAGCCAAGGAGCAAGTCTGAGATCCCGTGCTGATAACAGAGACAAACTGGAATGATCAGAAAATTACACTGTAGCTGCTACATTTATTTTTCTTCACTTTGAGGCATTTTCTAAACTGATGACTTGATTGACAAGCAACACTTTGGTACATTTGTAGGTTCCATTGAACAAAGATCAGACAAATAAAATAATGAAAATAAATATATTTACCACTGGCAGGAAATCCGAAAGGAAAATCTGCATGTTCTTCAAAAGTTGTGTTTCCCAAGGACCAGGGCAGTAAAAAGTCCTTTATCCCATGACATTGCAAAGGACTCTGCAAAGAGAAGAGCTTATCTGAAAGCAGGAAAAGACATTAATAAACATATATATATATAATTAAAAATAATAGCAGTGGTTGCCATCTCACTCATAGTAAATAAATATAGAGAAAGAGATACCAGTGCAACAGGTTTGTGGATTTGGGGAACAATCCAAGCCGTGTGAAATTCTTTAGTCTCTGGCAAAGTGAGAAGTCAATGGTGTTGCATCAAGAAGAATTTTGCCTCAGTCTGTTAATATGATGAAAGAAAAATTGACTACTGAGAAGGAAACATGCCTTGGAAAAAGAAGGTCCAGTCTCATTGATGTTTTGAAGTTACTAAGCATTGCAAGGGTGCTAAATATCATTGTTATTATTACCATGGTCAGGATTCTGTTCCATCCTCCTTTCAGTTTTTGGCAGTGCACTTTTCTTCAGCAGAAAAAATATCAAAAACAAGACAAAAACTAAAAGCAAGACCAGCACTTAAATTCAGACATACTATAGACAATTACCAACTCAGACTTTGGTAGAGGGTAGGAAGGGACCTCTAAAGATCATCTTGTCCAACATAAATAACCTCATGGACTGAATATCTGCAACACTGGCCAAGAAACTGATTTCCTGCATGAGTTTCTTTAGAATGTATTAGAATATCTCCTCACAATATTGAAATAAGACCAAAGTAGCCTAAAGCAGAGAAAGAACAAGTTTTGGACTGGGGATGAGTGTTAATCTGTTGGTGGCAAATCATTTTAGAGGACGTTTTTAATCCTGTTTTCCCTCAGTTTTGTTTCCCCTTTGTTATAGTAAGAGTTGGTGCCTCAGCAGTTGGGCCAATTAATCTTTTTTCTTGTTGTTGTGTTTTGACATGACTTCCCTGTAAAATGGACTTCTGTAAAGATTCAGGTCTCATGTACGGCTCTACCATTTTTGCTAAAATATTCAGCATCTGTTGTCACTGTGGTACTTTTCTGGGTGAACGACAAATGGGGTTGAGCCCTGGAAAGAATTGGCATCTTAAATGGAGATGAGTCTGATAATCTTTTTTATGTGGCCTTTTTTTGAGGAGTTGTCTGGTGCATTCAAAGGAAAATTAGCTTCTCAAACTCAAGTTAGTGAAATATTTTCTTAAAGAAAACAGGTGACCTGACCATGCAAGAGGTGCTACAGAGATGAAGACAGCTACATAGGACCTAGTCCCCATCAGTTCCTGTGAGGCCTCCCTATGCAGCCCTTACCTGTGCTGTCATTGTTCTCCACCTGTCTAGAGATATCTGAGCTCTGTGTCCTGCTCTGGCTGAATTTTGTCCTGTCCTGGATGCAGAGCAGGACAGTGGCTTGTTCCAGCAGCAGGCGCTTCACCCACTCAGGGAGGACTGTGCTTCATGCCATACTTTCCGTGTGGGATGGAAGAGGACAGACCCTGCAGGTACATTTTATTTAGCTTTAAAAATAATTCCTTTTGAAAACAGATTGATTTATTTATTTGGGATCCTATCCTGAAGTTTCAGGATGTGAGACAGATAGTTTAGATGACTCCATCCCATGTACTTCTGCTGGAGTGATATTTAAAGATGTCTTGATGCACTGAGAGATTGCTTAGTCAAATGTATCGAGAAGTCAGTATTTGCATCCACTTTAGAGGGTAAAGCAATAGTGTTGAACTGGATAATTGCCTTTATTCTTCTTGGATCAACTTCACTCTTTCTCCTTTCTCTACCATTGCATTTGTTATTATTTAAGCATCTGTGAAGAAATGCAGTGAGGATTTTAATGCATATTACAGAGCTGTAAACTTTTACTCCACTCCAAATTGTTCCTTTGGGTATGTAGATCCTTCAGTATCCACTGTGACATTTCTGGTTCCTATTCTGTAATTCAAACCAGCCATTTCTTACAGAAATAGACAATCACTGGATGCCCACCAGGCACTGAGGCTTTGCTGCAGATAATTATGATCTGATGAATGAGCTGCATCTCAGACTGGACTCAAACAATGGCGTGCCAGGAGCTCTGCCATCCCATGGGGAAGGAGCTGATGCTGTCCAGCTCCTCCACTATCACTCTGGCAAAGCTGTGTGTGCAAAAATGAAAACAGGAAGGGGAAGGTGCAGATGGTGCTGGCAGGACAGTTAATGGAGAGGAATCATTGCCCCCTTCACTCTAAGGAATAGATGTTTGTGTTTTGCACAGGAGCATCATCTTCCCTTTAACACATATTTGTTGCTACCTGGCTGTTTTGTTTTTATTTGAACAAATAGAGCTCAGCTCTAACAAGGAAATAAGGTTTTGTGGTTTGCTGATAAGAGTGGCTGATGTACTGGAATGGGTGAGGGGGGCAGGAATGTGAACTGCCCTGAAAATTACAACTCTGGTATTCTCTGCTGAGGTAAGATCTGGAAATACAAGTGAAAACCTTCCACTAGAGGAGGCTCCATCATAAATCTAATGTGTCCCTCTGCAAGCCTCTGCTGTGAACACACCAAAGGTTTTCAGAGGTCATAATTTGATCTGAGACTTCTCAAGAACGGAGAGGTCTCAGTCCCCAGATGCTGACAGACATAATTTATTCTATGGAATTCAGGGAAAAAGTGCCAGTGAACACATAGTTTTCCCTTAGGAACCATGGCACAACCACCAGAAGTGAGGTGCCTCAAGTATTAAACTTCCCATTTCAGCTGCTGCTAGAGGGAAGTGGGAGAACAATGGTGATGTTCAAACTTCAGGCAATTGGAAGATTTTGCTTCCAAGTTGTTGCTTATTCAAACAAAGACTTCTGAAACCTTTTCTGAAACAGTCTCTGGCAGAGGACCCCAATGGCTGCAGCGATGGGTGGTTCTCAGACCTTTCAATTGAGCTGTGGTGGGACTCCCCATGGTTTTGGAAGTCCCTCTGGCTCCTCTGTTGAGTGAGTAGCACCCTGGGTACTGCAGCGCAGTGTTAGCTATGCTATATGTGCGCTGCATGCTCACTGTGCATGCTCCATGTGCTCTACATGATCACTTATCTCAAGTATCCAAATGGACAGAACAGATCTGCTAAGCAACACAACCTCTTTTTTAAATTCCCCTCATCGTGGATTTACAGCAAAATTTCTACACGTAATTCCATTACCAATTGCTCTGAGTAATTCCATTAGGCTGAATCACTCCATAACCTTGTTTCTGACACTATAACCAGATATATCCCATGAAGTAGTGAACTGGATGCATCATGCACTGAGTGGCTGCTGAGAAAATATTGTGCTTCCCCACAGTGGCTGGGTGACACCAGACAATATCCTTGCCAATGCTTTTACAGGCATGGAATCACAAGAACAATGACTTGTGCAAGGAGGCAGTGCCAGAATGCCAAGTTAAACCTCCTGGCCAGAGCCCTAGCCACAACTCACTACTAAAAAATCATAGTTTTAAGTAGAAAACCTGTTCCAGTCTTTCACCACCTTCACTGTAAAAAATTCCTTCCTTATATCCAAAATTTGTTGAGGGTTGTTTCTTAGTTAAAAACCTCCTTGGGCAGCCTGTTCCAGGGCTTGATGACCCTTTTGGTGTAGAATATTTTCCTGATATCCGTCACTAGCTCTGGCCAAATGGAGTTTGGATGGTGCACTCCTCCCTGACTCCTCCCAGCAGCCCTGCCCTGCAGCTCTTGTCATGTCCTGTGGCCTCTCCAGAGGCTGAACAAAGGTGGGAGCCACAGAAGAGCCAAAAGATTAACAGAGAAATACTAAACCTTCCATGTTTATTTTCTGTCTCTGTCAACATGAGCTACATTTAGTCTGGGCAGGAGTCTTATTATCAACACCTCAAGGAATAGGAGGAAGTAGGGAAAATAGCAAACAGGCCCATTCTAGGTGCCTTGCAGCATTGCTCGAGTCCAGCTGTCAAAAACAATCTTGCTCACTGTGCAAGGGGGGGAATGTGCATACAAACTGCCCAGCAGTGTGACCTCCACCAGAATCAAAGAGCCATGCTGTGTCCACCACTCTGATCATCCATTCTGTCCACACCAGTGTGTGCTTCCTTATCTGCTGCAGAGGGGAGAGGACAAGACTGGACTAGGGGAAGTCACAGAACCACAAAATGTTAGGGGTTGGAAGGGACCTAGAAGATCATCTAGTCCAACGCCCTGCAGGAACACCTAGACCAAGTCACCCAAGTCCAGTACAATGAATGCAAAATTTGACTGTAGTAAGTTTCCTTAGGAAAACAACAACAAAAAAATAGTTTAAAGAGCATCTTTCCATAGTGTACATTTTTCCGTATTAAAAAATATATCTTTTTAATATGAGAGAAGTATGAAGGGTCAATTCATTCTCTTTAGTAGTCACTGAGGGGCCTGTTTTGACATCACTGAAGTCCTATCAACAGTGGCAGGAGTAGCAGGATTTGATCATGTCATCAAACAAACAAACAAACAAACAGTTTTCTAAGTCTTTATATAAACAAATACCCAAAATACATTCAGAGCCTGAGTCTGAGATCAACACCACTCTAGCCTGTTGACTGCATCTCTCAAGCTCAAGGGATAACTCCCTGAAGGTAATTCTAAGTTACAAGACTACAGACTATATTAGATTATGTTAGTACAATGCTTACAAAGAACAACACTGACAATTTTCTTGTATTTATCCCGAAGACACCAACAACCACCACCTGGCTCCAACCTTTTTTTCAGGGAGTAGTAGAGAGCAAAGAAAATCTTCATCTTTAAAATTGTGGGTCTTCTTCCTCCCTTGTCTCTTTCCAACATTTCTTTCGCTGCAGATTCTTGAGATAACTCAGCTGGTGAACACAGCTCCAGAGCAATCTTTAGTAGCACAGAGAGGTGGGATTTTCTGAGAACTGTGCTCTATGTGGTATGATTCCATCGCCTCGTGGATGGCCGCCCGGTCCCCCTCCAGCATCTTGTCGAACGCGTCGATGCAGCACAGGCCCCCGTCGGCCAACACCAGGGCCCCCCCTTCCAGCGCCAGCTCCCCCGTCGCCGGGTCCCGCAGCACCGCTGCCGTCAGACCCACGCCCGACGAGCCCCGGCCCGTCGTGTACTGGCCTGGGGAGCAAAAGGAGGGGGGTTCGGGGGGGTTTGGGGGGGTATCGGTATCTATCTCTGCAGGAGGGAAAAACATCTAATGAAATATATGCTGCTGTACAGAAAATTAATGAGTAAGTGAATTCATTGAGTAGAGAATCTGCCATATATAAAAATGAATCCTCACACAGACACATCAGCATTATGACATCAGCATTAGCATAAATATGCAAGAAAGAGAATTTGTTTGTGATATCCACACAGAACTTTTTTTTTTTTTTTTAAATAAGATATCCGGGAAAATCACTATTTACTACCATTAGAATATTTTATTACAGGAATTAAATAGACATGCCTTTTCCACTATGAAATAAAAAGCTAACACTTGCAATGGATCTCTGAAGCATTGTGAGGGACTGAGAGAAAAGCCTCCCCTCTTCATGCAGATCACACACATCACTGCCCTGCTCTGGTACTGACTCAACGACTCTGATCTTACTGCCACTGGAATCAGCTAAATTCCCAATGATTTAAT
>WUAM01008059.1:0-15950 GCA_024336885.1 Actenoides hombroni | reverse complement strand
AGTTTTTAAGACTCTGCCAGGTAAGTGTGGGCAGCTGTCTGAGGCACACAACAGACTGGGATTACAGTTCTAGTTGCTCCTGGAATAACTGTGATGTTGCACAGTGACAATAGTGAGTTGAGCTAGGCTGAGAAAACCTGTAGTAGAGCTACTCCTCATGAATGGATTTCTGTGATCTAAAAGCACATTTAAAGGCACAATTAAGAAATGCGTAAATGATCCTGCTCTGGAACGACAAAAACAGAGACTTTCCCACCCCACCTGGCTCTGTTCCTGTGTGGCCTGCCCTGGGTGATCCTGCTCTGGCAGGGGGGTTGGACTTGATTATCTCCAGAGGTCCCTTCCAACCCCCACCATTCTATGATTCTGGGCTTTCACTTGGTAGCCGTATTTTTCAAGTTAAGAGAAAGCATAAATAACAATTAACTCATGATATATCTGGTTTATGTCCTTCATTATTTTATATCTTTCATCATGCTCCTTCGTAGTCGTACATTCACACTGTAATCTTTTAATTCTCCCCAGGTATAGAGTTTGTGCAAAACCTTCAGTAATTTCCATTATTTCTGTCCATTGTCCCTCTTATTTCTGCTCTATATTTTCAGTTATAATTATTTGATGACAATCCAGTATTTTCAGCGCTCTCTCGTCCCCGATTTTAACATTTTTTCTTGCTTTTTCACCACTGCTGCTCACTGATTTGTCCACTGACAGCCAAGTCCTTTTCCACAGCAGTTCATTTAGAACCCAGCAATGTGAACAAAGTAGATCAAACTACTGCTTCCAATACATATTACCATGTATTTATCAGTGCTGAATTTCATCTGACATAACATTCTCCAGCCACCTAGCTCTGTTAAGTCCCTGAGTTTCTCACAGTCTCATTTCATCTGGACTAATCTAATTTTGCAGATTTTTGCCACCTTGACATTTTCCTCCCCAACTTATTACATGTTATGAACAGCTTCCTTAAATGCTTGGAATCACACACAGCAACATCACCATATCATGTTCAAAATGCACCATTTATTCCAACTCTTTTTTTAGATGCAAATCCAGCCATGACTGGTGACAGAATTTCACCCTTTTCCCCTCCCCTCAAATGACTGGATTTTGTTGACTTGATTTTCTTAGTGGCTTTTTGAAAAATGAAAACGATACCTGTTAGTTCTCAGAAGCTGAGGACTGTTAACGTGTAGTCCTAACATGCTTCTCAGGTGCTAGATATATTAATTCGGAGGAATACCTCATCTTTTGACACGTCTGCTCCCTTAGTCAGGAAAAGTATCCCTGAATACTTGCTCTGTTTTACATTCTTCCCTAGACATCTCCTATTGGCCACTTCTGAGACAGAAGTTGGGATAAACGGGCCTTTGGTCTAGCTTGGTACAGCCGTTCTTATGCAGTAATCTCATCTGCATTATCTGAAATATTAGGTTTCAGGTTGGGTTTTCCCCAGACTCCCTGTGATGACGAATGATTTAAAGAAAACATTAAGACAAAAACACTCGGAAGCGGCAGATTTTGGATGGCATAGGATGACAGCTTTGTATCATGTCTGAATGTAAATAACGTCCTGCTTGCTCTCACCTTCGAATCTGTAATGGAGACAGTAAAATAAGACAAATCTTATATTATCACACCCCGGAGCCCATCAATCATCTCCCTTCCTCAACAGAATAAGATTGCCTTTGTTTATGACTTTTCCTACAGCTTTGAATACACACGACAGTGTCCATACTCAGCCACCTTTCAATGAATTAAGAGAAAAATATTTTTGAGATGCATGTAACGTTTCCCATGTCCTTATTTATATGTTCTGAATTTCTTTTTTTTTTATTTATATTTTTAAAGGAAGAAAAATAGCAGGCAAGCACATATATAAAGCAAACAGTTTATAACCCTGTGGCCAGAGCTCCACAGAAGCTGCATTTCTTTCTTTTCTTGTCATATTTGTTGTTTTAGGGTGTTAGAGAGACAAGTTAGACAAGAGTTCCAGTCGTCCTTCTATTTTGGAGATGATTGTGACACTTGCCATTATTGAGCACTAGATTTGAGTGTCTCAGTCCTAGACCCTCCCACTGACATCAGCTAAAATCCTCCATTATTAACACTGGACTGCACCTTGATTAATATTTTAACTTAGAAACTGAAGGGTCCAAATGAAGAGCAAGCTAAGAGCATTTGCGTTGAGTTGCTCTTTGTACCCAGGCAGATGTGCATGCTTTTGACAGTAGGAAGATTAATCAGCAGTGGATATTTGGGTAATGTTCCTCCTCTGGGCCTGTTACTCGCTGCCAATTTTTCAGAAATATGTGAGGTTTAGAGCACTGGTGATTAGGCTTTGTACTTTTGGCACAAGGTCTGACATCTGGACCACCCAGGTGAAAGTCCACTGCAGTTCAGGAATCAGTTGACTTTAAATGCCTGGGAATGTCCCCAATTCCAAGAAGATGTTTGGGGGCTGATCTGTGAATTCTACGTATGCTGCAAACATCTGCTTATG
The DNA here is from genome assembly GCA_024336885.1 of Actenoides hombroni. Taxonomy (NCBI): domain Eukaryota; kingdom Metazoa; phylum Chordata; class Aves; order Coraciiformes; family Alcedinidae; genus Actenoides; species Actenoides hombroni. The sequence continues at coordinate 13,444 of WUAM01008059.1, read as the reverse complement.
CTCCAAGGTCAGAAGAACACCTATGAAATAACAGAATAAAAAAAAAAACCCCAAACCAACAACACAATTAATCTGTTGTTTTCAAGACACCAAACCCTAGACCCTCAAATCAGAGTGTTACAGAAGAAAAAAAAAAAAAAAAGGCAGGTTAAGGCAACTGCTCTGGGATTCTTTATCATTTTTGACTGCCATTTAGGCTGGAGATGCCATGTTCCACCCACAAATCACATGTTCAGTAACCAATCCACCCAGCCACAGCCAGCCAGTAATTGTTTGCTGCACAAACTCTGTAACACTTCATTAGTTCTGCCACACATCTACTTCCACTGAAGGGAACTTTCCAAAGCGAAAAAGCACAGGGCAACATTACAACTTCCATCTATTTTTAGTGCAATTTTAAAAAAAAAAATTAAAAAATTCATATTAAAAAAAAAAAAATACAGGAAATGCAATTGAGGAAAAGGGCTGTTCGCACTAGAGTTTACAATTTGAAGCAAAAATATGGGCTACGCTTTTATTTTTTTATTATTTTTTATTTTTTTTCTGTCAATCTTACATTTCTCCAATGAGACTGTGAGAAATGTGCAAAGTTATGTGATCATTTCTGACAGTTCTTGGCAGCCGGGCAGGCAAGCATTGGAAAGGATATCTCTCTCCCGATCCAAGATTAAATTTGGACTGAAACACAGGGCTCATTTAGGCAGCAATTAAAGGACCTTATAGACTGAGGGAGAATGAAATGATAAATGCAAAGAGGCTTATTTAATGGGGATATTAAGTAAACTGCTGGTAAAAATGCCCATTTATCATCCACTGATTCCTAATTGGTTTCCTGTTCCTGCCTGCATGTGGCATTTTCAGAAGGAATTACCTTCCTTTAGTGCGACTGTTGCAAATGTAATAAATCAAGCCCATAGATTTCTAGCTAATTTAGATGGAGACTAAATTGGAGCCCAAGCATGCAAGAGTGCTTGCAATTAATGTTCATTACAACTTTTAGCTTCAAAAACAGGAAGGATCATTTTAATGTACCATTCCCAAGCAAGGACGCTATTTCAGGAGCTGGCCACCCTTTGTGTGCTCAACAGAAAAGCACTTGCCTTTCGAAGCAACTGACCTTTCCAAAAACTTCCTAGGAATCCAGGTTGAGGTCCAGAAACCCTCTAAACACCTGTGCTTCAAGAAAATACCCTGCCTTTTGTTTTCATCACACACCTTGTCTGTCTATAGAGGCCAACCTACATAAAAATAGCTCCCATTCACCATATCATTATTGATCTCAGATGCCTGATTCCAGCAACGTAAACTTTATTTCCACCAGGTAGTGTGAGAAGGTAACAATTTTCTAGCTGAAAAATCAATAAAGTAAACAGCAGTTTCCCAAGCAGCAGCTTCAGTAGATGATCTTTCAGCATATTCCTTTTCCAAGGGCTCAGTTTTGCAGAAGAGAAGGAAAAAAATACCCGCTAGCGTGGGAATTTCTTTGTTTTGCTGTTCTCACAAGGTGCTTTAGAGGTGGAGTCTGTGTCTTATGTTATGGCATTTTGTTGTTACAGCAAGATGCTTTTCAATGACACAGACTTTCTGCAGCTTTTGACATTTGTTTCACTTGAGCGTAGCCCTGACGAGCAGCACCGTGAGCATAAACAAAACTTGTTTAGCTGTTGGGAGTTCCAAACAGAGCAAAAAGAACACAAAAAATCTTCCCCTTCCTGAATCTACTGATGTTCATGGCACTTGCTTATATTCAGTGGAAAGAAAATTAGGTTTGCTGGGTCTTAATCCCCCCAAAAGCTTTCATATATGTGATAAGATTATTTTTGTATCCATTGAAAGAAAGGATTGTTTGTTTTGCTTCCAAAAATACAATTGACACAATCTATGTACCTTATGGCAACCAAGAGAAATAGATTTAGAAACACTCTCTGTCCTGGGTGTGACAGAATAGGCAACAATCTCTCTTTCATTTGGACTTGAACCCTGATACACTCAGGTTTTTTGTTCTCTGTCCTGTTTGGTCATTTACCATTTAATTCCTTGTTTTCCTTTTGGATCATTGCTCACTGAATTAACATCCAGAATTTACAGCCTTCAGAGCTGGCGTGTTTGTTGCAGATGATCAGTTTTGAGTGGGATAGGTTGAAACCCAAGTGGGTGATAAAGAAATCCATTAACTTACTGACACACAAATCTTCCCTCTTCCTCTGTAATGTACCCATGAATGGTTAAAGGCAGTACCCTGGGGAAAATGAGGGCCACACTTATTCTCCTCCCCCAGCCATATGTAGATAAATATTCATTGGGGAGGAAAAAAAAAATTACATGGAAATACAAATGTTGGTATTAATGCTCATACTGAGAGCCCAGGCTGTGGAGGAAATGGGCTGGCAATCTGAAGATCCAATTTCCTTTTTCCAGACTCTGCTACCAACTTACTATTTCATCATATGCAGAATATTTCATTTTTATTTTTTTTTTCCATGCCTCATCCTTTCCCTCACAAAAGCGTGACTGCATTCCACAGATGGGAATCACCACATACAAGCATGAACTACCTTCACTTGTTTAATTTTGAGCAGCTTTAGGATATTTACCCTGAGTGCCAAGAGCACAGAGAAACATTGAGGCAGGCTTAGGAACAAGGAGTAAATGTTCCTGAATTTTCCTCTTTACACAGTGCTTCAAACAATAGAAAGTTACACTTCTTAAAGTACTTAAAAGTCCTTCTTTTTTTTTTTTTTCTCCTTTTACCTCAATATCTTAATATCTCAGGGCCTGCCCCCAACTTGACTGTCTCTTTTCCCTGCTCCCAGACTACTCTCTGCACTTGATGGTAACACTTGCCAATAGCAGGGATTTGGCCCAACCTTCACCAAAGCAAAAGCAGATGCTCTGTGAGGCCAGGGAACCTCTAGGGGTGGCTTGAAGGGGAGCTAATGTCCCACTTCAGATGTCCCAAGCCATGCCTCATCCAGCTGTCAATGACTGGACCACAACCAGCAAGATCTGCCTGCCTGTTGAGTGCTCTCCTCTCTTTCATCCAGCCTACGAGGTGAAACTAACACCTTTCCAATTTCTTATTCTAATCATTAAAAGGCCAAAATGAGATTTATTTATTTTTTCCCCAGCAGAGTATATAAAGCTGTTGGTACCTGATGCCCTGAGCTATTATACTTCAAAAGGCAGGGACCGCAGATCTTGGACTTACAGACCTTTCAATTCCAAATAACTGACCAGAGCTTGATCTCACATTAATAATTTTATAGTACATTAATGCCACTCTCTCTAGTGGAGCTACTGATGTTCTTTTTACCAAAGCAGGTAATATCAGAATCAGGCTCCAAACCTCATGATTGGTAGGTTCTCTTACCTAACCAGCTCAAGAATTTTCTTGAATCCTTCTTAATTTACCACTCTCAAGTCCTCACAGTCTTCAGAAAGGAAGATGTTTGGGTTTTCCTTAAACCAGATGCAGCTTGTCTGCCAAGCATTTAGTCCAATTAAGTCCCAAATTTATATTATTTTTCAGCCACATGTTACAGCAAGCAACAGAGTAGAAACCCACATATGGTTTCTGATATCAGAATAATGAAACTCAAAGAAAGAAAAAAATTGAATTTCCTGTGTTTCCTTTCAAAAATATAAAATGTGTAATATTTTAATGGACTTAAATCAGTACACATGGAATAGTACTTGGTCCCAACTGAATACAAGGTTGTACATTAATGGAAAAGTCCTGCTGATGTAAACAAAGAGGCAGAACACCGTACTAAATAACTAGGAATTTATTACTCAACCAAAACCATGTAAAGAGTTGGTACGAGTCAAATCAACTGGCAGAAGGGGAAAGCACGTTTGTGTTAAAAGCAGCTGATTCTGATCTCATACAGCTACAAATGAGGAGTAATTCCAGTGTTTCCACTGCGGCTGCAAGAGTGCAAAGCAGTTGTGGAGAAATCTTAATCAGCCGATGGTGTAATTGACTCCTCCAAGGTCTCATCAACTCATCAGCAAAACACATGTAATACTGTAGTCAAACAGATATGGTCAAGTATATTTTTATTTCTTTTAAATGTCATCCCTGTCCCATAAATAGTCTGTCCATCCCAATATCAATTTGCTGCCTGCTTGTTTCACAGATTTGATGAGGGAAGATTAACATTGGTTAATGCTCTATATAGGTCCTTGAACATGAAGGGCCAGCTGGTAGTGTGTGTGCTACAGGTCTTTCCCTTACACAGACTCCACAGAATCAATGACCACCCAGGGTGAGAGAGGTTTAGCTCGAGCTGTAGCCATTCATGTTTTTGACATCATTGGTTCAGTCCACAACGTGTCAGTAGTGATGCCAGTAATTGTACGTGCACCATGGAAAGATGCACTTCAGGGGGCAGTGGTTAATACAGGGCACAGCCTTCAAACCTGGATGTCTTACAGAAAAGATGTTTGGGTACAAATTATTTATTCCCTGTCAGGCTGGAAGGGAACGAACTGCAGAATCCAAAACCTCTCTTCTCGTTCCATCTCTTAGTCACTTAGGGGGAAGGAAAAAAAAAAAAAAAAGTGAAATAACATAGCGATCTAACCCACCTCAAAACAGTACAGTTATTAACTTTTCCTTTGGCACATGTTAATCCATAGCTTTCTTGACATCTGCAGGGCAACAGACACAGGAGGGAAACAACTGCAGTAAGTAGAAAACAGCACAAAGTAAAAATACAATCTGAGTCTCCCAGACAATAGTAAAACGCAGTAACTCACAGGGGTAAAGTGACCATTTCAAAATTCACCGCAAGGATTTACAGCTGAGAATTAATTTCATCTCTATTATTATGTCAGGTAAAATAGTCGCAGTTATACACTAATTTATATGGAATCACAAAGGAAATCCTATTTCATTAAGTGGATTAAGCATTAATGTATTACCCTTTCCATTTTTATCTTCATTTCATAAAGTGCCTAACAGGAGGTCAAATTAAGAGACCAAATTAACATTTAAAAAAGTCATAGTGAATGTTATACCACAGCGATTCTAACCACACTATTCTTTATCACGATGGTATCAAGGCTATTTTAGCCTCAGTACTGGAAATTAATAACTGTTATTTCCACGGGGAACCATTTTTCCTGAATGTAGATCATTCAGCAAAGTCAGGCAGAAGAAACAAAAGCATTACTCATTTTGTACAAAGGTGTGAGCAAAGCGGGAAGAAAGCAAGCAGAAAGTGCTAAATCAGTTCCCTTTTCTCCATGTGTGAGCCATACGAAGGAAGCCCTTGCAAATCTCAGCCTGTGTTTATGACTGAAACCAGTGGAGTCCACCCTAAGCCAGTAAATCATGACAGCCATTTTGAAGGCCTTCCCTTAATTACTGATTCACAGAATCATAGAATCATTAAGATTGGAAAAGACCTCCAAGATCTTCAAGTTCAACCATCTACCCAACATTATCGTGACCATTAAACCATGTCCTAAAGTGCCACGTCTACATGTTTGTTGAACCGCAGCAGGGATGGTGACTCCACCCCCTCCCTGGGCAGCCTGTTCCAAGGCCTCACCACTCTCTCTGCACAGAAATTGTTCCTCATGGCCAATCTAAACCTCCCCTGCGGCAACTCAAGCCCATTTCCTCTCCTCCTATTGCTGGTTACCTGGGAGAAGAGCCCAAACCCCACCTCACTCCAACCTCCGTTCAGGTAGTTGTAGAGAGCAAGAAGGTCTCCCCTCAGCCTCCTCTTCAAATTACTCAAAACAAGATGACTGATGTGATCATCTCCCACAGAAAAACACACGCACGCGCAAAGCCTTATCCACAGCTACCCCCCAGGACAGCTCTCCAAATCAAATTCCAGCCACAGTATTTTGCTTGTTCTGCTTGTTTGTGTTTCTTTACACCACAGGCATTGTCCTGCTAACAGAGTTTCCAAGTCTGTTATTTGCTGTTGGTAATTCATATTATCCTCAACTAACATGAAAGGTTTATCACTCCAATGTTATTAGATCAGTTTTCTGAGGAATTTCTATTTTATTTGTGTAATGGTGTTTATATGTCAAATATGTGTCAAGTCTGAGGGCACTGAGAGTTTAATAGCTTGGAGTAACTAGTGAAGTCACATCTGGAAAACAGCATTTGTTGGAATCTGAATAATAAACTCATTTTAACATAATCCCAAACAGGAAAGATTTCTGTATAGAAATACAGAACTTGGAAGAAATATTTTTTGTATTCCAATCTTCAGAAGCACCAGTACCAGGCTGTAGCCCGACCACTCATCTTCGTTAGTGTCCGTACTTACATCTGCTCCCCCCAGCCCTTTGCTTATAATGAGCTTTAGTTTAGAATGCTTCTATACAGCAGTGAAAATAGATTTTCCACACCCTGTGGGTAAGGAGAGGAGCAAGAAGAAAAGTACCATGTGCAAATTGAACTTGTCCTCTGCCAAGGACTTCAATGTGCCATCCTTCCACCCTCTTTTCCCACCAGCGAGCAGCCCACATCCTCCAAGTCTTTGCCTAAGAGCTGTTCTTTCTGTGCAAGCCATTTCACAAACTCCTTTTGTGAAGGAGTGGCTGGCTTCTCCACCATCCTCCCACTCCCACATCCAAGCATAGCTTATCTGTTGGCTGGTATTCTTCCTTCTTCATATTCCCCCTCATTTTTTTGAGGGTTATTCACCTTCCTCCTTAGAAACTTCCAACACTATGGAAAGAACACAAAGACAGCTCTGACCTCACTCTGTCAAACTCTCCTTCTTACTCTTCTCTATCTTTTAGCAAAGGGCATTCTGGGTCAGCTGCCAGCATGGAAAACACCCAGCTGATATCAGCAGGTGGTAGTTGTTTTGGGAGAAGAAAGGAACTGGGGACACGAAGAGAAAGTCTTTCCTGACCAGTCAAGACCTCTCCTGTGGATACTGCAGATGAAAATGAACCTATGGGTGAGGTTAAAGAACTTCTACAAGTCCTGGCTATGTTTGTCTAATTCTGAAGCTTCAAAAAATAGCTTGCCAGATTCACAAATATTTATAGCCTGTAATTTTAGATCTCCATAGCTGAAAAATTATTCTATCGCTCAGAAGTATTGCTATTGTACTGCACAGGACTTCCAGAAAAGGAAAGGGACAGGTAGGTCTGAAATGTCCTTTTCTTATTTAGCATGAGACATCTTTCTCAGCGCCTTTCAAAGTCTGTTTTTTCACAGCTATGTTTAATATACATAGTCTTGTAGACATGTTTAGGTGAGAAGTGGCAGGATGGTCCAGTGGACAGAATGGAAAATTTCCCTAAGGAAAAATTCAGGGAGGTAATTGTTTTTATTATTCTGTCACAAGTAGTCTTCAGAGTGAATTAGTATTACTTGATTTTTATCAAGTCACTTTGGCCCACTGTACATCAAGGACAAAATGCAATATATGCCAGGCAAACATGTCAGTGAGATGGTGGAATTTGCCCTTTGAACACTCTCTCCGCTGACCATGGAGAGAGACTCAATGACTGGTATAGACCACCTGGACTTTTAAATGCTCAAAGCAGAAGAAATCAACTATGCTCATGTTAGAGGCCGTGAATAAATTAAATACCATTTTATGTTTACACACAACAGAAACATATTTTCGTGCCGGTCCAGCCAACTCAACTCAGCAAGACAGAAAAGAATGGAGAAGACAATGAGATGTTGCTGGTTGTACTTGGCACAGTTAATCCAGACATTTTACAGAATCAAACAATGTGTTGCGTTGGAAAAGACCTTAAAGATCATCTAGTTACAGCCCCTCTACCATGGGCAGGGACACCTCCCACTAGACCAGGTTGCTCAAGGCCCCATCCAACCTGGATTTGAACACATCCAGTGATAGAAAATCCACAGCTTCTCTGGGCAACCTGTGCCAGGGTCTCACCACACTCAGAGTGAAAAATTTTCTTCTAATTTTCAGTCTAAATCTCCCCTCTTCCAGTTTCAATCCATCACCCCATGTCCTATCCCTACAGGCCTTTGTAAAAAGTCCCTCTGCAGCCTTCATCTGGTCTTGCACAAAACAAATTCACAGATGTGTAGACAGGGAAAGGGAAAAGGTATGTGTTGGTACTGGCTTACAGAGCATTTGAAAAGACAAAGCTTCAGGAAGGCATAGTCTATAAAAGTCACATTCTTCCAGGCCAGGGCAAATTTCTTCCCCTCTTTTCATTTTGACCAGGATGTCACTGGTCTGGGATGATGGAACACATTGAGGAAAGTCACTTCAGCAGCTCAGGAACACATCAGGGAGCTTGGAGAATGATGTTGAATATTTTAGAACTTTCAAAGAGTCCAGTGTGGGGCAAGGAGATCACAGATAGAGTTGACTGGCAAAAGCAGAAACCACCAAAGGGGACAAAGGGTCAAGGTTCCAGAGAAGCTGCTGAATGAGGTTGGTGTCTGATCATTTCTTCGTTGACTACGTGAAGAGTAAGGTCAGAAAACCATCCGGAATGGCCACACTGGCCAGGCATCCTGATGGCAGCCCTCCAACAGGTGGAGTGGATTATGGAAGGAAGAATGATCTGTTTTGTACAAGTTATTGCTGGATCGTTCCCAGATGTGTTAATAAAGCCGCAGCCTGTTCCAACAGCATCTCCGGGTCTATCCTGGCTCCTCCTCTACCTCTATCCTTATCTTGAAAAAACAAGACCCCTAAATAAGCCAGCAATTACATTACTTAAGAAGTCTCACTTTGTCCTGTAAAACAGAGAGAATTTTGTTAGGACAAAACCCCACAACATTTCCGGGAAAATCAGGAACTAATGTGATTAACCTGATTGGCAAAAATGTCACAAAAGACACTCATCACAGTTCCATGTGCAAAAACATCACGGGTTTCCACAGCTCAGAAATCCAAAAGAAATTGACTGTTTGACGTAGGACCACAAATAGAAGCCAAAAAAAATGATATTAAATAAATAAGTGAATATAATTTTACAAAATTGTGCAGGTTTACATGTTCATCTGATATAGAAATATGTCTCTTTCAGGCACCAGCAAAATGGCAAGATCATTGAACTGTGGCTTTCTGTTTTACCCAGCAAGCTTCTATCCTTTCATCTTTGGGAATCTGTGACTGAATGACAAATTAAAAATGCCTTTCCAGGTATGGTCCCTGTCAGCTGTTTCCCTCTGACAGCTGAAATGAGGTGCTGCAGAAGAAGAAAGAGCTTGAGGGGCTGGAGCGGGTCCAGAGAAGGGCAAGGAAGCTGGGGAGGGGTCTGGAGAACATGGCTGCTGAGGAGCGGCTGAGGGAGCTGGGCTTGGGTAGTCTGGAGAAGAGGAGGCTGAGGGGAGACCTTCTTGCTCTCTCCAGCTCCCTGAAAGGAGGTTGCAGTGAGGTGGGGGTTGCTCTCTTCTCCCAAGTAACCAGCGAGGACAAGAGGTAATGGGCTTAAGTTTTACCAGGGGAGGTTTAGATTGGCCATGAGGAACAATTTCTGTCCTTAGAGATTGGTGAGGCCTTGAAACAGGCTGCCCAGGGCAGGGGTGGAGTCACCATCCCTGGAGGGGTTCTAAAAATGTCCAGATGTGTCACTTCACGACATGGTTTAGTGGTGATGATAATATTTAGTAGATGGTTGGACTTGATGATCTTTAAGTTGGTTTCCAACCTTAATGATTCTATGATTCTATGCCATCTCTGATGATATCACTCCCCACCAGTTTTCATACTGCTTTGAGATTGGTTTTGTTAATAATTTTTGAACACATCATACCCACATGAACTCAGAGCACCCTCTGAGTGGCTGCCCACTTCCTTTGGAATAGGAATTAATCATAGATGTCAATATATATCCTTATATGTCAGAAATCTGCATGTGACTGAGTGAGGAGGGAGAAGACGAAAGGGTGCCATGATCTCTTCCTGTTCCTGCCTGGGTTTGCAACAAGAAAGCAGAATGGGTGTAGGGGGACAGTGGAGTTGGGAGGAAAAATCATAGAATCATAGAATGGCTTGAGTTGGAAGGGACCTTCAAGATCATCCAGTTCCAACCTCCCTGCCATAGGCAGAGACACCTCCCACTAGACCAGGTTACCCAGAGCCTCATCCAGCCTGTTCTTAAATACTTCCAGGGATGAGGAGTCCACAACTTCTGAAATGAAAATGCCTGGAAAAACCAGCAACCAACTCCCCAGTTCAATTGATTGTCTACAGTTTCTTTTTTTTATGTGCGATTAGTGGCACAAATACAGGCCTTTTTGAGCCATCATCCAGGAATATGTCCCAAGCTCCTAGAAGACAGAGAAAATGGAATTCCTGGGATATTTCTCTGAGCAGAGCCTCTCACTCCTCTCCAGTACCTACAGTAGCGGAAAGGGGACGTAAATGAGCCCTCCGTGTCCTGGACCTGGCTCTAGGAGAGCATCTTGGTGTGGCCACTGGAGAGCAGAGCAAGCAGGTTCCTCATGTGGTGGAAGTGTTGTCAGGAGGTTTGTCATGATGGAAAATGTTGAGCAGAGTGCTGTACATTTTCAGAGAGATGCTCAGGACCCCAAGGTCTGCCTCACATTAGGAAGAGGGCAGGCAACTGGATGCTGCTGCCTCACATCCAGTAGATCCACCTCAGTGCTTGGAGTACCCCATTGCTTATGCTGGACTCCCTCTTGTGCTCCTGAGACTTTTTTCTTGGAGCCAATGGGAAAAGCTGGAATTTCCTTTCCATTTTGTCTTGTGACTATCTGGGTCTGGGTCTGCCTGGCAGGAACAAATGTCACAACTACCAAGCACCTCTCTGTGGCCTGGGATAATGTCCCCCATTCAAGGGCTCACTCTGTCCCTGAGTTGCTGGGCTGAAACTGGGGAGTTCATACAACACGTCCATTCAAACCTCCCTTCCCACACCACCCTCATTTAACTTTTCCTTGAGTTAAATGGATTCATCTCCATTATTTGTCTATTGAAACTTAGATGTCTATAAAATTTACTGCTTACAAGTGACCTCGCCATGTGGAACTTTTTTGCAGCCAGTCCCACCTTGGCACTCTAAAGCATAGTTGAATCCTGTGGTTAATCTCATTGTTTCACTTTTTTTTTTTTTTTTTTTTTTCCTCCAGTGTTTGTTTGCTGTCTTGAATTGTAATAGAAGTTGATACAGAATTTTTGGACCGAATGAAAATGAGTGGTCTTGAGTGAATTTACAGTGGGTACTGGAAGAGAATATCTATTTAGTGATTTGATAGAGACATCTTCCAACAGTATAAAGGGAAAAATACCTTATTTTAAGATGGATCATGAATGGTTTCTGAGATGGAAAAGGATGATCGGGTTGGTTGTAATTAATTTGATCATGACCAAGAAGGTCTCTCTCTGTCCTGTGACTTAGTCCAGTAAAGACTGTCCTCTAGCTTATGTAAAACTGCTATAGCTTCTCTACCCATTGCTCTCCTACTAAGACATCCAAAGATTTCACTAGCCTTTTGACCACATTTCAGTAGGTAAGTGGTCTCTGAGCCATCAACCAGAAACCCTGCAACAGCACTGGAGACAATTAAAGGTGAAGTATGGTAGAGGAAATGCAGAAATAGAAGACTGTTCATTAACTACACTGTTACTCAAGTGTACGTCACAATAAAAGTTCAGAATTCATCTTGTCTAAGAGGCTGGATTGATATTTTTTATAGGCATTTCTTTGGTATTTATTTCCACGGTATCCAACCACTTCAGAGGAAGAAGTGCATGTGCTGTGAGACTGAAACGTGTCTCAGGATACTCACAGTACTTCTATTTTCACATCATACAGCATAGGACATTTTCATTTAAGTGAATGACAGAGCAAAACCCACGCCAGTCTCCAGTCTGAAATTCATTTACGTCTAAATAGCTGTCTACCAATTCCCCCACATAAATGGCTTTTTTTTTTTTTTTTCCCAAATACACCTTATTATATTGACAGATTATTTAGGCCTAAAGAAGCAGTGCTAGATTTAACTCTTTAGTTAAGATTTCACCCTCTTCTTTTTTTTTTTTGCACTTTGTGGTGAACATGATAAAAGAAAAGTGGTGTGATGGTATCGACTTCTTTAGCACCCAGAAGGAACAAAACCAGGTTTCATCTGCTCTACTTAGAAGAGCCTCGTTACCATATTTCCTCACACTTCTTATTGCACTGTTTCTCACAGTGCTTCTGAGTTAAGGAAATGTCATTATTTTCATTTCACACACAAAGGGCCAAGGCAGTTTGATAAATACACAAGTTTGCAACCTGATGCCCCTAATTCCACAAATAATTGAGTAATAGTTAATAGTTAAAAAAATGAGTAATAATGTTTCTGGAAGTATTATTCACACATATTCACAGAGACCCAGATAACAAATGGGTTTTTTTTGATAAATAGGAAAGGGTTTTGCACCTGAGCTGGTCTTCATGACAGCATGAGCTAGTCTACAAGAAAAGCCTGTACCTTAAATTCTTTTCTTCAAGGACAAAGGCCACTCTGTGAAACTGGAATGTTGTGACTGGAACACTTTTCTGTGTCCAAGTCTGTAGCTTCTCTTGTTGGTCTTAGGAAAGACCTGTTAAGGGCACTTGACTGAGGTATACAAGATGATACAGAATAGCGTGTCCTATCTCAGTTTTCACTTCAGTGGACACAGGCTTCCCTTATGTCCTGTGTCATGTCTGTCATTGATGTGTGTTCTCTGGGTACTGAATACAGCTCTCTTTGTCTTGATTCCATTTATATGAGGTGAGAGAAGTGGTATTTCTAGGGCATCTCATTCCAAGATGAATCTCTAGGGCTTGATTCAATTGCTCATATGTACATAACTGATGTCATTTGAGACTCCCCTGGTTATCTAAGGTTTTCTTGGGTCTGCCAGATATGACACAGATCCTACTGAAGACCTGTGCTCAGCTGGAGGCAGCTGGAGGCAGCTGGAGGCAATAGAGTACTTAGGTGTGAGCAAAGGATTTGTGTGCCATCCATGATGTAAAGAGAAAAACCTCTGAAAGTGTCTTATTCTTACATATTTTCATTAATTATGAAGGGAGTAAGATGTCTAGATTAGACTTAGCCACCTGAAACTGATCCATCCCACCCTGGGTATGAGAGTTCTTATTGTAAAGTTAGGCTAACAGCAATGATTCTTAAAAAATATCAGGCAACTGCTTCTGCAAATGCTTCCTCTTCTGGGAATACTGAAGCATATAGCAGTTTTATAAATCAAGTTCAATATTTAGCATTATGAATAAACCAGATGTTTAAAATGAAGAGAAACCTTTTGAGGCTTAGTGATAAGCACTATATGTAATATTGCTATATCATTATCTGTGATGTGCTATTAGATGTAATATGCATCTGTTATATAAATTGTTCTTTCTCTGTTTATATATTAAAATAACATGATTATATATTATCTAAATCTGTAGTAATGTATCTAGCATTAAAAAAATCCTTTAATATTTATTAATATGCAAAATA
>WUAM01007955.1:0-23533 GCA_024336885.1 Actenoides hombroni | reverse complement strand
AATACATTAGAATCAGGAATAGTAATAAATGGATTTTATCTATTGATTTAGGAAGGCATATTATGGTTTCTTTGACTATAACATATCAACGTATTTTGCAAGCTTTGAATCAGAAGCAAGTTAAACTTCACAGCTATAAACAATATCTTCTTAAAATAATCTCTTTAATGCTGATGGTAACTATTCTATATCTTCTATTGAGATGTATATATAACAGGCTAGTCTTAAAATAACTTAGGCTCTTCCCCGTCCTGTTTTCTTAGGTGGTATTTCTGAATTATGTTGGGAATTCTAAGTAGTCAAACCTTCAATCTTTGTGGGCTGAGTTGGTTCTGTGACTACAGAAACTTCTTTTACAAGTCAGCTTTATTCCCTTATCAGATCCTATATTGACAGTATTTAATCATACTTGACAACTTCCTCAAGCTCGCTCTTCTTCTTATCTTCACAGTCATCTCTGCCTCTCCTCTTCAGCATTTAGCAGGAAGAGATGAACGCTGTGGTTGTCACACTCTTTCAAAAAGGTGCTTTTATTCCTTTTCAGAGACAAAATTATGCCTATTGTTTCCATTTCAGTTACCCAAACTCCCCTCTAACAGTACTGCTGACAATATTTTCCACAAAAAGTAAAAAATAAAGATAGACTGGAGAAAAGGGTGGGGGTGGTGTAGAAGAAATCCAACTCAGTATAAAAAGATCGGTTATAAAGCTTGAGTTGTAGCTTGAAAAGAAAGGCAGACGCAAGTCAGCACTAAAAACAGGTGACTGCACTTAGTATGGTGATATTGGAGTGTTTCGCAGTCCTGCGGTGAGCAGAGCAACCGACGACACCTCTGATGTTTGGTGATGTTAACGGGATTGTCGAGTCCCCTCTCAACAAATTCTTTTCTGCTTATTCCTTGGGATGCTTCATGATCAGTGTGTGTTAACCAAAAATGGAGCTGCTGCTAGAAATACTAAAAATAACCCCCTCACCCCAAACTTCTTAAAAATATGTAGTTAAAACTTTGATTTTCTTGTTAGCTTGGCCCCCTTTAATTTCTGAGGGAAAGGTGGGAGAGGCAGCAGCAGTGCTGTGATTTGGAGTAGCAGTGCAGCTCTGAGAGTGCAGAATGTTACCTCACCAACCATGAAAGCTGCCCAAGATGAAGCAGACATGAAGGGGAGAAATTGTCTGTGATTGACCCACTCTAAAGTGTTCTAATTAGAGACCTTAAAATGCTGACAGTCCAAAGAGTGATTCAGTCAGTAGTTCATAGAGTGCACAAGTTCATCTTAGGGAAGGGCTCTATCCAGAGGGACCTGGACAGGCTGGAGAGCTGAGCCCAGGGGAACATCCTGAGGTTCAACAAGAGCAAGTGCAGGCTCCTGCCCCTGGAACAATCCCCACTACCCATCACTGCATCAGCCCAAAAGGGGAGACATTCCAGATCAGCTCTGCACTTCCTAGGCTGGAAGGTGTCAACTGTCCTTAATGAGCTGTGCTGAAGTTCTGTGAAGGACCAAAGAACAGAATTTCCCTCTTCTCCTGGGAATGACAGAAATGGTTTCTAAACCAGCATGGTTTTAGAACTGTCTAAAAGGTGGCAAGCAAGGTAAACAGGCATTTTCACCTGTATCCTGACTACTCTCTCAGTTAACTTAGCAGATCCTTTCTCTACTTTACCAATGAATTTTGATCAAAGTAGTTTTTGAAGAGGCATGCCTAGCACAAAAAACTTCTCTACCAGATTAACAGTGCTCCAAATTGCTAATTTAGCAAAACCCATTTTACTGCAAAGATATTCCTTCACCAAGCTGGGTGTTTTTCCATACTTATGGACCCTGACTAGCTTCATCTGGTTTTTGAGTGAGTTGCAGTCAAATTTTGTGTCCAATCATATTTTGTGCCAATTCACTGCAAACAGAGATTGCTTCAGCAGAATGCAGCTTTTGTTGCCACGTGCATCCAGTAGGAAGATTAAGCATGGTGCTTTGTGAAATGTTGACATTCTCATTGCAGGTGCTTTTTGATTAATTTACAGTCACTCCAGAAATAGCCTGTCCTACTTGTACAGTGGTCTTTAAAATATTCAGTGTAGATGTGGCTCTGAATACCTCCAGTGTTATCAGCCACTCCTCCCAGTTCAGTACCATCAGCAAACTGGCTGAGGGTCACTCTGTCCCTTCATCCAGGTCATTGATGAAGATGTGGAATAAGGCTGGACCCAGAACTGATTATGAGTCACCAGGGGGACTCAGCACCACTGATCACAACCCTCTGAACTCTGTTGTTCAGGCAGTTCTCAACCCGTTTCACTGTCCACTCTTCTACCCCACACTCCCTGAGCAAACCTGCTCAGCCATGCTGCTGAATTACCATTTAAGCTTTGAAATCTCATTCAGGAACAGTCACATCTCTAAGCAAAGCCTTGCTGAGAAAATATGATGAGTGAGGAAGGGGAAGAGTGGATAGAGGTACACAGATCCAATCTAAATCTGGCAGCAACGACCGCTCTATGCGATGCCAGCCTGTGAACGTTCTAATCAGTACTGATGTAGAGATTTCTCAACTTCCTTGCATGCATCTCTGCTGGTGCTGCAGCCTTCCCAGAAACAGCCCGCTGCTGCAGGAGGCAGTTAGAGGTGCTGCTGGAAGTGTCTCTCCTTATGCAATTTCCATGGTTATCAGCTGGAACTGGGCATCACTGCCTCCTTCCCTACTGTGGGGGCTTTCTGCATTAACTGTTCAGGTAATAGCCAAGGCAGAGTTAATTGCAGCTGCTTTGAACTGAAAATAACAAATAATATTAATCAAGTATTTCACTGAAATGCTGTTTATTGGAGTCTAGACAAGAGTGTTGAAACACTTTTCAGGAACATAAAATACAGTAAATAGGAATGAGCACCTTCACCTTTTAATCTTCCTTAAATCACTTGAACGACCCCTCCATATATTTTGTATTTTAAAACCCCTATTGTATTTAAAGGAGAAGAAACAACTAGTTGTGAATGTGCCAACATTGAGACCTTCCTTTCTCTTTCTGCATAGCTTTCCAGCCACTTTTCCTCAAGCCTGCAGCATTGCCTGGGGTTGTTGTGACCCTAGTGCAGAATCCAGCGCTCGGCCTTACTGAATTTCATACCACTGCTCTTGGCCCACCATTTCAACCTGTCCAG
The DNA here is from genome assembly GCA_024336885.1 of Actenoides hombroni. Taxonomy (NCBI): domain Eukaryota; kingdom Metazoa; phylum Chordata; class Aves; order Coraciiformes; family Alcedinidae; genus Actenoides; species Actenoides hombroni. The sequence goes on along the minus strand of WUAM01007955.1, from coordinate 20,374 downwards.
ATCCCTCTGCAGAGTCTCCCTGCCCTCAAGCAGATCAACACCCCCACCCAACCTGGTGTTATCTGCAGACCATGGGCTCAGGGCTTTCTCAGGCCCCATTGTGGCTGCTTTATTTTATTAGCTAAGGTTTTGATTTACCCTAACACTATAAAAAGTGGCAAGTATTACTTACATTTCCTACACATACACAATTAAGGAACAATTATATGTCACAAAAACCTAAGTTATAATAGTCCAATAGTTTATTTATTTTTAGATAAAAAATACTTTATACAGGTAAAACAAAAAAGGCCTGGGGAAACATCAGTGTGTTCAAATAGAAAAAAAATGTACAACTACTGATTTAATCAGAAGTGATCATGAGCTTTTTCACAGCAAACTCCATTGCTAATTCCTCATAAAAATGATCAATAGCAGTCAGACAAAAAAATTAAGTTGAAAAGCCAGTTGAGATCTATACAGGCATGTCCATTTCTATCAGAGAAGTCACCTCTGTTTCTACAGATTAATAACCCCAGCATCTCACAGGTTTCTGGAGTACAAATTCCTTAACCTGAGTAACTACAAGAGAAAGTCTCATAAAGATCCTTCAAAGGCTGACCCTATGAACTTAGACTCCTGATTCCATTGGAGTTAGAGCTGTTGCAGACTCCAGAAGGATACTGACTTCTCATGGCAGAGTTTCCATCCATCCTGTCCCTGGATAACTCAGTGTTCCATAGGCTCCACATTTACTTCTCATTCCTCTCCTTCTTATCATGACTCTCTGCTTTTTCATGCTACGCATTCAGAGGGGTGTACCCCTGCAGTCTGCACGTTCAACCCTCTCACCCTCAAACAACCGCAGTCTGGCTCTGCTCTTCTCATTAACTAACAGCTTTCATCTGATTGCTCTAAGTCTTACAAAATCTGCAGGATAGTCCTTAGAGGGAGGTCTTTCTGTGTTTGCTTTTCAGCATACTTCATGCCTGAATTCCATAAAGTAAAGCTTAAGGTCCCACGCATGTTTTCCCAGCTTCTATGAATGCACAATTAAAAAAGTTGTTAATTAATTCCCTTGCAGTGTAAATCCATTGGAGTCAAAGCCTCTATGGGTATTTGTGCAAGCTAAATAAAAACGGTATGGGAGGCTAGCCATACCAGTGGTATTAAATCATTTTGCTTATTATAAAGAACTTTGCTTTTGAAAACAATTCCCAATCAGATGTACCTGTTAAGTATTAATCTGCGTTTTCTGGGATAGTTGTCAGCACTTGATTCAGAATCTTAGCAATGGGTGCCTGCTGGGAAATGGCTCTCCAAGGCTGAATTCACAGGGCTGGGTCAGGAGGGGAGAACTGAGCCCTGGATCAAGTCCTCCATCCTCCCAGTGTTCCTGTGCTCTGCTGGAGGAACAGCAGAATTTGTGCATTTGTGGCTGTTTCTGCTCTGCCTTTCAGCTTTAAGCAGAGCAGAGGCATCTCAGTAGTTAAATAACGAGGAGATTAAAAAAGCCTCAATAGCTACTAAGCCCAGGGAACAGCTGGGCAGACAGCGTGCATGCCTGTAATCACATCTTGTGGTCACTGGAGTGGGATTGCCTGATGGGGCAGCACAGTGACAGTGCTCCTGACTGGAATGCTTAGTGGATGGATGATGGCTTCATCTGATGCTTTCGAGGCTACGACGACGACTGCGGGATTTGGGTGACACGAGCAACTGCGGCCGTGTGAGAAGGAGAAGGGATATGAAGAAGGTGTGGCAGTGTCAAAGAACCACGTGGATGAGTTACACAAAAGAAACCAGAAGGAAGGAATTTATGGGCAGAAATTGGAAGGCATAGAACTGATGCCATGCTGATGGCGTGAAGTCGCAAGTGATGGAAAAGGAGGAGGCTTCTCTGACTCAGAATGATGACTTCATTTGTAATTTACAAATAAAGACTCATTAAAACTGAGTTACAGGGAAGCACAGAGAAGAAGGTCAAAAGCACAATTGTTGTCCTGAGTCCTTGGGAATAAAGTAAATAGCCATCACCTGCCAGTTTCTTCAAGAGTTTCTCCCTGCTTCTGTTATCTTGTTTGATTTAGTCAAGCTAACTTTTGTCCTCAGTCACAGAAAACCAAAGTAAAGTAAAGAAATCAAATGACAGAATATAGAATAGACTTAGTTCTAAAAGATACAGTGGCATAACAGCGAAGATGAATACAAAAGCCATGAGCCACAGTTTCACAATCCAGTTATTTCTAGCTAGATGCTGGAAGGCTTCTGAAAGCAGTCAAGAGCATGGCCTGTCTCTGCTTTTTTGAAGCTGATATGTTATGATTTATACCCTCCTTCTGTAAATTGATTCTGAGTACATCTACTAGTGGCAATTTTCAGCATCCTACTCCAAAATAACCCCAGGGTTTCTTCTATAATGTTTTTGTTTTAAGTCAGAGCAAAGATCGGAAGCAGTCAACTTGTACAACATGGATGAGTTCCCTGAGTAAGCAAATCAAACCTCAATGTTTCAAACTTTGGAGATTTTTTTTTCTTCCCTCCACATGGAAAGATCTGATAATAAAATAATTAATTATAACACTTTCAGGCTTCCAGATATGTTATAAATCATGTTTTCCCAACACTTGGCATATGCAGCTATGGCATCCTAAAACTTCTGACTTCCTTTAGTCATTAAGCACCCAACTAGAATTGTTAGTGGAAGCAGGAGTCACAACCTGGGGCTCCACTCTAGCTGACGTGGTTGGCACAACAGTTGGCTCTAGAGAAGGAAAAAAGCTTTCATGTTCTTTAAGCTTTAAAAGCTGCTGGGTTGTTTTTTTTAACCGTTGTTGCTGTTTTTTACTTATTTCACAAGAAATTCTCTGTTTTGGTGTTGCCAAACACTAAGGAAGTCAGAACACAAAAGCCTGACAATAGCAGTTAATTGCAGTATTTACAAAGACAACAACCATTACCTTCTGATTTCCCTACTCCTATGTCTGTATAAAGATTGTGGGAGGTTCTCTGCTCTTAGTGAGGTGCAGAAAACTTGAGATTTCATCCTTTTTTTGGCCACTCAGTTGCAGAGGTGAGAGGTTCTCAGGAGGCTTGTAGAGAAACACAACCCCAGTGCTTCACATTTATTTTATAATAAAATAAATAAACCAATTCTGGTACATCAGCAGTCCTTAGCTGATGAACTATAAGGCTCAGATTCAACAGAGCACTTCCCAACATGCTAAATTTCTGCTTAATGAAATTTCAGCTTGATAAAATGTCTATTTTGATTTAAATATAGATTCCTGAAACTGTGACAGAGTGAAAGTATGGAAGGAGTTTGGGGAGTTTCTGTTCACTTTTAAGAAATAATAAACTTTTAACCTATGAGCTACAACCCTCAACACAAGTTAACACATTTGGATAAATAAGCAAACAAGGCAGAAGCGGGGGAAGTAAAACAGTTCTGAAATACATCTCTGCATCACAGTTACCAAAGGTTAAAACTAAGATACTGTTGCTAAAGGCATCAACACCACAATTCAAAATTTATAACAACAACAACAACTCATATTATTTATTAATTAACATTTCCAGTGTCTTAAGTGAACTCAAGTAAATTGCAATTGCTGTGCAGCAGCTTTCTGCAGCTCATTGCCTAAGGATAAGCACTGTCACCACCTGCAAAAGGGTTTGCCTTTAAGAGAGGCTATTCCAAAATACAAAAGAACAGATTTTGTACTGCTATCTACCTCTCTATTTTAACAACACAGCTTGCACAGCTTCAGTCATAAATGGTTATTTGTCAGCCTTCAACTGAACAAGCATTTTTAGGCTTCAGGGCTTGCAAAGATGGGACACACGAGGCAAAAGGACTGACTCCCAACTGGTCTTCCCTTCTGTACCACTGACAACCAACTGCTGCATGACCAGAAGGATTTGGCACTATCTAGAGAAGAAATTGGATTCTTTACCCAGGCAAATGTGACAAGTCAAGAGCCTCCGGATAGTATCATTCAGCTGACTGCTGCTGGTTGGAAGAACAATTGCATGTCCGACTGCTGTGTTGTTGATCTGGTTAGATGCAAACAAAAGAACATGGTGTATGGTGATTGGAACAACTCTCTTAAGAGTAACATAAAATATATTAAGAGGAATCATACAAGAGTCGGTGATGTGTAGCTTGGATTTTACATGGATTAGAATTGCTTACAGCCCTTTAGTATTTTAGAGTTGGGAACTGTTTAGTACTGACTCCTAAATATTGCTACATCTTGTTCACTATACTGAACAGCTCAAAAACCAGATGAAAGTGCTAAGAAAGAGAAAAGAAAAAACACCACCACTGCTGCTGTCGTAGCCACCACAGTAATAGTCAGCCTCGTCCTCAGCCTGCACCCCAGTGATGGTTAAGGTGGCTGTGGAGCCAGACTTGGAGCCAGAGAATCGTGAAGGGATGCCTGAGGGTCTCTTGTCATTCCAGTAGATCACAGTGAGAGGGGCAGTGCCAGGCACCTTCTGCTGGAACCAGCCATAAACTCCATTGCTGCTCCTGGGGCATGTCTGGGTGTCAGACTGGAACGTACCAGTTTTTCCTCCACGGTTGCATACCATCCTTGCATAGGGGACTCTAAACACTGTAGAAGATAAATTCCATTTTAATTTTTTTTTATATATATATATATACTTTGTTCCATTCACCCTGAAGGTTCACTGACCGTGAGGTTTACATCTCAGGACAGCAGTGGAGTTCACTAACATCCCTAACATCCCTTCTGAACAACCAGAAAGGCAGAGCAGAAAAATGCTATAAAAAGCCAACCCACTCCCCCCCTAGATCTTACAGAATCCATTTGCTGGCTTGATTGTGCCTAACTGCATGCTTGTAAGGGAAGTGAGCTCCACCGTTCCCACACAGCAAGAACATGTATCAGGAATGAGAGAGCTGCTTTAAAGAAACTAAAGCATTAACAGTGGCACAAGAAATCAAAACACTATCAGCATGTGTTGTTCTGTATTTTGGGGACAACTGCATGCTAAGCCTACTGTGCTGGCTCCTGCCTAGTCTCAGTACAGTCATGCCTCCTTTTCTTAGATACGATGCAGATGTCACAAGAAAGCAGTTTCATCTCTCAGTTTCTGCTCCTGATGCATATTATTCCCCTTAATGACATGTCAGGCACGTATGCAACTCACAGCCAGACAAAAGAGGGAGAAATTCTACATGTCTACAGAAAAACAGTTAACTACTGTAATTTACATTTAACCATTCAATTAAAACTAAAATATGTCTGTCTACTTGCCAAACATCAGAGGAAAAGATGCCTATCCTTGCAGCAAAAGCTTTCTGTTGTCTCCTGTCTTAATTTATGCAAGTGTAACACATTAGCCAGTAACATAATTAAAATTCCCATGTCCCACATAGATCCTATGTTGGTTTATGGTCATGTGGTTCCATTAAACCTATTTGGTCTGTTGAATATATAAGTATAAAATAAATAACCAGCAGCAGCATCCATTAAAGACAAGCAAGTTTTCCAGCAAGAGACAAGTAGAAAGGGCATCCACAAGAGACCTGGTAAAGAGCAAAAAGAGAAAATCAATCCAAGAATCAGAAATACATGGACTGAAAGAGGAATAATAACACTTTTGACAGGGAAAATGACAGGAAAAATAACACTTTTTTTTCTAAATCTATATACCAGTCTACTTGGACAAAATGCAGTGCTGTTATACCCTGTTTCACCACGTGACCACAAACCATAAGCAGGTTACATTTGTTATCTGTCTCTTACCTAAGATCTTTTTGTAGATGTATGTGACTGGATTTGAAAATCTCACAGTGGGCTGTTGGTCAGAGAAACAGGGTTATTTCCATGTTTATTCAATCTGCTTATTCAGGTCCATGGTTGCTGATAAGATAATCAGTACTGGTGGGGAGCATGAATTGACAACATGATCAGAATAAGGATAATGTATTTTCACCCTTTTTCCTTGCAGTTTTGACCACACTTAAAGGTAATTAATTGGCAACACAGTTGTTTTCATGCAAGAAAGAAATGGATTAATAAGGAATGAAAACATTATAATTCTCCCTTTTTTTTTCAAGTGGAAAACAAAAAGGTGATTGACTTGAAGACTACATTGCAAGGAGAGTTTACAACACTGAGTCTTTCAACATGTATGTTCTTTCTTCAGCCATTTACACTCGTGCCAGGGGAGTGTTCAGCTAGCATAAAATACCATAACACAGCAGATTTCAGCTTTGTGAGTTTTCACTGAAAATGAATTCATAAATTGCATTTTATTGTAAAAGAAGTCTATAAGCCAGATCAATATTCTTATCAGAAGACCTTTTGCTTTGCAAGATGAGAGTAACAGAACTCAGAAAGAGAAAAAGAAGTTAAAAACTAAGCAAATTAATAGAATTTGCAACTCATAAAGACTTCAAAGGGCTCTGCCTGAAGGCAGGGAGCAATGTCTGCAGCCTGTTTTTCTGCACATTCTCACCTTTGCTTTCTGCACAAACATCTCCTTCCTGCTGCTCCTTCCTTAGGCAGAGAGAGGTCACAGGACAGAGGGAAAGCAGCAGTGGGGCAGTGCCACTCACCCAGGACAGGGACTGCAACACTTGCCCAGGGACTGCTGACATCTAACTACCAACAAAAACTTAAGTATCACTTCGAGAGGGGGGAACTACCAGTGCTCTGAACAATTTTTTAATCAAATGCATTAAGTAATGAAAGTCTGGGTATTAAGTCCATTAAGTAATGATCACCTAAACCCATCTGAACATGTCACTGAGAATTCAGATAGAGTACAATTATTTGAAGACTCTGAAACTTTCCCGTTAAAGAGAATTTCCTTGATGTTATATTCCTACAGCTAGATCATGTAAGAACATCTCAAGTTCTTTTTCACATCCACAGAAGAGTTGGCTCTGGATCAGTTGGTTATAAAGAAAGACCATGCAGGAGAAGCCCTCAAGCCCCATCATTTTTGTGACACAGCCACTGAACAAAGTGTCTTCTCAATGTTCCTAGGAAAACAACGTGATCTTTTTTAAATTCCCAAACATAGTTGCTTTTTTCCTGTGAGTTCTGTCGCTGCCTGACAACTAAGCAGAGTGACAACAAGAGCTATTTTCTAGACAAACAGGATCTCAAAATTAGCTCCTTTCACAGTAACAAAATTCCAACACTTTTGTCTCCTCACTGACACTGTGTCAGTATCAGAGCGACGAATGTCAGAGGCATCAAAAAGGGGGAAAACCTTCTTCTGTCTTTTTAGGACAGCAGAAGTGCAAAGCAATTTTGAGAGCGCTTTTTTTTTTCTGCCTTTTTTTTTAATTACTATTTTTTTTAAACAGACCTATGAAAAAATGGGCTAAATCAAATAGTTTCAAGTTTCTTCCTGACAGTGTAAAAAATGTTGGTAGAAAGGAGGAGAACCTTAGCTGAGATGTGTGCTGCACTGGAAGAGCTTTGATCACCAGTCAGAGATTGAGCCACCACCCTGTAGCCCCATGGAACTGTGCCAAGCCTGACCACAAAACTGGTGGGGAATGCTCATGGCAAAGGAAAGTGAGCTGCAACCCTAAAAAGGCAGCTTGACATCATCATCTAAGTGATCACAGGTTAATACACCTATAATGCAAAGAATCATTTCAAAATGACACCAGCTGAGCAGTTATTTCTTAAATGACAACGGCAGCACAAGCCTGCCACACTCAGAACACTCCAGGAGCTTCAAAAACTGCAGGGATGCAAGGCTAATGAAGAAACTCTAAAGCTAATGCACCATCAACATTTAAAAACATTCATCAGAGATGCACATGACCTTTTAACCTTAACTAAAATGGAAAGTAAGAAGATGCTGCTGGAGTGAAGCACCTGCAACAGACATGAGCACCCCCACTGTGTGTAGTGTAGGTTCCTCTCTTTGTGATGGGATATTGCTCAACTGCAAGAGCAGCCCCTCTGAAATTTTGCTCAGTTGCTTTTGAGGTGGTTTAATCTTGAGAACTGCTGTCTGGCTTGGTGAGCACTGATGGTTTGTGCAGGCAGAAGTCACGCTGAATCCATGTGAAACCAGTGGGAAAGACCCACTAAAAAGAGCGTGTGTCACAAAAATGAGGTCAGCAGGATTTGGACCCAACATACAGCACTGGCTTCTGACTGGTACCTCTGAGCAGCTCATTTCACACCTTGCTGTATTTGCTCCTGCCAGTCACAATACTGCCTTTTAGGGACATCATGAGATTGATTTTATTTTCAGAAAACGAAACTTTTAGTAGCAACAACTTAAGCCCTTGTTCTAAGGCTGATTTTTGAAAACAGTGGTTTCAGTGCTTTATATCTGTTGTTTGGGCTGGTAGGAAGAAATGACCCTCTGCGAACAGAAGCATAGGCAAACCCTGCAGGATGTGTGGGGAAAAGCAGGTGGTAGTTCCATAGCTGCACATTTCTGGCTTTGGCTTCTCTTGTAGAGATATAGTTTGGGTGCAAAGAAAGCCAAAGATACCTAAATATATGCCAAAATAAATGTATTTATCTCCTTGTTTGTTTGCTCTGCCTTTGGTTTTTCTGTGCCAGTTCAAGATCCATTAGAGCTATATATCTTAACAATTGGGATTTTACAATCAAATATACAATGCATGAATTCACGGTATCCAAACCCAAATGCACTCTCAAAGTGCTAATACTTAGGGTAATAGTCCTGAGGTGCTGGTTGCCATAATATTTATTATAACACCACCATAGACATATCTTGTTCATACACATAGTCTGCCAACAGGGGAATTCTCACTGTGCATGTGCATGCAGGATAAGGACCTAAAGTTAGTGGGAGCTTTGATGTTGTTTTGAGTGGGAATCCCCAAAAACTATATGCTCCATTCAGGTTCAATGCGTCATCTGCTCACACCTTATGCCATTGACTGCGAACAAGATTTGCTTTCGGGTAGCTGACTGCATATGCTAATTATTGAGGCAAACAATTGTCCTACCTTGATTTAACACAATCAGGATGCAGGCATTTCTGTTATTCTTATTTGCTTCCCAGAAGGAGTATAGTTTCTGTTTCTATAGTTCTACATGAAAGAAGTTAAAAACATTATTCCCTAAGGAAAAAGCAAGAGCAGGTTTATCACGAACCTGCATGCACTGCTGCAAACATGTGCATAGCACATATGAACTACAACAAATGAAATATTCCATCTTTCTAATAAGGTAGGGTCTGTAAAACTCTGCAGACATAGTGACAGACACGAGTTACAAAACTTGTTACAGTGGGAGACAGTTGGTTTTGGTCCTAAGAAGCTGTGATTGTACAACAAATTACTTGAAGCTTTGCAAAACAGTCTCTCCAGATGTGGGTAAAAAGATTTAATGGACTCATTTTCTGAAGAATGATAGTAAGTTAAAGATGGTTTTCTAATTTATTGTTTTGTTGCTTTTCTCATATTTGGGTTTTTTTTACAACAGGGGGTTGCCTTGCCATACCATATGCTAATTGGTTCTGGTATTTGAACTCAGTCAATCCCTCATATGCTGGTATTTGGATGGAAGACTTCTTGGAAATCCTAGATACAGAAACCAGAAACCAGAATGTGGTTTACTTTTTTTTTTTCTTCTTTTTTTTTCCCTTTTCTTCTCCTTCCTTCCCAATTGTTCTTTTTCCATATATCTACTGAAATGAACACCTTAGAAAAGAGGTACTTTAAAAATATGTAGCATGTAAAAAATTTTTATTGTAAACCAGAAATTAAATTGAGAGCTACTCCTCTCTTGAGAGGGCATAGTTTGTAGCCTGCAACCCAGGAAAGAGCAATTTTCAAGAAAAATTTTATTTCAGAAGTGACTATAAGAAGACTTGATGTCCCAGTGTTGTAGCTAAACAAATGTACAGCATAGATATTTACAGATTCACCGGGACCGGGGGCCCTGGGATGGGCTGGGGGCCCTGGGACCGGCCTGGGCGGACTGGGACTGGACTGGACTGGACGGGGATGGACTGGGGGCACTGGGACCGGACTGGGATGGGCTGGGGGCACTGGGATGGACTGGGATGGACTGGGATCTGCTGGGGGCGCTGGGACCGGACTGGGGGCGCTGGGACTGGACGGGACTGAGAAGGACTGGGGGGACGGGGACCAGGCTGCATTTCCAAGAGTCTGTAAAAAAAAGGTGTACTAAATAATTGATATGAGTTATTAATTGCTAATGTTCCTGAACATTGTATGAAAGAGCCCAGAAGCCACATTTCCCAAGTGAAAAAAGAGAAGTCTAACTTACTCCAGCTTGCTTAAAGGATTAAAATTGTCCCTCTGTTTATTGGGAGAATGGAGAGTTGCTAGTAATTAATATTAATTGCAGCTGAGATGCTTTAAAACACAAGCTTCTATTTCTTGTTTTGCTTCTCTCTCCTGAGCAGCCCTGTAATAGATTTCCACCTGCACTTGAAATCACCTCATCTCTTTTCTTCCTGATAAGCTCCCTGGTTTGAGCTCCTTCCAGATAAGATACTGAATTCAGCATTCCCACTGACTTTTTTTTTTAGCCCCATCTCTGAAGTTCTTCAGAAGCAGGACCACAAACAGTATCAGACTCACCAATAACAGAGGCACAACACTTCTTTTGTGTCTCATACTCCACACTCAAAAGTTGAAATAGCTTGTTCTTTAAAGGTTCAATAAATATCTTCTGGTAAAGGTCATGCTAGGAATGGATCTGTATTTATAAAAAATGGCTCTTGTGCATCTCAGAGAAACTTCAGGACAGTTCTTAATTATTTTTGTATATTATAAAATTAAGCAAATCTGAAAATAAACTTATCTCTAAGAAAGGCATTCATGACTGTAAAGCCTGTTTAAAAAAAAAAAAAGAAAAAAAAAAAAAAAGAAACATCCCTGAATGTTTCTAATTTGTATCACTTCTGAAGGACATTTTTAATGCACCTTTATTAGAAGATCACTGCTTCAGTGCTGCCAAGAAACAAATTTTTCCATTACTTCCTTCAGCTATCACATAACCTTTTTCTTTATAGTTTTGCTGCATTAGCAGAAAGATCTGTCTATTAGCTGCAAATACAGTAGAGAGTGCGCAAGTCATTGCGGCTGGAGGCACCGGGGTACTTGGTCATCCTTGAACTGCTATGTTCCTTATGCTGGTATGTGAAGAACCTTAGATGCTTTACAATGACATTCAATAAGAGCCCAGCATAATCAACAGGAAAGTCACTGCATTTTGTGGCAAATAAAGGGAAATGAGCATGAGTTTTCACTCAAACCAGGACATTCCACCCTTTATTCCATACCATTTTCATCAAAAACACAACCCAAACCAAATTAAGTTCAATCATAAACAAAGTCTAACTTGGATTCTGACTTCTAAATTTGAAAAAGATGGCTGTGATTTAGATTTTTTTATCCAAAATACTAAGAAGTGCACATTTTTTCACCCACTGGGAGATTTTAATGCCAGTGAAATGATCTTTTCCAATGGGAAAAAACGGTGAGTTAGAAATGTTTGATTTACTTGGTTAATATTTCTCATATCAACCTGTTCCATAGCTTGGAATAAAGCAAGACAATCTTTGGAAAAGGCTACAACTAAATAAAGGCTGCTGAAGTAAACCATTACTTACACCTCTAAAAGATTTTCTTCTAGGTGCAATAGCCAAGTTTGCTTATTTTTTCTTCCTTTTGTTATCCTTTGAAGACAAGTAAGTAGCTTTTCCTCTATCCTTTCAGAATTGCAATACTAATTCAGCAGGACAAACTTCATGTCCCCGGTGGGAAAGGAAAATATTAAAGCAAGCAATTTTTTAGCTTGGTAATTGGAAAATGGACTATTTCCTTAGCATTTATTCAACAGGTAAGAGGCAGCATCTTTTTCAACTGTTTTGACAGTTGTTGTTTGGCTTTGTTTTTGTTTTTCTCCCCCAAATATTGCCAAACAGTCTATTAGAATAATGTAAATATTGTATTAGACACGTACAGTAACACTGCCTCATGAGCTTTTAAACAAAGAAGATACTAAGAATGCTAAGAAACAGACACCTGCTTTCACCTTTTGAGCATTCAGAGGCAAAACACAGGCTGTGCAGTGCAGGTTTATTTTATGAAACTCATTCAAGCTCTATCTCAAAATAATTTACTGATGTGAATAATATTAGCAAGCAGACAGGATATGCTCTCGGGTAGCCAGGTTTATGCAACAAGGATTGACAAATGCCAGTTTAGAAGAAGAAAAGGAGATTAAACAAATTTATGCTACCTTTTTAATAGTCTCAGATTTAAAAGATTTTTATGTCATAGGCCAAAATATTGCACTCTGCTTGAATATAAGTGTACTACATAGTAGTGTAATGGACTATAACATAAGGTTACCTATGAAGTGTAATGCTATGCTAAAAATGGGAATCTGGGAAGTACTGAAACAAGTAACTTCCAGGTTGGTGTGTGGGTCTGAATTAGAGGTGTCTAATTAAAGCAAAATATTTTTTGCCTCTGAAACATAGGCATTGTTGATGCTGCTTTGTAAAGGTTAGTGGAAAAAGTGGCTGAGTTTTCTGGGAATTTCAGTATTATGATTCACTTATGATTTCATTATTATGATTAGATTCTTTCCTCTGATCTTGGAAGTCTGGCAGTGTCTCACTGTGTTGCTTATCCAACAGAAGTTACACTCATGAAAAATGTTCTGAAGAATTTGCAAGTTCTAGGAATTTCAAGACAAGGTGCTGAGAAATGTCATTGCACCCATTAAGCTATAGGTATTTCCTGAGATTTTGTTTTGTCACAGTATATTAAATGCAAAAGCTAACACTTGGCATCATTAGCACGGGAACAGGTTATTTTTTTGTTAACTTTGTGGGTAGTGATAGTTAGAAATGAGCTAAGATGTTTGGTGAAATCTGGTGTAGGCCATACTTGACTGGGATCCAGAACTAACTAAGGGGAAAAAGGGAAGGGAAAATTAAGACCATCACAATTAAGGGAAATGTACTTCTGCTTTTCCTTTCTTTATATCTATCATCACTCACTGATTTTTTTTTCCCCTAATTAAATGAATGCAGAGTATTTGACAATTTTCTTGTATGAAAAAGCAAAACATTCAACAGAAGGAAATATGAGGGAAAGCTGTAAAAATGAGTAAACAAAGTGCTCCGAGGCATAAATGAGCACTCCCCGCTTCCTGCTCTGGCACCACCAGCTTCCTCTCCCTGCCTGTCCCCCCAGGCTGGTGGTGGCCCTGCTGTCCCCGCAGTGCAGGCAGGGGCCAGGCTGCCTGGTTGGTGGTGTTTCTGCTCGGGCTGGGTCTCCTGCTGGGGCTCGTGAGCTGCTCTCGGTCCTTCTTACCAGAGTAGCCAAGACACTGAGCGAGTGTCCTTGTAGCAGCGACCTTGTGACTTGCTCCAGACAGTGACCATTCCCTGCTCTGCTCTGTGATTCAGCCTCTGTGCATACAGCCCAAAATTACACTGGCTTTTTCTGCAGGCCTATTGCAATGCCATCTCCTTTATAATTTACTGCCCACTATCATCCCTCATGCTCTCTCTGTTTTCCCTGTTTCATGTGGTCTAACCCAGTGAGGGATTCTGTATAGTAAATAAAAACTCTTGCTGTATTTTGGCTGCTGTTCTAGTTTTTCTCCAAGACTCTGAAAATATTCACATATTATTTTTGATTTAGGGGTTGGTTCACCATTTTACCAAAGATAATTTGGAAATTATTTTTATTTTAGAATATATTTTATTCTTAACAATGTTAATTTTTTATTCTGTGTTATCCTTAATATCCATAAGGTGGGATAAAAACCTGTTCAGGTTTACCACTGAAACAGCTTACAATTCATTGTTACCATCACGAGTGCAGCTGGGTCCCAATTGTTACACAAGCTAAAAAGAACAGTAAAGGTATCACTGTATTAAGAAACTAGAAAAACAGAATAAATATATGCATAACAATAAATCACTTACTTTAAAATAAGGTCTTGGGCAGGGCTCTAAGGAAAGAATTGTGCCAAGCCTACGGACAACACTTCGAGTAGATCCATGTTGCTTTTTTTGGCAAACTGATGCAACCTAAAACTCAGAATTTTCTTTAATCGTGAGAGGCGTTTTCCCTTTGCAGTATTTGCCTGAATACTCCTTACTAAACTTATCAATGAAAAGGAGTTTTTTATGCAGCAAAATGGCCAACATTTACCTAAGTCTTCTTTCACAAATAAATCAAATTTCTTTTCTCTGCTAAACTGATATAACTGTTTTGAAATCTTGAGTTAATTTGAAAAGCATTTCTATTTCATCTTAGAAGTCTATTCTTTCTCTCATGCTACTTCAGGCATTAAAAAGGCATCTTATTTTAAATTAATTAATGTTCTCATTGTTACCAGATACTTTTATTAATTCAATATATCAAATGGCATTTGAAATGTTTGTTTCATTACTCATGCATGACATCTGAGCATCATTTCTGAGCTGTCACAAACCTCACCTTATAGCTGCTGTTTCTTTACAGTCTAATTTAGCATAACAGTGCAGAGGAGTCTAGTAGAGCCACAGGTACCATCTGTGATACAGTCCTGAAACCCATCCAGATGAGCTGCTTCACCCAGCCACATCCTCCCCAACTGCCCACCCTACCCTGTGTCCCACCTGCCTCATCCTTAATGTTCCTCCAACCTCCTCAGGGCACAGGGTGGAGGTCAGCTGGAGGCAGGTGGCTGGCTGGCCCCAGACAGGCACATGCTGCATTTCAGGTGAGGCAACACAGCAAACACAAACGTGGCACTGTCAGAAAATCTGCCAAGTCAACACAGTACAATAGCTTGCTTTTGACATTTGCCAATAAGAAGGCATCATTAATATCAACAAGTCTTAAGCAAAGCAGAGATTACACACACACACACACACCTTTCATATAGCTGCTTTATTAGCTTGTGCTAAAATTAGCTTGATTTCTGGTTTCTAAATATCCTTTTTCTACCAAAAGAATGTTGTGATGTAATGCTAAGATGAAGTGATAGAAACAAGAACTGCAGAGTGCCAGTGTACATATTTGTAACTCCTGTCATGATGTTACATAACTTACAGTAATCCACATATTCTCATCAGTGCTTAATAATCAAGTATAAAATCTGGCACAAATGTCATCATAATGGAACTGAGCTGTGGCAAATAATATTCTGCAAATACACACCAAAAAAATGCAGTTCATATCACATTAGAAAAACAAGATCAAAGTAAACTTGCAATCTTTTATTGACAAAATATAATTTAAAGATTTTTCTGCTGGTGCCTCTGTTGGATCTCACTTGCTAGTGAGACCTGGAGTTCACCTCCTACATGCACCTATAATGAGACCATGGCTGTGTGAGCCTCTTGTTTTGCCTTCACTTCAACAACTCCCTAAGCTTGAATGCTTGGAGCTCTCTGAATTTTGCAAAAGCTTGACCATGCCAAGAATGTTGGGGTTTTTTGTAGAGAACCTTTCTTTTCTTCTTCTGCCCTCCCCAATATTTATTACCATTTGACAGCCTGAAGCTGAGAGGACAGACAAACCAGCTCCTACCGTCCTAGCAAAAGAGGACCTCATAGAGCAGGTTAATTATGTTTACACGGGAAAATCACTATGCTGTTAAAGTTGTTGCAGGGACACTGGAAATAAGAATTTTAAAGCTGAGAGACGAGTAAAGAGCCTAGAAATGGTCATGCTTTAATTTTCAAGATGTTTTTTCTCATTAAGAAACCCTGGCTCTTGCTTGGAGTGCCTGGTGAAACAGGAGCTGACAGGGATGCATTGCTATCAGCTGATTTTCTTATACAGCCTTTTAGCAATTTGTAGTCCTCAATTCCCTGTAAATGTTTCACCTTGTTATAGCCCTCTGTAGGGCTACTGCCCAGAGAACCTTTGTTGCAAAGGAAGCAGGTGGCATGCAAAGAGATGAGGGCAAAACACTGTGCTACAAATGCCGTTGAGTATCTTATGACGGTAAGACTATGCAAAGGGAAAAATGGCAACTATCTTACTGGCTCAGTCTGCTAGAGGACCACCAGTGGCCTTGAGTAAATTCCTTACTATTGAGAAAAGGGATGTACTGAACTCTGACAAAGAGGGAGGAGGACAAGTATACATATGCATAAGCAAATCTGACAATAGAGTGGAGCTGTTCTGAGAGCACAAGGCCAGAGGAACACAGTGATTTCATTCATCGGGAATGCAATTTGGATGTTCTGGTCCCTGTATCAGTCTCCAGAATGCCTTTGCCTCTGGCTAGTGGGTGTCTGATGAGGCATAATTTTGTCAATTCCTCTCTTTCAGGAGGAGGTCAGCTTTTTTCCTTTAGAGTGCTGTGAAATTTGTCCTTCATTGCCACCTTCCCTTTGTCCTTCAAGGTCGTTCAGGCAGATGTGATTGCTCGCCTCTGGTGCTCACAGCTTTATTTACACCTCCTCAGGATTTAGCGTGTTGACTTAAAACATAGTAGGTCCTTGTTTTTGGCTTTGAGAACTCACCAGTGTCTTTGGCATAATTAATATATTGGACACAGGTAAATGGCCACAGATGGGCATGAGAGCTAAGTAGTTGCCACTGCACAGAAAGCATTGCAAGCTCTTTGATTTTTCCATGAGAAATTGTTGGATACTCTTCACTGATCAGTTACCTTGAGGTTCAATGACCTGCAGCCCAGGATGTTGATGTGGAGGTTTTAATTAGCCCTCAGATGCCACTGAAACAATGTGGTAAATGGGCTGGGCAGAAGCAGTTGTACACACTGGGGTGAGAAAGGTGCAAGTCAGCAACAATTCAAGTGAGACAGAGATTTTCACTAACTGAAACGTTTTCTAGAGCAGTGGAAAGAGATCACAGGTCAGGGCCAAGAAGGGAAGGTGGGATACCATGCGTACTCACAAATGTGATCTCTTGAATCACCGGTTCAGCAGAGGTGGTCATTTTGAAGGTGGTTTGTGGCAAGGCACATTTTAATTTATTTCTTTAAAGCTTTATTATGTTCAGGGGCAACTGGGATGTCTTTGAAACATTTAAAGTATTTCTAATAGGTTAACTTGAAAGCTTTCTTCAGACTTGAATGAATCGAAGTGCAAATGTTTATAATGCAACACCCACACAGGCTGGGAAAGGGACAGGATTAAATCCCAGAAATGGAATTTGCCTTTTTTTCCACATGAAACAGAAAAGAGTAGAGCTTATAAATTAGTTCTTCAGCCTGTTTATCAGTGTGCCCATTTAAAATGTAATGTAAAGAATAACTGAGGAAGCCTGCTCTAATAAATTGTGTTATCAAAGCAGACTGTTAGCATTACAAATAATTATGAATGAGTAATAATAGTGTAAATAATAAACTACATTATTAAGAAAGCAATAATCCATGAAGAGTGCTTCTGTGGGCTTTAGCCTACTTAATACAGAGCTTGGGGCTGAAAGCAATGTCAAAGCCAAGATCAACCCATTACTAGAGGTAATTCCTATAATTTTCTATTACATTACTGGTATGAGATGTTCAGAAGCCTTCCAGGGGCTTTTGAAGTATCTGAGCTTTTTTGTGCTCTCCCTCTTGGTGTTAACACAGCCCATCGGCAGCTGCTCATTAGAGAGGGAACAGCCTTTCAGAATATCAAATTAGTTTGGTATTCTCAACTTGATTGTGAAAATTTGACAAAAAATTTAAATAGTTGGATAATTTTAGTCTTCTAAACTATTAAGGCAGAGGCATAAATAGGACAAAAATGCCAGAATGAAGAATAAAACATTCAATTTTAGAAAGATATCTATGACACGGCCTTAATGCACTAGCATGTCCATGTTATACAGGTTTATATTGGGCAGGAATTCTGTGGCATTTCCAGAACCTGCTGGACTGGCCATCCTGGGAAGAAATAGGGATGATCTGTTAGCTTTGCTACTAGCAGCACTGTGCAATTACACCGGGCTAACCTGATGTAAAAACATTAGGAGATAGGGGCTTGGCCAAAGCCCTAACAAACTTCAGTGTTGCAGCATGAGGACCAGAGAACCAAAGGAATGGAAGGTTTTTCTCATTAGTATGTATTTACAAAATAAAACCATGGCCATTGCAGGAAGGAGGTTCTGGATGGTTCTCCAAGCAGAGAGAGAAAATACCTTTCCATGGTGAACTTTGAACCTGGCTGATGAGACCAGCAAACCTTATGATTGGAATGAGGGATGCTGAGGTTTTGTGGAAAGGGCTGATCTCCATCTGGGGTGTTTCCTTATGTTGCACAAGATTTACTGAATCCACTTGGTGAACCTGCTGGGAGGTGATGCATCAGATTATTACAAGTTTACCTTGAAAAGTACAGTTCAGTTACCTAAAGAAAAGTTTTAGTTTTTCTGAGTAATGTGAGAGTTTCAGTGAACTTTCATACTAGGTGGAAAGACTTTGGACAATAGCTAAACTGTAATCATGAGAGGTCTATTTTCTTACATTATCACTGATGGGTTGTTTCAGAAAAGCAATTTTTCTTAGTATCAAGCAAGACAGGTATCATAAGGAGCAGTTAAAGAACCATTTAAAACAAAAGGCTGCAAGAGTTTTCACATTGCAGTATGGGCAAGGGAAGAAGCCACATGCAGGCACACAGGCATCTTTCCCTGCCACCTGCCAGGGTTTACAGTGAAGGCAGAGCCAGCTCTGACAACAATTATTGCCAAGAGAGGAAAGAGACCTCCAGTACCAGGACATCATCTACCAAAACAGATTTCCTAGGTAATTTTTATCTAGTGTATGTCATAAATGACTTGACATGCTGGTTTTGAATGTGTTGTGTTGGTTTTTTTCTTTTTTCAACAAGGAAAAGGAACCCTAAGTTTACTTAGCTCTCCAATACAAAAGTCTTGAAACTTCAGTAAGCCTAAAACACACAGTGGAGATAAATAGGATATATTACTGGACCAATGTCCACACTGAAGGTAAGAACAAACTCACTTTCTCACATACTGTGATGCAGAGTAAAGCAGAATTTCTTCTATGTTTCAAAGAGAGAAAAAAAAACAAAACCAAAAAAACCACAAAGAAACACCAAAACACAAGGAAAGTGAAGTTGATTCATTGCATTTATATGTTTGGGACAGATCTTTATATTTCACTCCTCATACAAGCAAAATTCCCCTGAAATACACAAGATCACATTGGGATTTAGGGTACTGCTCTTTTGCTCCATCTCTCTGTGATCTCCTCATCAAGTCAGCTCAATTTTCAACCACAGAAGTAACATAAATTAAACAAATGTAAATTACTACTTTCAAAATGAAGGGACAGGCATATTTTGATGTTTCTTTCAGAGTAATTTACTATAAATATCAACATTTTCTGACAGAAAAGTAACAGAGAAGAATAAATGTGATGGATGTGATCAATTATCATATAATTACCAGTGGACTGAACATTACAGAAAATAAAACTCTTTTCCTTGTTGATGAAATTAAGTTGAACAACTATAATATTTATATGTTACCTCATTGGGTAACCTAGGACAGCTAGCCTAAAACATTGAGCAAAGATAATTACAATAATCATAGCATTTCCCCAGCATGCTTTTATCTTCAAAAATGCTTTACAGACAGTAATTAAAAGTCTCAAGTGAATGGAGAAAAATATCACAACTGACTCTTAGCCCCGTGCAAAGTGCCGGGTAAGTGGTCGCACGATGGTTGACTGCGTAATGGACATTTGCAAGTGCTTCTACTTGCAGAGTGGGTGCAAGGAGGTAGGTGAAGTGGGGTTGCCTGTCTGGGAGATACGGAGTGCCCGAGGGACCTGCACCATGGCTAATTCTGAAGATGTAACTGTACACTGTCCCTTTTGCACCAGACTAGAGTTTATCTTGGCCTAGGAATGAACTTCAGAAGGTGCAAAATGTTCAATGTGGTGGAGACCTGCACATCATGGACTTTATCATGGGATGAACTGGGAGGCACTTGGCTGGGAGATACTGGTTTGAACTGAGAGGCACTGAGCTATATTGGTTTGAACTGGGAGGCTACACTGGTTAGAACTGGGAGGCTACACTGGTTAGAACTGAGAGGCTATACTGGTTAGAACTGGGACGCTGTACTCGTTTGAACTGGGAGGCTGTACTGGTTTGAACTGGGAGGCTGTACTGGTTTGAACTGGGAGGCTGTACTGGTTTGAAACGATGGACTTCCAGCAAACGGACTCAGCGGTCGACCGGCAGTTTCAGGATGACGGCCATAAATAGAGAGCAGTAGCACAGTCATCTGAGCTGTAATAGCAGCAAACCCCCAAATTCACCAAAACTTAGCTGAGCTTTCCATTGGGACACGCAGGGACACGGATGCCCATGGGCTCTGCTCCCTGTGCCAGCTCTGTCCTGGGGTGCACAGGATGGGGAGACTGTCCAGGGC
>WUAM01007919.1:0-23533 GCA_024336885.1 Actenoides hombroni | reverse complement strand
ACTAAGCAGGAGATCTTGCTTTAATAAACCTTACTATCTGATTTTTCTGGGAGTAATTTTTAGTTACTTTTACAAAGGGAGGCTGATGCTCATTAGCTGGTAAAACAGTTGGACACCTTGTTTATGGCTAATACAGAACTTTCAATAAGTATGATACTTTTTGCTTTCTGGAATGATCTGCAGTGTTTGTCTAAGCAACTATACAACTTAATATAAATATAATAAGATATCTCAATATTTACATACTTAATATATGACAGTTATATGAAAGAAACCCTGGAGAGTTTTAATGCAACTGGCCATAAATGAAAAACATAACTGAGAAAAAAAATTAAATCCTTACTTTCTGTTGCCTTCTTGTTAAGAAAAAATAAAGTCACCATTAACTACACAGTAAACACTGAGACTGAGCTGTATGGCCAATGAAAAGATACGTGAATGAAAGTTGAATGCAGTAATTGTCAGTCCAAGTCCTATAGGAAAACCAAGAGAAAATACCTATCAGGTCTTTCTGGATGTTTTTATTGTTCTTAAGCAATGCTTCTTTGCAAGAAAGTCACTTTTTCATACAGCATTGCAAGCTTTGATATTTGCAGTGTCCCTATATCTCCAATACCTCCAATCGACTTGGAGCTTTTGCTACTTGACTGCTACAGAGATTTAAACTCTGGCATTTAAATATTTTTCCTATTGGTGTAAACTTCTCCTCATGCCAGCACCAACTAACACATAGCAGGTGTGGTGAGTCTGAGCAATGACTGATCCAGCTGAAAACTCTGCCAATCCCCATCTTACTTTTCATGGGGATCCCTCTCTGAATCTAACTGACCACATGGTTGCATGATCAGTGATGGTACTAATACTTTGGCAACCTGTACGCAGGTGAGTTCAAAGCACCCACCACCCTGCTATCCAGTACAACCCTGCAACACACAGAGTTTAAGCCTCGTCTGCTACAGCTAAAAATCCCCAGCAGTTTCAAGTCTTAGTAACACAGGAGCTCTGGAGCTGCTTCGTGTGTAATTTACCAGCACCCTGCGGACGGATGGGGTTGAACAGCCAAGGTTCTAACCTGTTGTGCCCACATTTAATCTGCACTGCTTGTGAGCCAACAGCCAAAGGCTCCCAAATACCTCTCTTGCTGTAGAACAAGAGGTTTACCAGGACTATCTTGAATGAGCTCCCCCCGGAGATTCAGAGGATCCCGGACCTACGCAGCTTCCGCTGCGCTCTTAAGACCCTTTTATTTCGCCAGGCAGGCCTGGCCTGATTCCCCTTATCTCCTGTGCACTGCTTGGAGTGTCCAAGCATGGGTGTTTATCAGCCAGTTATGACATCACTGAGTTGGAATTTCTTTGGCCACGCCTTCCTCCTTCCGGCCGAGCCTCAGTTTTTTCCAACTCTGTGGCTCAAGTGGGGTCAGAGCCAAAACTCGCTGAAGCAAACACAGAGTCAACGGTCAGGCTGACTTTGACTTGGTCATGTCTGTCTTTTTGTTCTGTGGAAAATCCTGTCAGTTTGTTAGCTACTGCTTTTAGAAAATAGCCACTCCTTGTGCAGATAATAAACATCAGCAGTATTCCTCCTACATATGAGTGATATACTGGATTTTATCCATAATCAGCCCTCACAGAGCAGGAGCAGATGTGCTTTTCAGCAGTGTTGGATAGTAGAATGAGGCAGGAATCAGTGGCTATAAATCATTCTGTCTGATCTTTGGCCATGACATTGTAGATCGTTACAGAGAATCTGCCACCCTTTGTCCACTGAGCTCTTGACCTTATGCACTTTCACTCCCTGATGTCATTAAATGCACTACAGTTCATGGAAGTTACATTTCTCTTTCCAGTAGAGTTGAGATAGGAGAACAACTTAAGTCTTGGGCTGCTCCTCTGTGCAGAGATGATGTGTCCCAGCCACAAGGTAGATTGCAGTGGGCAGAATTCCTCATCAGGAATTAAATTAATCATGTGACACGCTAATATTTCACATTTCTTTCTACTATTTGGAAATCTCCTTTTTTTTCAGTCATCTCTCACCAAAAGCAGGGTACTGAATCCGTGCAGGATCAGCTCTGTGATGCTGAGGAGCAGTGACAACTCAGGTTCTTCATACTCTTAGCACTAGGGAAATACTGTCTTAAAGGCATCCTTGTAAAGTATCCATTTCATGAAGTTCTGTCTAATGCTTTCAGAATTTCATTATCTATTTAACACAAGTTCTTCACCATGAGGGTGGTGGAACACTGGAACAGGCTTCCCAGGGAGACGGTTGAGGTCCCTGGAGATATTTAAGGTGAGGCTTGACAGGGCTCTAGGCAGCCTGATCTCGGTAAGAAAAACACAACAGTGGTAATTTCTGGCAGAGCAGCACTAAGCAAAGTTCTTTTCAAATGAAAATGGTGAAAATTCACAAGAATAGTTTTTTTTTTCACAGTCGTTTTTGGCAAAGGACCTGAGAGCCACAAAGGAATTTCTAAAAAATTATGATCCTTGCCTAGAAGATATGATGCCTACAAACTATAGCTAGCTTCATCTGTTCACTTTTGCCATCCTCATCTAAAACTTTTTCTCCACATCCACTTACACTTCTGCTTTCCAAGAAACACCTCTGTGAATCATTATTTCACTGCTATTAGTATTGTTCAATAGTTTTCAATTTTTTGTGTTGAAAATGCAGTGAAGTGGCAAGCTTGGGCTAAGGGGTAGTGTTGAAAAGACCTTCAAATGTGTCTCTTATGACAGACAGCACTAGAAAAGTGGCCGCACATGTTGAGTACTGAGATAAAAAGGTGATAAGATTTTCTGTTTTGTTTTGTTTCCTGAAATGAATCATTGACAGTTAAAAAAACATAGCCTAAATTGAATTTAAAAGGCACCACATCAAAAATATTACACATTTTGGATTCACTTTTACTTTAAACCAAATTAGCCACCTCACATGCCAAAAATATGTAGCACTCGCACAGAATCCCAGAAATAAGGAATTTTTTCAGATGCAAAATAACTCAAGGAGTTATTCATCCTGGAAATTCAGTTTTTTCATGCAAAGGAAACATAATTGTTTCATAATATACGGTATGTTTTAAACCTGCAGGTTAAGTATTCTTTTAGTTATTTAGGGAAAGGTTGCATTTCTACTCCTTCCTCTGTGCAGGAGTCAGGCTGCCTCTGCACTACACCAGGAGAAGCGAGGAGGAGATCTCGGACTCAGGATTTTCCTTCCTCTCTTCATATCTCTCTCCCATTATTACAAATGCAATAGCCCACTTCCAAAACCAGCACATTAGGAATGTGATAAAGAAATAAGGGAAAGGTGGGATGGCATAAGTGGAACTTAGCAGAAGCAAAAAAACATGCAAAGGATCAGAAGGAATTTCAAAGCATTTGATCCGAAGACACACAAGAAGTCTGTTCAGAGCAAGAAGTATTTACAGATTTATCTACTTTTTTTCCTAGGGATAGTTACCCACATGCAGTTTAGTAGAAGCAATATAACAGTTATACCAGCTGTCACACAGACATGCAGGATGTTCTACCAGAGTCACTGCAGTGAAACTAAACAAGCCAAAACAGCAGTCCCATCGTGGAGTCAAGACCAAATAATCCATACCATTGTCTTCTCATTTTGTATTCTTCTTGACTGCATGTCCTGGTAATATCTTGAGCATTTGTAAGACACAAGGAAGATTATTATTTCCTGTAAAGGCCTGAATTTTTGTTATATAAGGTGCAACAGTAAAACTACATAACAGGAAGCCATTCAAGGGAGGCTGAGTATTCATTTATCATTTATGACGTCCAAATCTGCTAGAAAGTTGCTCTGTGCAAGACAGGAAGCACCCGAGTTGACTCTTACCTTGTTAAGGGTGATCCAAAGCCTTCCCAATAATTAGACTGAAGCTTCAATCTGTGGATTTTAAAATTTGTTTTAAAAACATGTTATTAACAAAACTGCTTTAACCAGTGGGACAGCTTCTGGCAGCTCGAGTGAGTTTTGGAAGAGAGGTGGCTGGTGCCCGAAATGAATGGCCAGGCTGGCCCCCTCTCTGCTCTCGCTGTATTATAGACTGGTCATTGTTTTTTAAGAGAGCAGAACAAGGCTTCCCAGGTTGCCAGAAATCAGGCTGCCTTCTGATTTCCCTTTTTAACGCTCCTTTTTGTAATCTGCAGTGAAGTCCCTAGAGAGAACAGCACATAAACTTCTTCCCACTCCAGCTTAAGTGCCTTAGAATGTGGTAAGAAATATCAATATACTTTGATATTTAAAGTGCTGTGTACCTTAACTCCGTATTCAATATGACAATTTAGCTTGATTATGTTTTGAACTTGGACGAGCAGAAATACTAAAGCATAGGAAATAGGGAATCAAGGCTGTTGTATTATGAATTCAGTAGTGTTTATGCACAGAAGGTGAATTAAAGGCTGATTCTCATACCCAAATAAAGAACTTCTAATTTCTTTGTGAATTAAAATACTTAACTTTTACCATGCTGTTCTGTATTTCTTTGTATATATTGTGAGAAATTATGACTGTCTTAAATCTTTTAGTGAATGTATCTCCAGTTTCTTTAGGTGGTTCTCTTATTTCCAGATTTGTTGCAACACTTGTGTTGTCTGAACAGTTCTCTGAAAATGTGAATCTGGGGTTTTTTTTGCACAATGTGAGCTCTCCTGTGCCAGGATAGTCACAGAAAATAATGCAGAAGTTAATGAAGCATTGCCTCTGCCCTCAGGAGGCAGGGGGAATTAGCTATTCCCAGGTATCTCACACTGACACAATCATTACAAGGATGGATCTGTGCACTGCTTTATGTGAAGATAGAGAGACAGGCAGGTATGGCCCCAAATATATAGAGTCCCATTTATTTGGAGTACGGCACAAATTCTGTGTATTGGATGGCAGGTTCAACTTAGTAGGCCAGCTTCTGCACCAGATGCAAACACACAAAGTGAGGCACATCTAAAGTGTTCTTAAATTAAATGCATTTATCTACCTACTTAATTAAACATATATTTCATATAACTCCCAGAAATCCTTTCATTTCTAAATACTTCTGCTGTCTCCAGGCAACTGGCCTTGATGCTATTAATTGGCAGGACACAAACAACAGGCCACGTCACTGACTGACATAGCTAACACATGGTTGGTCAACTCAGTATGAAAGTAAACAGAGTTCCACAGGATCTCTCTTTGGTGTCCAAGGCAAAGCTGTATATTCTTCAAAGCTGTTTTGTGTTCTATGTGTAACTCTTTAGACATTACTCAATTTCTTCTTCATGACCAAGAGAAGCAGATGGTGTTAGTGAAGTCTTTTATTTTAATAGCAAAGTGGCTTTCCTTGCTACCACTGCTCTCAAGACAGATGAAAAATCTCCTCACCAAAGCAAACTGTTGTTTCATTATCTAATTCTCTCTGTTTCTCTTATTAAAGGAAGAATTTATTTATACTATATTTCATTATGTTCTCTGCATGACTGTTTCACAAGTCTCAGAGGGTTAAATATTTTATTGCTTTTCTATTTACTTTTTTTTTTTCCCCACTAGTACTCATGAAGTTTCTTGATGAGTTGCTGAAATAATGGGTGTCCTAATCAATAGTATCATGCCTGTTCCTATTGGGAGGGAATGGGAAGAGTGAAGAGTCTCAGAGGAAGTTAAGATTATTTCAAAGGCAAAAAAAGCCCCACTAGCCTGAGTTCTGTTGAATGATGGAAGCTTGAAAGAATTAAGATGGCTATGATGTATAAGAATATTGATTATTCCCAGGGAAACTGTATTTAAGTGGAGCAACAACTCTCATCAGTGAGAGACTAAATTAGTGCCCTACTTCAGGGACACACTGGATAGTGGCCTATTTTCAGCAGTGCCTTTGCATGATTTTCTGCTCCCCTTCTGTGCTTTTTTCTGCCCACAGGCTTGCTGAGGGAGCAGCAATTGGGAGGACGTTGTCCCCAGACATGAGAAATAGTGTTGTGTCAAAGCGACCATCATGTAGGCTGAGATGTTTTTTCTGCTCCTTCACATAATCCACAAGAACACAGTGGTTCAGGAGGTCACTCATCAGCATTTTTGTAATCTACCAACTCTTGCCAGAATGCTGAAATGCCCTGTATAGATAATGTTTTAGTTTGGTTCTGTTTCATAGCCAAATCTGGAGGTGGGAAAAAAAAAACCCTCTGCCTTATTAAATCATGATGTCTTGTTTACTGAACTCTGAGAGGTGCTGCAAGACCTCAGAAAAAATATAAACTCATACAAAATTAATGTTATTTGTAAACATTCTTGTTAATTAGCTACTTTCAGGTTTAGTGATGAGCTTGCCTTCTGTCAACAGAGCCAGAGCTCTACATTGCCAGCACGCAAGATTTTGTGGGATTAAGGGGAAAAGACTTCTGAGAATAACTCATCTGATCACCAATAATTATTATCTTAATTCAGGAGGGGGGTCTTGGGGCAGAGGGCATTGACACAGGAGAGGAGACACTCAAATCAGACTGCACACAACATATTTACCTTCAGTGCTAGTTAGACACAATCATCAGCCAGATTTGTCTTGTTTAGCTGAAATACATACACAGTAACTACACAGCCCTGTAGACTGTCAGAGGATGGTTTCCTAATCCCACGCACTGAGCCCTCTCGGGCCCTGTGTGGGGCTTTAAAGGGCCAGGCTTGGCTCAACGTCTGCTCTCCTCCACGCCAACTCACTTTCTAGGAACACAGCTGCTGCTTCAGAGCAACTCCAGCCATTTCCAATCAGTGTTGATGTTCCAGCTGAAATATTTCTCTGCTGTCACTCCTGACTGATTGTCAGTGCTACTTGATCCTCGTCACACATCTAAGGCAACAGGGAAGAAAGGAAACAAAATACTTGTCATCACGTGCCAGAATTGCATCCCAATACAACACAGGCTTATGGGGGGTCCCTCACTGCTCAGGGGCCAAGGAACCCACTGGGTAGTGATGGCCCCAGGGGTCTTCATAAACCACTGATGGGCTTTATGCCAGTGTAATCACCCTCCTGTGCTAAAAAGCTCATGCCCAGGCATCCTGCTAACCCCCTGAGGAATGCCCGCAAGGCTTGAGAACAGGCAGCCTTTTCAGATCCCCGAACTATGGCTGTGCCAGCTCTGAGTGCCCAGGGAAGGCTGCGGGGCTTGTGGGGCAGAGGAGCGATGCACTCGGGGAGACAGGCACAGGGTACTATGTGGCAGTGCCAGAGTATGATAGAGTCAAATGTTCATCAGTGACAGCCTAGGTGAAGACCTTTGTATCTCATCTATGAGCTATGTTCAGATAGAACTTTTTCTCAGCTCTCCTCTTCCTTCCTCCCCTTCAAATACTGTTTTAAAATTACAGAACTCTGCGTTCCCTCTTAGAGACAAATGGCCTCCATTGAGAAAATGTGGATCATCTGCCTGGACAAATCTTAAAATAACTGTTCTTTGCCATCATATGTAAGACTACATCTGTATGTTTAAATCTATATACAATATTACTGTAAACACATATCTTTGTATAACCTCTAGTTGGTTTGATAGTGAAAACAATATTTTATGCCATGACAATCCCAATTCCATAGTTGGCTGCATAGTCATTTAACAAATCTCTCACAAGCAGGAGATCTCTTTAATAGAACTGTCCCTTTCTCTCCCTTTTGCTGTTGCTTTAATATGCTGATGAGACGATGAGGGGCAATGGGCACAAACTGGAACACAGGGAGTTCCACCTCAACATTTCCTTCTGTCCTCTACATCTCCTTTTGAAGACTTCTCCAGATTTCTATTTATTTTATTTAAATGCAGTGGAAGAAGGAGTAATTGTTAGGGAATTATTTACTCCCTAGCAACCTGTGTGTTCCAGCAAGCTTTCTTCCCTAACACCCTTTTAATAGTGTTTTCAACTAAAAGATATTTGGACTTGTTCCCTAAATTATTACTCCTCATGTAAGAGCTGCACCTGTCTTTAACAGCTTCATGGACTTCCCCAAACCTCATGTAATCATTCTTGGCTGGCATCTCAGTTTTCTTACAAACTTTCTCTAGAAAGAAGTTGTATTAAAATCGTGCTAGTTGAAAAATACCTCATCTGCAGCATCCTGGTAACTCTGTCTATGATCCCTAATTCATTACAACAAGTAATGAGCTGTTTCCAGTCAGAAATTTAAGACTAAACAACATTGGCTTCCTCTTACATTTAGTGAAAACCAGCAAGATCTTTTGTACTGTTACTTCTGAGAAAAAAAAAAAAAAAAGCTAAGCCCGAGGCAAGCAAGAAACAATGGAAAAAGCATCAACAAGGGAAAACTGCAGCCCAAGAGGACATTTTGGTTAAGTCAGAAGTGAAGAATGGGAGCTCTAGCACGAAGCATAAGGAAGCCATAACAAAGACTGCAGAAAACTGTAGACTCATCAAAAAGTGTTTCTTTTTAATATTCTACTGAAGAAGAAGTGGTTTCCTTGGGAAACCATGTCCCATATCCTCTGGTCTGTGAGGTCTATATCACTGAAAGACTGACTAATCACATTTGTAAGATCTTTATTTCCTTCCCAGTTTCTCCAGAATCTCAGAATCATCATATAATTTTAGATGTAAAAGACCTTTAAGATCATCAAGTCAATACCATTTAACTATCAGGAGTTCTGTATCCTAAACCACCACACATAATCTGACACAGCTTAGTAACATGGCATGGTTTGACATTCAGTGGTAGTACAGTTTGAGCAAATGTAAGCAGCTGCCACCCACCTTGTCTATCATTCCTCTTGTTCTGCACCACACTAGCAAAAGCGTTTGTGTAGCACACAGTGAACAAGATCAGACAACAGATGTTGCTAAAATTAGCTCAGAGAGCAGCATTATTGCATTTTGTACCCTTGAGTACCACTTTTAACCCTAAGAGACACTACAGTCTGTGCAATCTTTTATAATAGAGAACTAAAGCATCTCTTCTATGTATTTTGTAATTTCCCAGTTATCTAAATGTTAAGTATTTTAAGTATCTTGTTGGAAACAATTTCATTCAAGTGTTAGCTTTAAAGATTATCTTTTAGGTTTAAAAACAGTTTTCCAGAAATCAGAGCCAATGCTTTTAACAATATTCTTAATGCTTTTACTAACATGTATATAGTGAGACATGAAACATGGAAATAACTTGAGAAATGCTTCTTCAATAATTATGTAGGTTGAGCTACTAATAAGATGCTTTCTACTGCTTTTTAAATATTTTTTTCCAAGTTTTACTGTATTGTGGAATAATGTGTAACTTACATTGGTTATATACATCAGAATCATAGATACATGCTTAGCTTTTTGATGAAACTTGCCATAACAGTGCTTTACTTTCAAAGGACTGGATTAGCTTTCTTTTCCCCCATAGTAATTGTTAATGAATATACATTAGCAGGAATATAAGGTAAAGGAATGATTATGCAATATGTTTGGTTTTATTATATTTCTAGTTATACTTTCAGATTAACAAAAGTATTCTGAGGTA
Organism: Actenoides hombroni; assembly: GCA_024336885.1. Taxonomy (NCBI): domain Eukaryota; kingdom Metazoa; phylum Chordata; class Aves; order Coraciiformes; family Alcedinidae; genus Actenoides; species Actenoides hombroni. The sequence continues at coordinate 14,034 of WUAM01007919.1, read as the reverse complement.
AGGTCATTGAAGTTGTGACTGTTTTAATTCTGCGAGATGAGTAGCTCAGGCAGAGGATTAATGTTCATTAATTAGAAAACAAGGTGTAAATAGGAAGCAGGTAATGAATACTAGGGTATTAATGCTATGTGCAAATTGGAAAATGGGTATTGAACAGCAACCTGCATTATGAGAGCTGTTTATTTGGTTGTAGCTCATCAAAAAATACTCAGCGTGTGTTGTTGAGCTCTCCAGTCTTTCCTCTGCTGTAAGCACTGTGCAGCATAAAATGCAGTCTCCAGAGGCTAACAATTTTAATCTCCTGAAAAAAATGTTTCTTTTCATAGGACATATATTTCTTGTTAATCAAGGATATTGGCAGAAATTTCCTATGCAAAGGACCAAGGATTTCATTGAACAAACATTGTTTACAGAAGTGTAACTGTATGTCTGAGTTACAGGACCAAAGAAATTATCCAAATACTTCATTGCTGCTATTTCCAGGCATATATGATAATATTCTTTGCCATTCATGCAGACACAGAGCCTGGACATCAAAGCTTTTCCTGCAAGTAGGATGTACACTTAAAAATCAGCTCTGATGCTGAAACAGAGCTGAAGGAGAACAGAAGCTCCAGGCTGGTGAGGAGCTCACCCATGCACAGGAGCAGAGCTGCCAGCACAGAGCTGGCACAAGCACAGATGGATTTTGTCCTTCAGTCAGCACAACGAGCCTGTCCTTCTGAAACAGGGTTTTTGGGACCCAGCTCACTGAGAGCTCACACCACGGTCCTGTGTGACCTCGAGGCACTGGCAGGGAATATCTTTGTTAGAAAGACCATAATGAATGTGCAAGAGACTCACACAGATGAATTTGCAATTAGTGAAGCAAAGAACCTGGAACAGTAGGATATAAAGATGGTGAAAAGAGAGGCTGTGGAATTGATTCAGAAAAGGACTAAGTCCTGTAGCATCCCTGGGGTGAGGTGAGACAGCTGCAGTTATTCTGAACAGCCTGGTGGTTGTGGTCTCCCCATGATACCTGAGCAACACAGAGCATTTTAAACTCCCACAGGAAGTTGTTTTTTTCACACTTCTTTCCCTGGAGCCATCTGCCAAAGCAGACATTACTCAGCTTTACTCCAGGAGTAAGAATAGAAACTCCCCTGTAAATTATGAATATTTCCATCTTAAATTTCCCTCTTCCTTTAAGCTAATGTTTTAAAAGACTAACCCTACAACTGGGCGCCCGAAACACTTGGCGCCCGAACAACCTGACGCCGCCCGAAAAGCTTGATGCCCAAACAGCTTGACACCTAAAAACCTTGTCGCCCAAAAAACTTTACACGCGAAAAACTTGACACCCAAAGAATTTGACGACCCAAAGAACTTGACACCTGAAAAACTTGACGCCCAAAAAACTTGAAACCTAAAAACTTGGCGCCCAAAGACTTTGAAAACCCAAAAAACTTAGCCAGAAAACTATTCAGAAGTCACTTATTAATATTAGAATCTATTCATAGTATGGAATATCAAATGTTTATGCACTAAACTTTAATAGCAGTTAAACTGTCAATCTGCCTGTCAAAACACATCAGTTCAAATGTTTCAGAGTCTGTCTCCCCGATTTTAATCTCATCTAGTCTGACAAAAAGCATTCTACCACTACACCATGCTTAAAAAGCAGCACCTATGTAGCACACCAACAATTAAATATTACACAATCACTTTATTTTAAGGACTTCTCCTTGGAATTTTCTATTTAGTTCCGGTCAGTATGCTTTAGATATGTCATTTAATCCTTCCTTTTACCCAACTAATTTGTACAGGTAAATTATAATTACTATATAATAATGATGGCAATGGTTAGACAAGTAAGTGTGAGTCTACACCTGAGAAATAGCATATTATAAAACAGTCTTGTACAAATGACTCAAGCAAACAATTGCTTTTACATTAGTACTTCAGTATTTCAGATGGGACTTGTTATACTTTTACCATTTGCTACCATGTTTTACTTCCCATGTCTGCAAGATTATGTTGTATTTCTTTGTTCCACTCCTGAAATAAAAACAAACAAAAGAAGTCCCCACACTATGACTTTTTCTTTAAGAGGCAATTATAAAAGTCAAAGTTACAGCAACCAAACTCCTCTCATAAGATTCACATTACAAAGAAAGAAACCCTTAAATAATGAACTTAAACAAGTTCCACATGCAGAAAACGCCACCCTAAAAAGAACTTTATATTGCAAGGACAAATCATGCTCCAGTTGCCCCACGAGGCACAGGGGTTGCAAGTTTCATGTTTTTAACTTGGTATGGCCAAGGTGACCCTCTCCTCTGTCTCATGCATGGAGACACAGGAAGAACACAATCCATGTGCCAGCAGCTACAGAGAGCAGCACACTCTAACTCTTACACTTTCTGAAAGGATGGGTTTGCTCATTTTCAAGTCTCTTGTGCCTGGTCTGAAAAATGTGTCCACAGGAAAACAATAAAAGGTAGCAACACTGGACAGCAAAAGCTGTCAATATTTTGAATATTTTAACCCTATGACCTTCTGTTCCTTCCCTATTTACATGGTTTTGACACTGGATGTGAGACCTTCTGGCTTTGAGCCTCTATGGTGAGCCTTCACCTCTATAACAACAGCTGAAACATTAACTTGTAGTATCTGTATTCACAGTTCTCAGCTGATAATGAATTTATGAGCCCAAGTTCTGTGAAAAAATACCTTATTTGATATTTTAGAACTATTCAATATGTCTTTCTAGCAATGCTTAGAAAGTGATATAAAATGCTACTGTTTCAACATGATGGTTACCTTAGAACTTAGATTTATTTCATAAGCTGTGGTGAATTTTAGTATGTAAGGAGTAAGTAGAAAAAGGAAAAAAGATTGAATAAATGCCGATTTGATGCTCAGTCATCACAGTTTATAGTCTTGGTTGCTGACAAACATGCCTGTGGTTCCTGTTGGGGCACTGGCTAGGGAATCTCTGCGAAGGGCTGATCTCTGCCCTCCAGATACTACCTGTTGTGTGGCTGAGGAGTTTAGTTCTTGCTGTTGGAAAGAAATGTTTCTCTGCCTTGAGTGTTGCATCAGAACTCCCTGTAGACCAAACATAGGAAAAACAACTTGCCTTTCAGGAAAAGACTGAGGGCTGTAATTACACAAAATAGCATATACTTGCAATGAATTGAATTTTCAAATTTATGCATTTAAAAGGAACCCATACTCATCTGTCCTTTCTCCAGACATTAGCATGAACTAATACTCAGTCTGGGTTTTCCATTATTGTCTTCTAATCCATAACAATTAAAGGAAAAACAAAAATTAGTAGCTAAATGAGACTTAGATATTCATAAGCCCCCAGTAAGCTGTGAGAATCTTGGCTTCTGAGCTACAGGAAATACATCCGTACTGTGTAAGTATTTCCAGCTTTGTACAAGGATGAATGTATTTTTGGCATATTGTCCTGTATGAAAAAAATTACAAAATGAAAAAGAGAGGCTTAAACATTTAGAGTGGAGCTTAAATACTCTTCTATAGAGAAACTTTCTTTCTCAAGAGACAGTTGTGCAGCTTTTCAACAGGACTGTTATGACCGCAAGACTCGAGGCTCAGTCAGGTATACTGTAAAGCAATTCACAGAAAAATTTCCTATTAAGTAATACATTTTACAGCTTACATTTTCAGTTTCTTGAAGAGATGAGAAGAGGAAATAGCTCATTGATGCATCTCAGAAGAAAACCTTTAAAAAGAATGTTAAAATTCAGCACCAAACAGGAATATTGCTGACAAGGCCAGAGGTAATTGCATATAGAACATGTTTTTATAAACCTATTTAATCCTTACCATAGAAGCCCAACATTTCAAACCAGAGTTACACTCCAGGGTGTGATGCCATTGACATTCAGGTGGTAGACACAGTCACTGTCCTTTCTGTCATGACACTCCAGTAGTATAATACTCACATAAAGTGAAAGCCAAAACACAACTGCTATTGCTTTTCTTTGTTGTGTGTCTCAGTCCTTTGCAATCGGCAGGCATTTGGCAGCGTCAACACGGGCATTTTTAAGAACCCGGGTTAAGAGCTGTGGCACTAAATTGCTTTTTGCACAGGCACTTGAAAGAGCTTCTGTTGAGGCGCAAGAAGCGAGATTAGATTTTTATTTCTCCCCTGCTCCCTCCTCCGTGTGTGTGTTTACAAACAATTAAATGTCTTTAAACCCAAATAAACCCGATTTCTCCCCGGGCTGCTGCGGAGTGCCACAATTTGTTTGGCCTGTGGGAAAGCTGTGGCATAACCAAATACAAAATGAAGAAGTTTATTTTTAAAAGTTTTACAGGACTTTGGGTGATAGCATTGTGATTGTGATACTAGGTTATGTGGACAATATAAATTTGCAGTTTGCATCTTTGAACTGGCAGGAAAATTTTCAAAAAGCTCAATAAATAAGATGATTCAATTTGCCTGAAAGACCGAAGTAAAATGAAAATAAATTCTGATACTGTAAGATTGCCATAGAGAATTTAGATGACTAAGCAGAAAAACACCCTTTCCACACAAGCTAGATCTTCCTTAAATTTTCTCCAAGTCTGATAATAATTTCAATCTCTTCTTTAAGAAGCTGGTCTAGTCAGAAAATAAATTACTATTCTAGAGTTTGACAGACATTTTAGAATACGATTTTTCAACATAAAAAGTTCATTTAAAATAAACTTTAATAAAGGTGAGCCCTGCAGTTCCCTTGGGCTAAATTATACCCAAGCAAGGGCAGGTGATACTCATGTCACTGCCAACCCTGTGATTGCTGCCAGCAGCAGGCAGCTCTGCACTATGACATCCAGTCCTTGGGAGGGCTGACACTGGAAGCTGCCCAGTCCATATGCTGGATCAGTGCATCTCCTGGGAGAACTGGCCATTCCCACTCTTTGTTTGCCACACCTACAGTTTCTTGTAAAACTCTTTTTTTTTTCCCCCTGAGAGATTACAGCTAATTCAGAACTTAATCGCATGTACAAATAGTGTCAATGTAATTTCCAAACAGCTTTTATGTACTGATTTGGGTACTGTGTCCCTTAATGCTGCTAATTACAGGCTGGTTATTCAGAGATAGAAACTTCTTGGGAAAGAAGGAATTAAAAGTTCTAAGCTTTTTCCCACCCAAGATGTCTATTTTTCGGTTTTGTTGAAATTGCCCCAAGAATTAAAAAGCTGCCCCTCCAGCCAAAATTATCAAAAAGGAACTGGTTGAGAGGAGCCAGGGTACAAAGCATCACAGGGCTCCCTGCCATAGCAAGGCCATTTGCAATGGGTCTTCTCTTCAAAAAGTATTTCCCTATGATTATCACTGATGGCTGCAGGTTGAGAGCAAGGCCAAATCCTGGAACAGAGAAAAATAGTTGAGACACACAAAGGAAGATCCACATGATGAGAAATCATGAGGCTGTGTCATTGCTAAGGAAGAAGTTGCTTTTAATTTAGGCTTCTCAAACACAGGCTCCCTTTTTCCCTTCTTTATACTTGAGCCACACCAGAGTTGCCAGGTATTACTGTTTCTTTGTCCCATATGTATGTGTTAAGGATTTTCCTTGCATACTGTCTAGTTATCTATGACCTGCCATGTTTTTGCCATACAGTTCTATGGAGCCAGCATACAGTTTTTGGTGCATTAGTTTTCTGTTTTGAGGTTTTGTTTGGTGTTATTTGGTTTGGTTGGGGATTTTTGGTTGCTTTGGTCTTTCTGGGTTGATTTGTTTGTATGTTTTTCAAGGGCTTCAGCAGAATGAAAGGCAGTACTGAGAGAAGGCTATTTCCTCATTCAAAGCCATCCTTTTCTATGGACCATGCCAGAAGAAGATGCCAGTCAGCAGAAATTCCACAGCACAGAGGCTGCACCCCACTGCCCCCCACCCCCCACCTTCGCAGCCGCACTTTCATTTTCGCGTGGGGCGCGGGGCTGGGTGCGGCGTTGGGTCGGGGCCGCCCCGCTTCTCCCTGCCGGGATCCCCCCCACTCGCTGCCCCGCGGGGGTCCGCACCCTGGCTGCCGCTCCACCGGCCGCAGGGGCGGTGGGGGGTGGCGGCGGGCGGTTCCCTTCGGCTGTCAGTGTAAACACGGCCCCTCAAAGATGAATGGCTCTGAACATACTTGTAAAAAGTTTCCCAAGGTAAATGTTCATGAAACATGAAGACCAAATTTTAAATCAAAAGTCTCAATTTAAATAAAATAGATTGAAGGTATTCAGGCCACTACTTACACTTCTTTACTTGTTCTTCAGTTTTACTGCATAATCAGCATTCTTTATAAAGCAACATATGTGTTCTTAAACAAAACTCACCTCTGACCTGAGGATATATCTCTTCTGCACCTAAACAGTCTTGTTCTTCCACCTTTTTAATATGTGTTTTCCAACTTGGTGTTTATTGTCTGTCTTTTTTTTTTCCTAGATTTTCAACAATCTATCTACGCTTATCTAAAATCAGGCAAGATACTGAGCTGGAGACACACTAGTGCAAAGCAGAATAATTACAATACCTTCCACCTAGTTCTTTGGCTGTGCACTCCAAAATTGCACTTGACTCTAACACAGTGGCTGATGACCTTACCTTGATCCCCTACAGTGAAGAACATTGACACTGCTGGACCCTGAAGTGATGTTTGATCCTCCAGGAGGCTGATTTTGCAATCCATCAGAAATGATATTCTGAAGAAACTCTTACTTTTCACTGACATCCTTCAGCTCTTACCCAGGCTTATTCCTCATCTTCCTCATCCTATTTATCTCCTAAAAAAACACGAGAGTAGGATGAAATTTAGTGACAACAATCTTGATTTCCAGACGTTGATTTTTTATTTTACATTTTTCTTTGCTCTCCTCTAAACCTTATTTGTGAAAGTGGGTGTGAGATTGCAGCATTTGACTAGAATATAAGGGAATATAATGGAAGTAGCACATAGTATGTATTACATATGACACCTCTGTTTATCCAGCTCAGTCTGGTTTCTTTCTTCGGGTATATGCCAAAGGAGTGCAGTTTCACGTGAAGAACCCATAAAATGACAATGTTGTCTCCTGTTCATGGGAATAACTTGCTAATAAACTATGACAGTATAAAAAGCCCTGTGGGCTGAGAGTGGGAAAAGCTGTGTTAAACTTCATGTGTTGCTCAGCAGAATACATACTTACAAGCTAAACCATCCATTAGTACCTATTCCAAAATATGCAATAAAAGTGCATCTTACACAATAAACCTTACTTACTCATATTGTTATGTTTTATAAAATAACAGCAGACACTGGCGTGACTGTTCACCATCACCAGTGTCTCCAATTCTGTTTGCTTTATGTATCCACACTATGAAGGAAACGTGAGCAACGCTAACTTTACATGTTCCACCATAACAAGCTTTCCTATTTTCAGCAAAAACTAGCATTTAAATAAATATTTTTGCTATTTCATCGGGAAAGAAAGGTCAGACAGCATCCCACTATGTTGCCAGGATGAGCCAATCCAGTGATAAATTCTGACACTCTTAATACTGAAGAATTTTGGTGTCTGGCACACTTGAGTAAAGAAGAGAGGGGAAGGGTGAGAGCACCATCTGGCTATATTGGGGGTGAGAGGCAAAATGACCCTCCTAAGGCTGAAAGAGGCCTTTGTGAATTTCAACCTGTGGTTTTCTGTCACTTTGTTTCATGTGGAAATACAGCCTAGATGGTTGCTCTGCTAGCTCCCTCCAGATGAATCTCGAAAACCAGAATGTTGGAAAGAACAATATTAGATATATAAAATGAAATTCTAGCAAATCTCTCTGACTGAGAATAAACCTGGTAGGTTTAGGTATATATTTCCAATAATGGGCATTTGCAATTCACAGTAAATTTTATCTGGCTATTTATCTGGAACAAGAAGAAAACATAAGTGAAGATTTTGTAGGGAGGTGTGATAACTGAGGAAATGGGATGCAAAGAATAAAAATAAAATCTGTGGTTGAGGCAAAGTGTTTGCATCCTCCAGCCAGAGCTGATGCAGCCTAGCAAGTACCTCAGTGTGTGCTGATATTTCATGACAGCAGATTTTCAACTAATCCTCCTAAGTGTGCTTGATGTTAGATCTCATTACTGCTCTCCACCTAACATGAGCAGTGCCACCAGGCTCTGGGAGATTCTGCAGGCTATGCTTGCTGCTGCTAATCCAACTTCCCCGTGTTGATGGCAGAATTTCGTGTTTTTCATGGTTGCTGTTTTCCAAGGGCAAAAAATGGCATTTCTTCCAAACAAACTCTCCTGTAGCCTAAATTAAAAGGCTTATGAAACATTTATTTTTAAAATAACTATGTTGGGCAATAAAAAGAAGACTCTAATTTCAACATCCTGCCTTTCAGGACGTGAAGGTGAAACAAACACTTCTGTAGCTGTGGAGCTTACAGACTTATACAGACAGTCTTTCAAGTTAAAAAAAAGGATAAAACCTTTTTTAACAACAATAGGAATCTGTGAAATTCACTTAAACAGAAATAAAAACAAGAGTAACTAAAGTAGACTTTTTTTTTTTTAAGATTAATTAAGAGTTGGTTTTGGTTTTTTAAAGAGATTAATTTGCTTTTGGGAAGGAGGAAAAAGTGGCAATACCATGAGTGAGAGGTGAAGGAAACTGTGAGTATGGAGTTCTTGGGGAGTGATGAAGGGATTAACAGATTTAAGAGGGGAGATGAAGTCTTTATGGGCTCCAGGAGACACAGAGAGAACTTTTGGGTATCAAAGATGCATTTTTACAGCTAAGGTGAGTTAAATAAAAGGATAAGAAAAAAGGGATATCCATTTTGGTATTATTAACAGATCTTGGATAAAACAGTGACTGAGGTCTTTGACATGCTTAACATAAGAGTGAAAAACTAGTGTAGAGCAAATACAAGATGGCACTCGTAAGTAACACTTAAGAAAATTAATTGAAATATTTTATCATTTTCTTTGACATAAAAACCCACTTTATAATCTCCATCTTTTAAATATATTTTGATCTGTGCCACAGTTGAATAAGAACAAATCAGAAGAAATTGAGACACTAAATTTGACGGCCATTTATTTGAAAATAAATTTGTCATCATGATATTATTAGTTCCTTTTTTGTCTAGAAAGACCAGAAAACAATTGTAGTTTGTATGGATACATTTCTCTGATAAGGTTGTGTTGTTTGGTTTTTTTTATCTTCTAAAAACTAAAGGTGAGAACAATTTATTAATGAGATTCATATTCATTGGAAACTTATAATTTAAGAATTCCAGATTCTTAAAAAATCTAGGTTATATCACCATCTCCATCATACATTTTCTGTGAATTTGTGGTCAAATCACTTAGAAAAGGATTCATCTCATCTCCTTCCCTGATTTCACATCACTGTGCCAAATTTCAAGAGTAACAACACCTAAAGCTCCTTGAGAATACCTCAAGGGGGGGACTGAGCATGGGGCAGCAACTCCAAAAGGCCAGCAATGGGCTAGGTGGGAGACAGACCCACCACACTCCCCAATGCTGGGCCACATCACCATCGATGGTGGCATCTTCCAAACCCCATGTTAGAACTAGATGAAGCAATGTTTAAAATGGAGGTGGGGACACAGATTGACATAAGATGGCACCTATTTTTGCAAACATAATAGTGTTACAGGCACTGAGTGATGGCTTAATTTATTTTTTCCAAAACTGTTGTAAGGAACAACCCAGAAAATACTGTCAGAAAATGTAACTGCTGGGTTTTTATTTCCTCTGACAGTTCTGCCCAGTTTCACCACTGAGTTTGAACATCACCAAGCTTGCCTAGAGCCTACAGAACAGTCTGATGTCCCCTGCCGAGTTTATTCTCCTTTGTCAGTTTTAAGTTTTCTCGTTCAAACACTGACAACGCTCTTGTTCTTGTAGATTAAAAAAAAAAAACACCAAACCAAAAATGGGCACAAGTTCACGATCTTTCTTTTTTACACTATTTGATGGTTAATCCCTAAAAATTCACCATTTTTCCCTTCCTGGAAGTTCTGTTAAATCTTCAGTCACTCTTCCCATTACAAGAACATTCCTTCTCCTCCTCTCCAGTAAATCTCTATCTTAATAACTAAATAACTAATAAACTAAATAATTCCATATACCTTCACATCACTGAACCATTTTCCTGTACACATTTATGCTTATTTTTGAAAGCCACCAATCTCAATTGATGCTGCTAAAGTCACTGCAGAACAGCTGGTTCTAGCCTGGGAACCTCACTTCTCTACAGATCTCATAGCAGACAAGTCTCAAGGGAACACATTCACCTTTCACAATGCCACCCCAGTAAAACCAGCCAACACTCTCACTCACCTATGCTTATTTTCAGTCTGGCGTCTTCTGGTGCAGAGGGACCTGCTTGGCCAAACTGAGAGGAAAAAACAATTCTTCTAAATATAACAACACATGCTTTTCCAAACAGCTGTCCCAAGTGCGTCAGAGAGAAGAGGTACCTACATAAGGTACCCACCATCCTGCATGTAAAACCAGTGCTGGCACACATGGCCATTTATATATATATATAATATGGTCTTTGCAGCTTGTAATTTGTGTGATACCTATTAATGCTTATTTTAAATGAAGTGTAACAGACACACGAGTCTTAGCTCCCAGTATAATTGGGAGTATCACTCTGAGAAATAGATATTATTGTTTTAGACTAGAGAAGTGCATCTTTGAAGAACTAGATAGTTGCATACATAAGTTCAAGAAAGCATCTATGGATGTGGTTTTTTTTCCCCAGCAATGTAGGGACAGCCCAGTGCTCATGGGCTCAGCTACAGGCTTTTGTAAAAGGCAAGAGATGTCTCCGTTGTTTATGCTTATTGCTCCAGGATCATAAAAACCTTAAAAACATGTCAGTAGTTCAGGGATTTCCAGCATTGGTAAAGCAGGAAGGCCAATGGAAGTCACAAAGAAACTAGAAAGAGAAGCTAAAAATCCATGTTGAGTTTAAGGGGTAAGATTAAAAAGTCCAGGAACCCCTCACCAGCTGTCAGCCAACAGCAGAGGGGCTCTGCTCCTCCTGTTGAAGCTGGTCAGAGAAGGACTGAGTTTGCTGGGGCAGAGCAAGAGGCTCCATTGAAAGGACACACACATGCTTAGGTGACCACTCTCAGGATGCTCTTGTACCTTAACTAAGGACTAGCTGAAAATAAGATAGAGCAGCAGGCCTGGAGGAAGGCTTGGAGTTCATGTCTCTTCCACTGTATATAATTCAGACAGCTTCTTATTGAAGTATTGAAATACGTTTTATTTAATATTCTGGAGCTAGCATTAAAAATACTTTACTAGCAAAAAGCACACAAGTGTTTATTCATAATTCCATGTGCTTAAACGGGTATCATCTTTTTAACACTTGAAAGTCAGAGTACCTTTTGTCATATCAACTACAAGTTCTTGACACAAATTCTTTAACAAGCTGCCATTCAGTTTAAGAAAGCATGAAGGTCCATTATTCACATTTCCAGCAAAATGTTCTTTCCTCTTTTATTGTCTTGATTTTTAAGAGAGACACAAATGAAAGCAGGTTGTGCTATTACATTTTGAGATTTAAGCCTTCCTAATAGTCCATCTTGCATATAGTCAGTAACAGCATTTGCTTTCTTCTGGGCCACATCTTTCATTCTCCCTATTAGTTTAATTGTCATTACTTCACAACAACATAAAAAGAGCTTCCTCTTTGCTCATCACATCAAGAGTTTTGGTTTGAATTCCTCTAGCATAGGGAAACAGGAGACAGAGAAATGAAGCTAGACTGGCTGTGCTCTCAGTGGCAATCTTGCCTTGCTATTGGCTTTCAGGATCCATAGGTTTGATCCCAAGAGGTTGTGGAGTCTCCTTCTCTGGAGACTTTCAAGACTCACCTTGATCAGTTCCTGTGTGGCCTGCCCTGGGTGATGCTGCTGCCCTTAATCATAGCTTTTATTACAATTACAGTAATGCAACAGAGGTACATGCCAAAAGCAATATGAGTATTTTTAATGAGTTGACATGCAACCTTCCTGGAGAGGAGAAGGAAGTCAATTTGCTGAATGCTTCTGAACCATATCTAGAAGTTTATTAAGGGATGAGGAATCTACCAGAAAAACATTTATCACAAATCCAGAGGCTTCAGTAACTCACGGATGAAGAGTCAAGCAGGGACAAAGAGAGTGCAAAGTGCCCAGAACTGAAGTATATTAGAAATATACAAACACGTTTTATTTTATATCCACTGTTAAGCAGCATAGAGGGGGAGACCATAAGAGAACTGAGCTGCAGAAGGCTTAGAGGAAACACAGGTGGTTATATACTATTTCTTATATACTTTTAGAGTATGCCTTGAAAAGCTGAAATTGTGTCATATGAGGACTACAGATAGGATTGTGAAGACTCAACAAGGCCTCTTCAGCCTGGAGAAGAGATAGCATAGGGATGGGAGAGCAGGCGGCTAACACAGGTCTCTGAGATAAAAAGTAATGTGGTGTGGTAAACTCTTCACCAGCTCTTCCAGTAGAGGATCTGAGGCTAGGAGATGAAGACAGCAAAATCCAGGCTTAAACCAATTACAGAAGGTGGTTTTTCTGGCAGTGGAGAGGAAGCCATAGCATTATTTTTGGCTACCTGTTCAACTTTACACCTATTGCTGTTGGCTAATGATGTGATCTTGCAGATCTGGTCATATGTTTCTAGTGTTGAGGTGCCCATAAACTAAGTGGATTCCACCATCAGCACAACAAACGCAACTAAACAGGGAATCGCTCGCTATAGCTATTCTTCCAGGAGCTGTGACAGCCACCCATTAGGCTAGGCATCCTATTGGATGAGTCAGCTGATCGCACGTAGGTTTTTCTAGACAGTGACAACTGTCAGAGCTATACTGTTTTCCCCTTGGCTACTTCCCCCAGGGAAAGGCTTTTTTCTTTCCCCTTCTCCCCCTTTACTGCCAAATCCTTGGCCAATTCTTCCACAGCCCAGTGAGTGTTGGTGCATCCCTTTCCCACAGCCAGCATGCCATCAGCCATCATCCTGAGCCGCCAGGAATGAAACACCCCCTTCCCAGGAAAGTGCCCCTGCCCTGGCCAGGAGCAGTAGAAGTGCTTACGTTTTGCCCACAGTTTGATAGCTCTCAGGGTTAACCTGAAGTTGTCAATGTTTGGTACTAGATGCAGAATTTCGTCGGTTACCCGGCAACCTGGCAAGAGAAAGAGTCTGTTACACTCCCTGCCTCTGGAGTCTCTTTGCTCACCCTTCCTCACCTCCAAAGCTATCCAACTTCTTGGATCAGCATGCTGGAAAAGGAATTTCTTATTTTCATCACCAGACCCAGACAGATACGCAAGTCAAATACTATAGAAATACTTGCACTGACTGGACCTACTTTAAAAAACAGGCTTTAACTATAATCTCTTGAGTGTCTTACCCCATATCAGGTTCTCTTGAATTCAGTAGATCAAATTGAGATGAGATGACAGAAGTCCATTCCCAACTGCCAACTGGGAAATTTCAAGTTTGTGTTCCTGTGCATTCTTTTGAGAATCAAATTCGAAATAAAACTGGCTTTTGACAACAAGTCTGGCCCCTCTTGCCCTCGCATAAGTAATGTCATGTCCTCTTCTTGCAAAGGGCTGATCTGATTCCACTTGCTCCTGAAATGCCTTTCTCAGTCCCAGAATGATAGAGCTGGAGATGTAGTTGTTTGAGAGAGAGGCAAATGTGCCATAGGGTGCTGATGATGGTAGAAGGCAGAAGGCCTCTCCACTGCCTTGTTTTGGTGTTGTTATCAAGAAGCTATAAATATGTTGAGCACAAGTCAACAAAGGTGTTTTCAACATACACAGCATTATAAATAAACCAAATGTTTTCTTATGTCTCTTAGGGGCAGCAGCAGGAGGAAGGTAATCAGTATCACGGGGTACCTGAGGCTTTTCTGGTCTCAGGTGCCAAATTCTTTCTTGCTGCTGGAGCTGGCACTGTTGCTACAGCTTCATTTTTCCTTGCCTTTGTGGGCAGGGGCTGGA
>WUAM01007883.1:0-23533 GCA_024336885.1 Actenoides hombroni | reverse complement strand
CAGAGTACTTCTTAATTCCCTAGGAAACTCCGAAACCTGGAAGGTGCACAGTCAGTCCGCCCCTCAAACATCCAGGGCAGGTCACCATCACACACATTAGTTCCAAACCAGCAGGACCCTGAGGCTGTCAGGCACATCCCCAAGATACTAAGCTCCCGCCCCCCCCCCCCCCCCCCCCCCCCCCCCCCGCGCCCGCACCCCCCCCCCCCCCCCCCCCCACCCCCCCCGCGCCCATTCCTCAAGACTGAACTTGATTTTTAAGCATCATTAGATTTTGTAAACGAAAGTAACTACAATAAGTATGATAGATGTTGTTTGAGTTCACTTGTAAGATTTGGTTAAATAGTGAGATGATACATACCTGACATTCATCTCCTTTATATAGTTATAGGCAATATGTTAATATTCAAGGCACTATTATCCTCTCAATGACTTTGGTTTGCCCAGTTGAAGCAAAATATCAAGTGCTAATGACCCATCCTGTTCTTCTGACTTAAAAAAAACCAACCTGAAGAAGACAGTGTCCTTAAAAAAGTTGAAGAAAGCCTAGAAAGCTTAGAAAATGCCTTCTGTACACTCTTTGCCTTTTTAATTTTGAACAGACTTGTACATTAATCCTTGTATAAAATATCTTTATTTCCTCTTGTCTCCTGTAAACTAAAACTCCTTAATACATCTTTGCTTTTCTGATCTCTAGTTACCGCTGGAGAAGTGGTTCCCACTGGTTTCGTTTCCCTGTCCAGGACCAAAGTGCCAACCAGAAGTAACAAGGGTAGAAGCAACCGGCTCAGTGCTCAAACCTCAACCCCAAGAAGGACACCCGTGGTCCTCAAAACCCCGTTACCAGTCACGGGAACGCCCTTGTTGACGGGGGGGACCAGCTGGGACTGTGTTGAAGTCTTCAAGAGGAAAAGTCACTTCTCAACAAGGCTGCCGGGGGGCCCGGCGCCACAGGGCAGGCGAAGAGCAGCGCTCGCCGCTCCGCCGGCTGAGGTGAGACGGCGCGGGCCGGGGGTGAGGCGGCCACGGCCCGGGCGAGGCTCCACCGGCAGCCGCAGCAGCCCGCGGCTCCGCACATGGGCTGCGGCGCGGCGCCCCGGGGCCTGCCCGCTGCCGCCGCGCCTCTCGCCCTAACGCCCGCCCGTCGCCCCCGGGCCGCCGCCACCCACCTGAGATGTCCCCAAGGAGCCCAAGAGCCACCTTAGTGGTCCCTAGGTCACTCCTGATGGCCCCGAGAGCCAACATGAGGGTCCTCAAAGCCACCTTAGATGTCCCCAAGGGACCCAAGAGCCACCATGAGGGTCCCCAAAGCCACCTTAGATGTCCCCAAGGGATCCAAGAGCCACCTTGGTGGTCCCCCAAGCCACCTCCGCCGTCGCCAAGGAGACCAAGAGCCACGGGGTTTTGGACTTGTTGTTTTAGTCGCACCCAAGATGGCGCCCGGAGCTGGCGGCTCCTTAGCGCTGGGGACGGGATAAACCGTTCGCTCCCGGGAGTGGGGGGGGGCAGAGGGGGGGGTGAGCAGGGCGCTGTCATTCCCCTTCCCCACCCCCGGGGGAGGGACAGGCCGCCTCCCCCCGCCCCCCCCCCCCCCCCCCCGGCGCCCCCCCCCCCCGCCCGCCCCGGGGCGACTTAATTCATCTGCTACATGCACAAGAAAAATCAATGAAATCACTTATCCAATGCTCACCAAGTTCTTTCTCCTCCTGTTCAAACCTCTTTTCAGGAGCCATACATAGCCATGAATGCTTTGTAAATGTCTTGTGGAAGACAGAGTTATGAATTGCCTTAGTCATCTGTGCAAAAATTATTTTCAATATTCAGAATAATGGTTTTGAACTGTATGCTGAAACTAAGCTATAGATCCCATTTCACAGATATTCACAGATATTAGGGGTTGGAAGGGATCTAGAAGATTTCTTCTTTCCAAATTCAGAATCCAAATTTCTGGGAAAAAAATAAAATAAAATTTAAGAATGAAAAAAACTTTATTCCAGAGATTTTCTGAAACAAAATGTCACTGATTCTGATGCATTTTTAATAAAAGCTTCTCTTACATCAAATGCATTGTTCTCCAGCTGGACACCATTCCAGTGGTATATTTTTCCAATAACTCATCCAAACAGTGATCTGACTGCAAGGAATATTGCGGGCAATGGAAGTTGTGCCCTTTCATGAGTGCTTGTAATGGTACTTTTTGTTCTTGCCACAGCTTTTGGCAGATTTGTCTTTTTGAGGTTAAAAATAACTACAACAGCAGTATTTGTGTGACATGAATATGAGCTGTGGGTTTTGTGTTGTAATTTAGTGTGAGATTCTCTGTTGCCTCTGACTGGGAGGAACTGGGAGGGCACTGGGAGGGTGTTCAGAGCTGTTTGGGGGGACTGGGAGGAACCGGGAGGGCACTGGGAGGGTGTTCAGAGCTGTTTGGGGGGACTGGGAGGAACTGGGAGGGCACTGGGAGGGTGTTCAGAGCTGTTTGGGGGGACTGGGATGGACTGGGAGGGCACTGGGAGGGTGTTCAGAGCTGTGTGGGGGGACTGGGGGGAACGGGGGGAGGGCTTCTGTAAGTGTCCTTGAACATCAATGCCCAGTTACAAACTGTTATTCATAAACTATCATATAATGATGCTAGGAGGGCTTTTCCAAAAAGTGAATTTGACATCTCTGGACTTTATAGGTGGGAGAGAAGCCAGGCATATTTCCCAGAAAAGTAATTTAGTTAAATATTACATCACTTTTATTATTCTTTACTTAACCTAAAAAGTATTCCAGACTCAGGAGCTGATTTACTAAATGAGTTGAACAGTCCAACACATTCATTTGATAGGCAGTGCTGAAAGGATACCTGTCAGGTTTAATTTCTTTGAAGATAAGCTGATTTATTACTTACAAGTAATACATCTGGCACAGGGCATGTTTCTGAGTAATGGTATATTTCAAACACTATCACAGAAACATTCAATTTTGGTAGAGTAGTGCACTGTGTAGGAAAAAAAATGCAATTTTTTAAATTATGTTTCAAGGTATCATAGATTTCATGTGATCCTCTGAAAGAAGCCACTTGACAATACAGGTTAAACAATAGCTACTAAAGTCATGGTTGTGTTTTCTTGGGAGTATGTAGCCTGTTCTTGATAGCCTATTTTTGGGAATGAGGAATGGTCCCCGAGAACGTTTTGGGAATTTAAAGGTGCAACAATTTAACCATGGCAGGGATTGGAATTTTGTTCAGTGTGACTGTGCGGTTTGCAAACTCAGAGAATGTGATACACTTTACTAGGGGACAGATTCATAGACTTGTGGGATGCTATAGCATGTCTTTTTTAGATGCTCTTCTTCATAATGCTTCTTAAAAATATTCCCAAGGTGCTTTTAACAGAAGTTATAATCTGCCAATTTTCTGTCTGTGATTTTTCCACAATACCCTAAATTCCTGTGAAGACAGGCAAATGTATTAGTTATGGTTAGGGTCACAGATGCGGCGATTAATTGTTTCTGATCATCCTAGGATAGACACTAAGAAAAATTTGTTCCCTCATATGCAAAATAAAAGCAAGCAAATCCGTTTTAGCAATATGGTTGGAAGATGCAGAAATTCGAAGATGAAAACAAAAACATCTTTCAAGCACTTGCAAACTGCATATAAAAATGTAGTATTATGTGCATACAGAACCACACATTTAAGTGCATTAGAAATGTGCTGTCTAATGGCAGACTCTATATTTTGAAGTGTGCCGTGTGAGGACAATTAGCCGCAATTAGCCAGTTCTGCAAACGTCCCCACGGAGCGCGGCTCGACGGCCGCGCGAAACGGCGCGGGCGGCACGCGGGGCTGGAACACTTGTTGCGCTTGCGGCGTCGCTTTGTGCCCGGCTGAAGCTTTTTCCCCCCCCCCCCGGTTTTATTAGACAATATCAACTGTTTTTTTTTTGCTAAGACTCTTTGCTCTCAGGTAGACGCATTATCAGGGCCCATTACGTTCAGCTTCAGGAGAGGGTCATATTTTCATGTGCTGCTATGCGATGGAGATTAGATGCTCCCAATAAGAGTTTAATGGATCAACTATAACCTACATAGGAACTGAAATATAAATATTAAATAATTTCTAAGGATGTGTTACACCTGAATCAGTAAAAGATTTTTCAAGCCTGAATTAATCTTATCCCAAGAAAGAGACTCTCTGATTCTCTTGCTACAAATCCTAATTGACCATAGCACCACATGTCAGGAAAGGTAAGTAGTGTCATTCCTATGCCAAGGAGGGGAAAAGGAGTACAAAAGAAAGGAGCAATAGGTCAAGCCTTGACAGCATGACAGCCTGGATTAGAAGCCAGGCATTGCTGGATCTCAATCCATCCTTGAATAATCACTACTCCACCAACAACCACACAAAGAAATGTCAGTCAAATTTGATTGAATTTGAGGATATTTTATGTACCACAATTCCACTTTTGCTACTCTGCACAGATTGCAGTGTTGAATTTCTCCACCCTACAACCTAAATCAAATAAATATAATAAAAGCTTTGTTCTGTATCATGACTGAAAAATTCTGCTGATAAATACATATATGTTAGGATCATACTGAAGTGAGATGAGGAGAAAAAATTGGCTAGAATTGTAGTTGCAGTTAATTCATAACAGGTATCAAGCACAAGCTTTCTATTCTTACATTTTTATGTCACTGAATATCTAGCTCTAATGTAAAACAAGAAATATTCCTGTTTCCTATAACATATATTAAATTAGTAAGCATATGTATCACAGCATAAACAACAAAGTTAAAATCTTGCCTCAAACTCATCTTTCTTCTTAATTTGAATCTTTCTCTAGAGGAAAACATAAATCTTACCTCATCATGTGAGCTAGTGGTTGTTAGGAATGTGTCAAGAAAAGGCCAAAACTTTAGTTGAAAAAGACTAAAGTTAGATATAGATATATAGATTTAGATTAAAAAAAACCAACCCAAACCACAAACTTTCTAACATGAAGAACAGCAAAACCATTTCCTTTGTCCAAATGAAAGGGGTGGGAAGGAATAACTGATTTAATAATGGATTTTTCTCTCTTTTGGCCACTGAATTTTGCAAGTTGTTTGTGGCTTTTCTTCCTCTCTTCCTTAGATACTGATGTTAAATTA
Source organism: Actenoides hombroni (assembly GCA_024336885.1). Classification (NCBI taxonomy): domain Eukaryota; kingdom Metazoa; phylum Chordata; class Aves; order Coraciiformes; family Alcedinidae; genus Actenoides; species Actenoides hombroni. The sequence goes on along the minus strand of WUAM01007883.1, from coordinate 18,391 downwards.
ATAAATAAATATTTATTTATAAATAAATTATTCTTCTCCCATGGGCTACGGGAGTAGATTCCCAAACAAGAGGAATGGCATCGATTTTCTGCTTTTCTAACCAAGCTAAAACAGAGTGGCTGGAGAATAGCCGCGCCGACGCCGTTTGGATCTCTTCAGGAAAGCAATTCCTCTGACAGCCCAACAGGAACACTTCCCTAAAATGCTTCTTTTTTGTAAAGAGGTCAATGACAGTTGGGTCTGCTTAGAGCGTCTTGCAGTGAATTGTAGAAATTTTAAGACTTTGTCCTTTGTTGCAGAGTCTGTGTGCAATATGAAAATGAACAAATTACATTAATGTTATTTATCTGGATTCTCAGATTAATTGCTGTCCTTAACAGGATGCTGACATTCAATCATTCTTATCCCAGTAAGCTCCAAGTGTTCAGCAAAGGAGAGGTGATTCTCTTTTGGTTTGGGCCATTGGAGTGTGGGGGAGGCGGCATTCAGCAACATGAAAGGACATGGTGGGTGACATGGCTGGGGCCACGGCTGGGGACAGGGGGACATGTTGGGGAGAGTGTGAGGACACAGATGGGGGCATGATGGGGACATGGAGGCACGATGGGGACGTGGGGACACAGTGGGGGGCGCTGTGGGGACATGGACACGGTGGGGAGGGCGTGGGGACACAGATGAGAACATTCTGAGGTATATATCACCCTGAGACGCCAACCCCCTACCCCATAAAACCCTGACTCGGTGGCTTGGGACTGGACCCGGAGATGAGCTTTGGGGTGCTCGACCCAGTTTGGACCAGTTCGGACCAGTTCTGCCTGGTTTTTACCCCACTTTGTCCCGTTTTGGGCTCGGTTTTGCCCAGTTTCCCCGGAGTTGGCCCAGTTTCCCCCAGTTTCCCCCAGTTCAAACCGCTTCTTAAGAGTGCTCATCACATCCACCAAAGGAAAAAGCAGCCAAGTAACAATGAATGTGGTATTCTAAAATAACATTATCATCTAAACAGATATCTTTAATAGTACTATTTTAATCATTAACAGTGCCAATCTATTTCTCAGTCACACAGCTGTCAGTGTTTCACTTTTGTGTTTGAGAGAACTTTGAACCTAATTTATTGTTTTGTTGATTAGCACTCTACTTTCCTACTAATGGAGTCTGGGGTTGAGTTTTGAAGTATTTTTTTGCAGCTTGCCTACAGTTAAACTGCTCTGTTGGACTGAGAGTGATGGACTTCTTCAGCCAGATTCAAGAAAATAAAGGCAAACTGGTAATTGAAATCACCCTGATTTGCAAGAAAATTTCTCCTTTGTTTTACTATATTGAATTCTTTGTCTCTAGCAACTGTAGAGAAGGGCTGCAGAGTGCTGCCACTGGTCCTTCTTTCTCTCTTAGGTCAGACATGTAAGAAACATCTGTAATTATTTGAGGAACTTGGCAGACGATTTGTACTTAAATCACATTTTCCTCTTTAAAAGTTGGAAATGTCCATATATAAATTAGACCCAAAAGCCACATACCTCTGCACTTGTGGAATTAGACAAGGTATCAGCTCACTGTTACCTTGAAAAATCCTACTGCAAGGTAAGTTGATACCTTGCTATAGTGAAAGAGACCAGCTACCAGTAATATTGTGTGCATATTTTTCTCCATCCTTCTCAGTTTCGTAGGCAGAGCTATTGTCTCCCCTATCTGTTGATAGCTGAGGCTTCAAGAAAGAGATAAAGGTTTATTTATCTTTGAATGAACCATTGATAAAGGTTCTTGCTGGCACCACGAAAGATAAAGGAAAACCAAGCAGCTATTCACAAAAATTCATTTTGTGACAGTGGCAAGAATAAGAGATCTTTATTCCGTTCGGCCGCCTCGCCCCCCTCACTCCCGGCCCCCCTGCCCCGTGCCCCCCTTGCCCTGTGCCCCGTGCCCCCCGCGCCCCGTCTCCCGTGTCCCCCGTGTCCCATGTCCCCCGTGTCCCGTGTCCCCCGTGTCCCGTGTCCCGTGTCCCCCGTGTCCCATGTCCCCCGTGTCCCATGTCCCCCGTGTCCCCTGTGTCCCGTGTCCCGTGTCCCGTGTCCCCTGTGTCCCGTTACCCACCGCTACAGACCAGTACCCACCAGTACCCACCAGTACGGACCAGTAACCCCCCCAGTAACCACCAGTATGGACCAGTAACCCCCAGTACGGACCAGTAACCCCCCAGTAGCCACCGCTACAGACCAGTAACCCCCCCAGTACCCACCAGTACGGACCAGTAACCCCTCCAGTAACCACCAGTATGGACCCGTAACCACCAGTACGGACCAGTAACCCCCCAGTACAGTATCCTCAGTATCCCCAGCATCCCCAGTATCCCCAGCATCCCCAGTATCCCCAGCACCCCCAGCATCCCCAGTATCCCCAACACTCCCAGTATCCCCAGCATCTACTGCCTCCCAGCATCCCCAGCATGCCCATCACCCCCAGTACCCCCCGTATCCCCCGCATCCCCCCTATCCCCCCCCCCCCCCCCCCCCCCGCCCCCCCCAGAACCCCCCCCCCCCCCCATCCCCCCGGAACAACGTCATCAAGTTCTCCGACAACAGCAGGTGGGGACATTGAGCGGGGTCCCCACGGGGTCCCACCACCCCTGGGTGATGATGTCGTGGAGGTTGGGTGGTCCCAACACCCCTGAGTGCTGATGTCGTGGAGGCTGGGTGGTCCCAGCACCCCTGGGTGGTGATGTCGTGGAGGTGGGGTGGTGCCAACACCCCTGGGTGGTGATGGGGTGGAGGAGGGGGGGTCACACACTGATGTCTGCACGTTCTTTTACAAAGTTTGATGGTGACGTCAAATAGCAACTGAAATGCATTTTATCCTATTGCATTTTTCTTGTGAACGTAATTGCACACATATTTCACTGGCCAAAGATAAATTACTATCAAAGCAAAGAATTACAGCCTTATATATTTGTAGGATTCTTGTACAGGATGCTTTGATTACAAATGGTCAGGATATTTGTGCTGTTATTTAATTAATCACAAAAAGTCTTTGTATTTGGCTGTATCTTTAATCACAGACATTTGTTCCACTGAGTATCCAGCTCCATCAGTCCATCTATAATGTTACATGGACATTCTCACTTAGCTGTCAAGCACTGCTACATATCTATACCCCAGCAAATTACTTCTTCCTGTTACTTGGGAAAGATGATGTTGATGAGCGTTCAGGAATAAACTTCAAAGACCACAAACTAACATGATTAGATCACTGCATGAGTACACAAAAACAAACTGTATGCTAGTTTAGAAAAAAACCAAACTGAAATAACCTTTGTTCTAAGCAGAAAAGAGGTTAAGAAAAGAAGTGAGCTTCTCAGCTGGCAACTCTCAGGGCCTGGTTCCTCCTGGGTAAAGAACATTTGTTCAATTTCCTCAGAAGGACTAAAAAATAGAAATAACTGATCTTTTGATTGTTAATACAAATGAGAATTACAGTACAGAAAAGCACTCCCAGTCCCTCCCCTGCTCCTCCCAGCCCTTCCCGGTGCCCTTCAATCCCCTTCTACCGCCACCCAGTCCGCTCCCAGTGCCTCCCAGTCATTCCCAGTGCCCCTCAATCCCCACGCACAGCTCCCAAATCTCCTCCCGCTGCCTCCCAGCGCCCCCCAGTCCACTCCCAGTGCCTCCCAGTCCACCCCCAGTCCTTCCCCCTGCCCCCCAACCCCCACCCCCACCCCCCCACTGAAAGTCTTCCACATCTGGATGTCCTTCGAATGCCAGAAACCCTCGTACTTGATTTGCTATCATTGCCCTCCACACTCTCGCATCAAAGCCACAGGATTGAGAGACATCTCGCCAAGGAAAATAAAACCCCAGAACGCACCACCAGGTCTCTGCATGCGCTCTCTCCTTTACCTCGCACATACCAGCCCTCTCATGCCTCGGCACCACCAGCAATCCCACACAAGGTTTCTGTCATAATGATGGGAAAAAAAAGAAATGAAAATAAAAATGTTGAAAATCTACCTTGGTCCCTCCAGTATTTTCTCTAACTCTTGTACTCCTTGGTAGCTTTGAGAGTGTTTCTTTCCATATTTATTAGGTGGATTTTTTTCATATCTTTGAAAGATATATTGAGAGTCTTAGAACCCCAGAGGAGGAGGCAGGCTTTTGGTCTCCAGGTATGCCTTTGGCAAATGGAATCGACCCTCTTCTCGGTGAACCAGGAGTTCAGTTTAATGTAAGATGATGCTTGAAAAGTAAAAATCATGTGCTATGTTATAACTAAAGGAATTAACTTTTAACTTCACCTTCATTCTTGAGAGGTTTCAAGGTGGAGCTGGGCTCATGCAAGCAGAGCAGTAGTGTATTGCTCACTACATTCACATAGTTTCAAGCAATAAGTTAAAGGGAGTGACAGTGACATTATGAAGTTCTTAAGCCCATGCCCACCCGCAGCGCGTCCACCCCGGCATCGATCAGGTTCTTGGCCTGGGCGGCCGTCACCACTGCGGGGTGGGGGGCACCCATGGGTGGGGGGGGTGTGGGGGACAGCACCCCCTTGCCAGGATGAACCGACACCCCTTGGCACACCCCCCCGCTCTCGAGGTGCTGCTGCCCCAGACCCTGGCACCCCAAATCTGTACTCCAGGGCACACCCCCTACCCGGCTCAAACCTGTCCAGGACATGATGCAACACTTCAGGAGAATCATTTTGGTGTAGTCCAGTTGTAGGTGCAGTCTCTAGGGCTGCCTGTCAGGAGCAGAAATGGTGTTTAGGAAGGAGACGTAACATCTTCCCTAAAGTTTCCGTATATAGGACTTTCCAACCCGTGCCCCGCCTCCCCCCCTCACCCCCCCCCCCTCACACCCCCCTTCCCCCTTCCCACCTCCCCACTCACCTCTTCTCATCAGTAGTTCCCACCAGTCATCAGCCTTTTGGAGTGAAATGATTTGGCCTCTGAGGAATTCCTGAGAGTCTCAGAGGGTTAAAAAATCCTGGTGCTTCTCCTCAGGTGATCTTTCCCTTCTCTTTACCCTGTTGCCCTCATTCTGCAGTCAGGAGAGAGCATTAGCCCAAGATGCTGCAGGTGTACAAAACTAGGCTGATTTATGTTAAACGAATTCTCAGTGCTCCAGAAAAATGAAGTTGTATGTTTTTTTTTTCACAGATTATTTTTATTGGTATTTGACACAATTGTAGATAACTGAAATACAACTATTCAGGTACCATTAAAATAAAAGCAGTCAAGCTTCTCTGATTCTAAGCACATCTTCAACTCTCAATGCATTCTAGCAAAATGCTGGATCTCTAGATGTTTGGAACTGATTTACTCAAATATTTCAGCAGTTAGAAACTCAACTGTATAACACAAGATGAAGAGTTGGGCAGATGCTAAGGAAACAAACCACCTCAGAGATACTCCATATGCTTGTAAACAAGAAGCTGAAGCACAGAAAGGAGATATAGAGAGGGAAGGCTTGCACAAGAGGATCTCACAGTGGTACTGCCCAACTGGTTTTCCCAAGACTCCTGATTCTGAACAGATGCAAGATGTTGGAGGCACAGAAGACACTCTGAAGGTATCTTGGAGAGTGCAAACAAGCATCTGATCCTACCACACTTTTCATTTGAATAGTGTTAGATTCTGAAGTATTCTAGTATACACTGTTTTAGGAACTGGTTTGGAGTTCAGCATTTGGGCTTTTAAAAATGTAAGTCCAAGCTCTTCAAAAAGCCTTTACTACCTTTGAAATAGTACAGGGCTGTTAAGACTCCAGAGCAGGGAAAACGTATTTTTTTTTTCCATATCCATATCTTTGAAGTAGAGAAGTGATGAAAAAATGAATAAATTGTTTTAATTGTGAGATGTCTGTCTCTTCATACCCACATTTGAGATGCTCCAAATGAAATGTACTGTTTTATCCTCCACATATGACTTCTCACATTTTTTTGGAAATACAGTAAAAAAAACCCCTGTGCTTAACATATTTTTTCTTAAGTGAGGTTCCACCTACTTGGTTAAAATTCTGTGAGTTCATAAATTCTTGCTTGAATAGGAAAATATACCACGCGACCAAATAAGCCCCGGGCCCCCCCCCCCCTCCCCCGGGGATGGCACCTCTTCCCTCGCACAACTTATTTATCTATTTAACCCTTTAGATTTTAGTTCGTGACCTCGAGCGGCCCCTTCCAGACTGTCCTGACTGGCTCATCTCATCTCTCATCCCCCCCCCACCCCTCTGGCAAGGGGCATTCGCCCCTAGCAAGGGGGGGTTTGGTGGGGGGGGGGGCAGGGGCAGTCAGTGTTCATTCCTTAAGATGCTGGCTGCATGCAGCACCTGAGAGTTTGATCCAAGTCTCTTAAGATAGTTTTTCCTTAGACTGTCACCAGGTCCTTTCAAAGGACTCTAATTTCTCTGATTGCAGGATAAGCCTGACATCCTCCATCACTCTGTGGAGTGGTCCACAGCTGGACTTGACTTTTTTGTTGAATAGGAGAAGGTGTTGAGCTCACAGTGCAAATTCTGCTCTAAGCTCCCTGAGGTCCTCCAGCCCTCGAGAAGGTCCTTGGGTGAGGTTCTTGAGGTCCTCAAGACTTCGAGAAGGTCCTTGGGTGAGGTTCTTGGAGGTCCTTGAGGTTCTCCAGCCCTCGAGAAGGTCTCTTGATGTTCTCCAGACCTTCAGAAGGTCCTTGGGGAAGATTCTGGAGGTCCGCAAGACTTTGAGAAGGTCGTTGGGTCAGGATGCTGGCTCTCCTTGTGATGCGCGGGGCTGGGACAGTGATGGGGACAGGGATGGGAGTGATGCTCCGACCTCAGAACCCAGCCATGGCCTCATCCTGCAGGGCTGGGACAGTGATGGGGACGGGGAGAGGGATGGGAGTGATGCTCTGACCTCAGAACCCAGCAATGGCCTCATCCTGCGGGGCTGGGACAGTGATGGGGACAGGGATGGGAGTGATGCTCCGACCTCAGAACCCAGCCATGGCCTCATCCTGCCCCCCCCTCCTCCTCCCCGCCCTCCGCCTCGTCCGCCGCGGGGCCCTGCCGCCCCCCGCCCCGCCGGCTGCCTCCCCCCGCGGCGGCGGCGCCGGACGACACCATCCCCTCCGGGGGGGCCCCCTGGCTGGCGGGCCGGCTGGCGGGCGGCGGGCTCTGTCTCCGCCGCCGGTTTTCTTCCTCCCCGGCTCCCCCCGCCCCGGCCCCGGCCCCCCCCCTCCCGCCTCCCCCCCCCGACACACACACACACCCATCTGCACACACACACGCGCACAGACGGACACACGCAGACACACACGTGCACACACACACACGCACGTGCACAGACAGATGGACACACACACAGACACACACGCACAGACACACACGCACGTGCACAGACAGATGGACACACACACAGACACACACGTGCACAGACACACACGTGCACAGACACACAGACACACACGCAGACACACACATGCACTCTAGCCCTTTATCCTTCCTCATAATTCAGTTATGGCATAGAGGATACACAACATCTCACTTCTGTCCTAAGGTGACAAAATTACAAACACAAATAAATGTAAGAATTCTGCAGTTTGAATGAAAAAGCATCAAAGATGAAAGTACAGTTTCTAAATGCTCAAACCTTGTTTAACTTAAAATCAGACCTAAATTTTTTATTTCCAAAGGAAACCAAATTAAATTAGATTGTGCCTCCACCTGCCCTGCTTCTGTATCCTCTTTTTCAGACAAGAAATTAACTCCTTCACAGATAATGGATGACTCAAAGAAAGGAGGATTGTCCTTCTTGTACCCCCAAAATATGTAATTTTTATTCCCCAGCTTTACCATGAGCAATGTCACAGAATCAAAAACTTGTGTCTGGCTCCAAGCAGATGCCTGGTCTGCCCCTCTCAAGTCTAGTGGGTCTCTGCTAAACATCACAGGCTGGAGCAGGGGGGCTGGACCAGATGATCTTCAGAGGTCCCTTCCAACCCCCACCATGCTGGGATTCTGTGAGTGGCAACTACTACCCCCTGCCCACCCTCTCTGCCCATGGGAGCAGCCAGGGCAGAAGAGCAGCCCAGCGAGACCCGTGCTCACCTTCTGCAACAGCGCAAAGCCCAGACCCTTCACCCAGTGACGCTGCTCCATGGCACCACCCAAGCACTTGGACTCCAAATAGATTTCGAACACAGACTGAGTTTAAGATTCTACTTATGCCATCCAATAAAGTTCAGTACAGGTATGAAATAAATTGTCTAGGAACTAGATAGTCCCTTCTGCTTAGTCTTTCCTTGGACTTTCTGGTGGTGAACTTGGGGATAAATTTTCAAAATTTCTCTGGATATGCTTCCTCAAGTGTTAATGACATTTCTGAATGATTGCTTCAGAAAATTATAGCAACCAAGCAATGTGCATATTTCTCTGCTCCCTGTTGGGTCTTGTAATTGTCTTTGGCATAACAGAGTGAGCGGTCCTGAAATCAATGCTCAGATATGCTCAGGCCCACCTTCCACACTCCCTGATGTATATGTAGCTGGTGCTTCAGATTGAGTTTCAGCTTTGTTGTTGCTGATGAAGCTTCTCTGGCAAGTCTGAGGGAAATCCGTGTTTGTCTGAATATCCAGAATGGTGAATTAGGGGTGTGTCCCCAACATGTCCTCAACGTGTGCCCTGTGATGTGTCCCCAACACATCCCTGGTGTGTCCTCAGTGTGTTCCCATCTCATCCCCAATGTACCCCCTGTGACACGTCCCCAACGTGTCCCTGGCAAGTCCCAAATGTGTCCCCAGTGTACCCCCTGTGACATGTCCCCAGCACATCCCTGGCGTGTCCCCGGTGCATCCCCAAAGCGTCCCTGTGGTGTCCCCGCGGCCTGCGGGGCCGCTCCCGGGAGGCCCCGGCCCACCCGCCTCGTCCTTAGGCCCCTCTGCACCCCCCCGCCCCCGGCACCCGCAGCTTTGAAACACCTTCCCCCTCCATATCAAATACGCGGCGGGAATCGCGATCGGACGTCATCCGTCGCGACAGAGCAGTGCCTTGGGGCGGGGGGGGGGGGGGAATGGGTGGGGAAACTGTGGTTGCGATGTGTGCGGTTCCTTTTTGTTAGAGGGGGTGGCGGGCGGCAGCCCCCGGCCCCCGGGCAACGCTCCCCCGGGGACGGCCTTGGGGGAGGCCGGATGTCTCCCCCGCGCAGTGCCCATAGGCCCAAGCTTCCCCCAGGCACGGCACGTAGGCCCTAGGCTCCCCAGCGCAGAGAGGGGTTGCAGTCTGTGGGGGGCCCCCTCCCCAGGGCAAGGTATTTCTGCGGGGTAGCCTCGAGCGGGGCCTGCAGTCCCAGGAAATGGACCAACAGCACAAACAGAAATAGGAAACAGATATGCTGCATACAATACAGTACTCTTGACATGTTCGTGCTGCTGCCTCCCATTGAAGCCCTGTGCACCCAGCAGGAATTGCTGCGAAGGAGTTCCGCCCCCAAGGCTGGCTCAGGTGCCTCTCAGGAAGCTCCCCGTGAAGCCTGGCTGACCTACTGTGATCTGTCTCTGCTTTCAGTCTGTTGGCCTAGAGCCTGTGTGATATTGTACTTATTTTAAGTAGTGTCTGGCTTGTTATTCTCCTCTGTTGGCTGCTGTGGTTCTTCCCAAACCTTGCTCCTGTCATTTGCAAAGATTGAAGTGAAATAGCCATTGAACTGAAACAGTCTTTCCCATGTCATCCTGCACTAAGCAGCCCACATCCAACACACGTTTTCTTTGAACTTCCTTTTGCTGCTAACAATGTATTTAAATCAGTGTGCATTAAAGGTAGTTTTAGGATTAATCTATAAATCATTTATGCATCTGTCAAACACATGTATGAAGAATGGTAAAAAGGAAATTAATAATTTTCTAATACCATAATGTCAACCTGATTTAATGGGAAATTATATCACTGATTCACCAGAAGGATGGTAAATACCCACCTTGTGTCAAATATGTCTGAATTAAGACCTATGGAAGAATGTATGGATTGTAAAAGTTTGCACATTGCTTTTCAGATTCAAAAGGCACTAGCAAATTTCTAGAATAAGCTCCTCAAGCCATTATTTAAACACTGACTTGCAACAGGCACAATCTGATCCCACAGTGTATTTCACAAGATCCCTGTGAAAGTCTGCAGCATACCATTACATATGAATAGTTCCAGCAAATTTAGAGAAACATCTATAATTACTAAGAGCTGATACGTAAAAAGAACAGGAATCCTTCTTCCAGACTGGCCACAAATATTAATTCTCTACTTCCCATCCGCAAGGGATGTCAGACCGAGTCCAGGAAGCAGAGCTCCAGAGCACATAGCAGTTACTCGGAGGACAAAGCCGAATGCCCCCTCTCCCTTTATAGTTGAGCTGACGTCATATGGTCAGCTCAGGTCGGCTGTATCCCCTCCCCCCTCTTGCCCCCCCCCCCCCCGCCCCGGGGGCCGTGGTGGCCCTTGGAGGCATAAACCGCGTCCGTTTTCAACATATTAACACACAACTGCAAGTCATGCACACATTTTAGTTTTAGTATTAGTAGATTGCAAAACATGGCCCTGAGGAAGCCTCTTGTGGGAATTGCTGTCTGATACCCAAAATAAACTGAAGGGAATCCCTCAGCATTCAAAAGGAGGCTTCTGTCATTACCCATAAGTAGCAACAAGTAGTTAATCAACAACTGCTGAAGTCCTTGTCTAGGGCTCCACGTTCCTGTTAAGTTTCCTAAATCACCATCTTGGTTCCAATCACCTATAGGTGCCGCTGTTGGACATCTTGGGCGGCCATATTGGATCCAATCACCTATAGGAACCACTGTCACCCCTTTTGGGCGGCCATCTTGAATCCAATCCCCTATAGGTGCCGCTCTCGGCCATCTTGGGTGGCCATCTTGGTTCCAATCACCTATAGGTGCCGCTGTCGGCCATCTTGGGCGGCCATATTGGATCCAATCACCCTCCTTGTTGTCCAACCCTCACAGCAGTGAAGCTCACTACTTCGCATCATGTCTTCCACAGACATAAAAGTCAATTTATCCCTCTGCGTTACTGCTCTACTTTATATATCTGAAGATCACGGTCGTGTCACCCTCTGGCCAAGTGAGCCACATCTTTTTGGAAGAACAGTGCCCTAGCTGGGGCAGAGCAAAGAGAGGAAAAAGGTTTATTAAACACATCTTGCAAACAATATGAGAGTAGGTACGTGCATTGCAGATGAGTACTGCCTGTAGTTGTAAGTAGAGAGATGAGGTGATGGGGAAGAAGGAAAAAAAAGCAAGTAACAATGAGTTGGTATTCATAGAATCATAGAATCATGGAATCATAGACTGGTAGAGGTGTGAAGGGACTTCTGGAGATGATTGAGTCCAACCTCCTGCCAGAGCAGGGTCACCCAGGGCAGCCCACACAGGAACAGATCCAGGATGCTGGAGCGCAAATACGGGGGCTACTTCCGGACCCGCCGGGCCGCCCGCACCATCCAGGCCGCTTTCCGCCGCTACCGCATGGCCCAGAAGTTCGAGCGGCTGCGCAGCGAGGGGGGACGCGCCCGGCGCTTGGCCCTCCCGGGGCTCCGCCTCCAGTTCTCCTTCGAGGAGTACGACCGAGGACCCCCGCCCCCCCCCCCCCGCCCCCCCCCCCCCCCGCCCCCCTCCCTACAGCATGGCGCAGCATGGCATGGCAGTGTGTGCACAGCATGGCACAGCACGGCACTGCATGCACAGCATGGCACAGCATGGCACTGCATGCACAGTATGGCATGGCACAGCACGGCATGGCACCGTGTGCACAGCATGGCACGGCACTGCATTGTGTGCACAGCATGGCACGGCAAGTCACAGCATGGCACCGCGTGCACAGCATGGCACAGCACTGCATGGCGTTGTGTTTATCCTGAGCCTCCCGTGCAGTGCTAACGTGCAGCAGCGGGTGCCAGAAATGGTCCCTCACAGTGGGGATGTTGCAGACCTCCAGGAGTGCCAGTGCCACAGGGTGTAGATGTGGCAGAGCTCCAGATTTCCTATTCTTTTTTTTTTTTTTTTTTTTTTTTTCTTCCGAACCCCTGCGGGGCGGCGGGCGGTGACCTTTGGTTGTGTTCAATTGCTGTGGGGCCGGTTTTCCACGGAGCTGGGCAAAACCCTGAACAGTAAGGCTGGAGGGGTTGAAGGCTGAATCTGACTTTCTTCCCCAGCTGCTGCTGAGGCAGGGCCCTGCAGCAAGGCCCTGAAGGGCCATCTCTCTCGGACCAACCAAAGGAAAAATAGGCTTTGCTGCATTCTCTGCAGGAGAGGCTGGATGTCACCCAGACCAAGCATTCAGGAATATTTTAACAATGCTGCGACGGGCCAATCACCCTCACTGTGACGTCAGCACGCGGTGCCAGAGTGAGGGGGAGGCTCCAGGGAAGGCTCTGCCTCCCAGTAGCCCCAGTGACAGGTCCCCCAGTATCCCCAGTGCCACCTCCCAGTATTCCCAGTTACCCTCCAGTGCCTCCCAGGGACCCCCAGTATCCCCAGTGCCACCCCCCACTATTACCAGTTACCCTCCAGGGACTCCCAGGGGCTCCCAGTATCCCCAGTGCCACCCCCCCAACCCCTCCACCAGTGTCCCCAGGGCTCCACCAGTGTCCCCAAGCCCCCCACCAGTGTCCCCAGAGCTCCACCAGTGTCCCCAACGCCCCACCAGTGTCCCCAACACCTCCACCAGTGTCCCCAGAGCTCCACCAGTGTCCCCAACACCCCCACAGGGGTCCCCGAGGCCACACCGAGTGCCCCCAGGGCTCCACACGTGTCCCCGACGGCTCAACAGGTGTGCCCACACCACAGACAATAAAGCTTCTGTCCAACCTGTCTTAAGTACAAGTATTATTGTGCACTTGGAGTGCCCAGGTTCTCTGGCACAAACAAGAGCCACAGAAGTACTGGAGCTCAGTTTGACAGTATTTTCCCCATTTTCTCATCACATCATTAGAAGAAGTAAAAAATACTGGATATGCTTCACTTATTTTCACCTATTTATATGGTATCAGCTGCTCCAGGAATATACCATTGTGCATAAACTATCATTTAAAGATGATAGTTGGAATTTGAAGAGCACTGTGATTCTCATAGAAAACCTTCACAGCTAAGAAGGAAGATTAATTTGAATTTGTATTTTGGAGAATATACTTGAAATGAGAGTAAATGTCAGTCTAGAAAATAGTGCAAACTTCCACCAAGACACCTTGCAGCACTTGGAAGTCAGCATTTTGTTTACATTCCAACAGCAGTAGCTCAGACTATTTGCCTTACTGGCATTATTTTCCTTTTATCCACAAAAAACCCCAAACAACCAACCAAACAAACAAAAAAACCCAACCAAAAAAATAAACCACACCACCAACAACAACGCCAACAAAACAACAACAAACCACAAACAACACCAAAATAACTACTTGCCTTGAATTCTGAAGTTTGCTATCTCTGAGCTGCACAGCCATATATCCTTGAGAGCAAACAAGAACCCAGTGTAATTTATTTCTCTAAAGTGTGAGTAGAACAGATTTTACTCTGCAACACAGACCTGGCTTCCTTGGTTCAGCCACAAGCCTTACGTCTGTCCACTGCTTCCTTCTTGCAGTTCTCCCAGTGCAAATCGCAGACAGCTGTATGACCAAAAATCTGCTGCTGGACAAATCTTTTGGGGTAGTTGAGCAACACATGACAAGAACAGGGCTGTTTTCTGGTCTGAGCATGGACATGCTTACCCTCTTTTGAAAAGGGGGATAGGAAAGGCCAAAGGAGGATGAGGAGGCTGTCCACTGAGCAAGGCTTCCCAACTGCTGTCACATCCAGCATCCTTTTAAGTAGGGCTGATCTTCAGGCCAATTATAGCTTCAGCTGAGAGGCATCTGCTGTGTGCTAAACCAAGCTGTCTGATAGGCAGAGCTGCCCAAAATAAATCTGTCCAGCTACTGGACTTGCTGTGTGCTGAGCTCTGTGTTAGATCGTCCAACCAGGAGCTGGGGGTCCTACCTAGGGATGTGGGTGCTACCTGGGCCTGAGGACGTGGGAATGTGGGTCCTACTGGGAGCTGGGGGTCCTACCAGGAGCTGGGGGTCCTAGCAGGAGCTGGGGGTCCTACCTGGGTCCTACCGGGGGCTGGGGGGCCTACCAGGAGCAGGGGGGAAGCGGGGCGGGGAGGGGGAGAGTGTGCAAGTACGTGTAGAGGTGGGTGGTCGCAGACAATAAATTTTCCTTTAAGTGATTTATTGATAATGACATAATCTTGTACTCATCTCTAGTTGCTCACTATATTTGTGTGACTGTAACTTCAGTCTATTGCTGGATTAAAATACCTTGAATCATGATACACAATGGAGTGTGGTTCTTCATTGGGTCTGTTTTTGCAGTGACTTTATGATGATATGGTACAGCAGCAAAAACATTTTCTTTGTATTCCTATTGTCTGTTGGCCGGGGCTGTTCCCGGGGGTGATGGTCTGGGCCGTTCCCGGGATAACGTTCCCGGGGCCGCTCCCGGGGGTGATGCTCTGGGCCTTTCCCAGGATAACGTCCCCGGTGCTGTTCCCGGGGGTGATGCTCTGGGCCCTTCCCGGGATAACGTCCCCGGTGCCGTTACCGGGGTTGAGGCCCCGGCCCTTCCCCGCGATAACGTTCCCGGTGCCCTTCCCCGGGCACAGGCTCGGGCCCGACATGCCGAGGCCGGGCCGGGGCAGGCGGAGCGGGGGCCGACGGCGGAGTGGCCTCAGCGCATCCCCGCGCGGGCGGCGGCCCGGGAACAATAAAGTTCGCTCAAGAGGGGGAAGGAAAAAAAAAAAAAAAAAAAAAAAAGGAAAAAAAAAAAAAAAAAAGCCGCCCGCGCGCCCCCGGCCCGGCCCTTGTTCAAACTTTTTTGCAACGCGGCAACCCCCCCCGCCCCCCACATCATCTTTATATTGGCCCCCACATCCACCATGCAGCCTCCAGCAGCTCACTGGTGTCCTGTACCCACTTTGCCTCTCTCCTCCTGCTTTCCTAGCCTTGATGGGCATCCTCATCCTTTTCCCATCCCTCCCTGCTCCCCTCACAGCTCTGATTTTCTCATTTAAAGCTGCCCACCACCTGCAGCCCCATTCTCATCCTTGTCTGCTATCATGGTATATTTTAGTGCCAGACTGAGAGGAGGGGGGCAGGGCTGAGGTCAAGGGGCGCTCGGGGGGTGGGGGGTTGTCCCCCCCAACCCTGGACCCTCTCGGGGACTCACAGGCAGCGTCGAACTGGCCCCTCCACCGGTCCCCGGTGCTCTGAGCCTCGACTTCCACGTCCAGGGCGGAGCGGGCGAGGGTCAGGCGCACGCTGTGCCCCCCGTGCCGGAAGGTGCAGGAGGCCCGAAGGGTCCGCGGCTCATTCTCAAAGCGAGACAGGTATTCCTTCTAACTATATTATTTTTGAGACATAGTTCTTCTTCCCTGTTACTTCGGGTTTTTGTAGGAAAAGCTACACCCAGACCCCTATTCATGACTGGTTTCAAAGGTAGTCTCTATCTCACAGGGATTTCTCTATTGCCATTAATGGTTCTGAAGATATATCCATCTTTTTCACCTTCTCAAACTTAGAACAGTCCTTTCCTCATTTTTCTCAGGGATATTTATCAATGGCAACTTCAAACACTGTGGTAGAAAATTACTAAATTCAATGCACATACACATATATATATATGTATATACACATTCAATGCACTTACTATTGTAAGATAGCCAGCAGCATCCTACATTCTACATTCACAGAAATAGGATGGATATTTGTTCATCATTTGAGCACCTTCTAGTGTTGTCCACAACTCTGCCTCTATGTTATGACTGCAAATGGGATCGTCGGTGTCCCTGGTGGGCGTTGGTTGGTTGCGGTGGGTCTCGGTGGACTTTGGTGGACCGGGGTGGATCTGGTAGATGTTGGTGGATCAGGGTGGACCTGGGTGGATCTTGGTGGACCTGGTAGACGTTGGTGGACCTGGGTGGATCTGGTAGATGTTGGTGGATCAGGGTGGACCTGGGTGGATCTTGTGGGACCTGGTGGAGGTTGGTGGACCGGGGTGGACGGGGTGGAAGCAGGCGCTTTGATCACTAAATAATGTTGGCACAGAACTCCATGCCATTGCACTGCAAGATGTAGAATCATAATAAGTAGGTTTTGCTTCAGACACTTGTAGCCTTTTTAGAGATATACAGCTACCAAAACACTTTGAAAACTCTTTCAGTGGATTTTTTCCCCCAATATTAAAAACATCCGTGGTTAGAGATATGTATTTTCATTTTCCTTGTAGATATCTGCAATACACTTTTTATGATCCGTGAGGGTTTCTTAATTCTGTAAATCTGTCTCTCTGGGCCAAAGCAATGAAATATGAGGCCTTGTGGAGAGTTTTCTCACAGAAAAAGGTCATGATTTACTGTCAGTGAACAACCCATGTTGATAAGACTAATGAGCAACTGTGAAGGAGCTGTGAGAGTCTGACCTTGTAGCTAATTCTGAAGAGGTCTCAAAGGACTGATAGAAGATTGCTGCGTGCCTTCAGCAAATTCACCCTTCCTATCACACAGCACCTGTACTGCAGCAGAAAACACCTTAACTATCCAACCACCTCAAAACTTTTGTTGTTGTTCAGCAGTACAGTAACCAAGTTGATTCAAAGTCTGATTTCCATTATTACTGAGCATCTTCCCTTTACATTTCAGTTATCAACTTATGGCAAAATCAACATCCTAGTAAGCTCCAAGTCCAAACTACAACATTGTTTAATTTCCAGAGCAGCATCTGCAGAGCAGGAGCAGGCTCGGGCTGGGTCACAGCTGCTGTCCCCAGCTGGGAGGCCGTGCCAGGGCCCAGGCATGTGTGTGCTCTGGGGCTGCAGCATCCACACCCCAGTGGCTTAGCTGGCCAGCTGGGAAACTGAGGACACTCTGGAGAAGCTCTAATGAAGCAGAAAGGCAGAGGAATTACTCATGGGAAAAGGAAATGATGATTTTTTTTCTTCCCCTTGTTTGGAAAAAATGCATTTTTTGCCCTTGGATAACGTCAGCCCTAAAAAGCACGAACGTCTGAGGATAGCTTCCCCAGGAAAGCTGCTAGCCCGGAAATATTACGTTCTATCTCACCAACTGCTTGCACTTTACTGACTGGACAACCAACTTGGTCCTGAGCCCTTTAATTTAGGCTACAGGAGAGGTGGTTTGGAAAAAATGCATTTTTGGCCTAAAAAGCCTGATCGTCCTAAAGTACATTTAGTCACTATCTAAAATTAAAAATACAAGGTTGGATTCATGATGTTCTTATGTTCAACTTACAGAGCAAAAAAAAAAAACAAAAACAGAATAGAAAAGACCTTTCAGAGTTCCTCATGGGGACAGAGGATGAAGATTTCTGGTTTGGTTTACATCTTTTATGCATATAAAATACAAAGGGAGAGGTCTACAACACACTGGTGGTTTTCAAGCTTCCCCAAATCAGGGGAGACCTGGTTCTCAACAAGAAGGCAATGCTGAAAGGAGGTTGTGGTGAGCTGGGGGTGAGATGTCTTGTCCCCAAGTGATAGAACAAGAGGAAATGGCTTCAAGTTGCTCCAGAGGAGGTTTAGGTTGGAGCTGAGGAACAATTTCTTTCCCGCAAGGGTTATCAAGGCCTAGGCCAGGCTGTCCAGGGCAGTGGTGGAGTCCCCATCCCTGGAGGGGTTTCAAAGGAAATTCAATTAGCAATTGGTTGGACAATGAACAAAAAACAATGGGCAAAGTGACCATAAAGAGAGTTGCTGCTTTGTGTGCCTGGTTCTCAGAAGGTGGCAGGTGGCCCTGATGATTTGCTGCCTGTTCTAGCTCCAGGAGCATCTGGGAAAATTAGAGCCACATTAAGTGCAGTACTCAGCTATGACAGCAATCAAACTTCTGGCTTTAATGCATGGCTTGCTAAACTGCACTGGTGTCCCCAAGGGGCTGGCCCCTGTCCCTGGTGTCCCCAAGGGGCTGTCTCCTGTCCCTGGTGTCCCCCAGGGCTGTTCTCTGCCCCTGGTGTCTCCCCACAGCTGTCCCTTGTGTCCCCCCCAGAGCTGACCCCTGTCCGTGGTGGCCCCTCCCAGCTGGCCCTTGTCCCTGGTGTTCCCCCAGAGCTGTCCCCTGTCCCTGGTGTCCCCAAGGGGCTGGCCCTTGTCCATCAACATATTAATTATTGTTATTGATATTACCATAGGCATCCTATTTTTGTACCCTTGTGCTTATTCGATGGGAGCCTCTTTCATGTTGAAGGCAAAGTCTGCACAGGTTTTTATTGCCAAGTGTTTTGAAATACTGAATTGTATTCAAATTTGTCTGCACAGAGGTGTACTTGTGTCCTCCTAACATTTTTAATTATTTCTTTTTAATCCACTAGCTGTACTTTCCTCTTT
>WUAM01007847.1:0-23533 GCA_024336885.1 Actenoides hombroni | reverse complement strand
GCACCTTCCCGCAGCCGGGCACCTCGACCCCGTCGACGGGCCTGGGGATCTCGATGGATTTGACGAGCCCGTATTTGCCGCACTCGTCCCTGACGTCCTCCACGATCTCCTCGTACTCCTCGTCGTCCAGCAGCTCCTCGGGCAGCACCATGTTGAGCAGACACAGCACCTCGGTGGGGTGGCCCCCCATTTGGACCTGCGAGCTCATGAGCCCGGGCACCTGCAGCGTCACCTAAATGTCTCTTTTTTGGGGTGTGGGGGGTGTGTGTGTGACATTTCTGCCCTGTGTTAAACTACCTGAAGTGAGCCAGAAACTCCAGTGAAACCACCATCCTGATTTTTGTGATTGTGTTGGGGTTCCCCAGTGGAAAGACAAAGCTTTCATGGTCCTGGAAGTGCCACCACTCTACTCATCTAATCCAGCCTATGAAACATAAGACCAAAGACTTCCTTGGGTTAATTCTTGTTCTTAATTTCCCCCTTGAGAAATTCTGGCATAACTCCTGACATAAAAGAGAAAAAAAAAAAAAAGAAAGGCAAAGCATTTTCCTTCTCCCTCTCTGCGTTTATCATTCTGGGATTCTGTTCCTCTTCATTTGTAAAGTTAACAGATGTAATTTTTTTTTTTGGGTTGTGCCGGGTTACGAGGGATACGCTTTGCTAATCCGGAGTCAGTCGAGCTAATTAGCGGGAGGTCCAGCCCCGTGCCCCGGGACTACAGCCCCCGGCATGCCAAGGGAAAACAATATGGTTCCCAGGAAGCCCCGTGACCAACGACTACAGCTCCCGGCGATCCGAGGGTGACCAACATGGCGCCCAGAAAGCCCCGTGCCACGGAACTACTGCTATCGGCATGCCGAGGGCAAAAATATGGCGCACAGGAAGCCCCGTGCCCCGGGGCTACAACTCCCGGCATGCGGAGGGGATCGGAACAAAGCCCTATCTCTACATCGCGCTATTTATAAGCCCAAGGTCTTTGTGACTTTAATAAAAAATAAAAAACACCCCCTCTGCCTAAAGCCCCCTTGACGGGAGGGTTTGGCACCTCCTCTGACATCAGAGGCTGATAAGTCGGGCTTATCTCCTCCGAGACCCCCGCGAAGGTCCCTCCGGCGGGATAAGGCCAGCCCAGCTGTCGATAGAGGCTTTCGCGGGGGGGGATGTACCTATAGATACTCTCTAGATCCCCCTATAGATCTCACACAGATCCCCTACAGATCCCTATACCTCTCCCTACAAATCCCCTATAGATCCTCTACAGATCCCCTGTAGATCTCCTATACATCCCCCTACAGATCTCCCTATAGATCTCCCTATGGGTCCCCTCCAGACCCCCCTCTGGTTCCCCTATGCATCGTCCCCAGATCCCTTATAGACCCCCCCTTCGGTCCGTACACATTTACCAAGTAGCAATATTTTAAAGGATTAACTGCTGGACTTTTCTGCTGAGTGAAATGTGTTCAAATTTACAAGAGAGACATTCAAACTAAATAGTTTAAATCAGGGCTAAAGCTGCAGTACTGGGTGTCAAAACTCTGGAAAGCTTGATTCCACTCGGGATGCTTACTCTGAAACAGGAGTAATATCCTGAAGAGCTGGGTCCTAGCCCTTGGACAACATGGGAATGCAACCCGGGTTCTAGGTCCCCCCCGCAAACGGGTTCTAGGTTCCCCGCAAACGGGTTCTAGGTTCCCCGCAACCGGGTTCTAGGTTCCCCGCAAACGGGTTCTAGGTTCCCCCGCAACCGGGTTCTAGGTTCCCCGCAAACGGGTTCTAGGTTCCCCCAAAACGGGTTCTAGGTTCCCCCGCAACCGGGTTCTAGGTTCCCCCAACCGGGTTCTAGGTTCCCCCGCAACCGGGTTCTTAGCACAAGACCCATGAGAAGTAGCCTGGTGATTTATCCCTGCAATGCCCAGGCACTTTCCTGAGTTCCAGCCAGTGCTATTAGCTCTGCACTTCCAGGCACAATAAATTAACCCACAAGATTATTTAATTTGTATTTTATTTGTTAGGAGAAGAAAGGAGAGCCACAGCCTATAAAAACATCATCTCTATTAGAAATTATTCCTTGAAAATGACTGGAAAAAAATATAATTCCACGGCGTGTAGAGGCTGGCGGCGAAGACGATGTCCCTCTTGACGGCGGTGGCGGCGGCCTCCATCTTGGCGGCCAGGGCGGGGTCCCCCAGCACGCGGGCGGCCCCCCGCAACTCCCGGCACGTCTCCTCCACCCGCTGCAGCCCCCGCACCACCGTCCCCTCCTGCAGCCCCCAGCCCCGCGCCAGCGCCGCGAACGGCTGCGGGGGGGGGGGGGGGCAATGGCGGCACCGGGGGTTCCAGCCCATATACAGCATATTTGGTATAGAGCTGAGGGACCAGAAGGGTCTCTGGGCTCTTCTCCCCTCTTGGAATGCTTGGCCAGCATTTGCTTGGCTCGGGTCCTCTTTTGGTTCCTTCCTTGGAGCACCCAAGGAGGACTCTCTCTGTTCTGCCTTAGATCCCAGTCTGTGTGCTGCTCAACCCGGTACCAGAATCCAGCTCCTGAACACAGCTCCCGTCTGCTCTGTCTCATACCTCAGCTGGCCAAGCTCACAAGCACACTGCAGTGTTTCTGAAGTGATGCTTATTGGAAAGTAACAAAGTACATCCTAGAAACAGCATTTACATGGTCTACAAATACTGTCAGGCTGCTTGCAAGAAATACACATCCACATGGCAGAGACAAGAAGCTGCTTTGCTGACTGCTTTAAATACAAGAACCAAAAATACTGAACTGTTGACTGGCATGAACTCTAAAAAGCCAGACAAAGGACAAATAATGTTTGGATAATGACTTACAAAATCAATGGATCTCGTATCTAAGTGAAATACATTTAATGCAACCACATGTCAAAACCAAAAACGTATTACTTTACAATCTTCCAAATATGTTTTATTGAACTAAATGAATCTTAGACAAACTGCCTGCAACTACATGGAGAGTTTTGAAATTAATATTGCCATGATATTTTTCAGAAAAAAACAAACAAACAAACAAACATACGGTACATAGGGTAGCTAGCATGAACCTCACTTTGCAGCAAGGGATATCTATCATCTGGAAAGACCTTTGTTACACAGCCTGTGCTGATTTTAACTGACAACTCTTGTCAACTGAAGCCTTATGCCAGGTAAAACTAAGTCAACATTTGAAAACACCTTTTACCCGGACCAACAGGCATTTCTTTGTAGAGTGTGTACAGAGCATCACAGAAAAGAGATTATCAATCTATGAATATAACGAGATAAGAACAGTATATAAATATGTTATCTTCAAATATTTACATGTATATGAAAACTAGTCAAACTGGTGCTACAAGAAGGAAACATCTTGTTATAAAAGTAAGATTACAAGTTTTGCATACATCCATCTGCATTACACTATTAGTTTTAAACTTGCATCTTCCATAAACTAATTAAAATGAAAATTATCATTGCATAGACTTGGAAAAGTTCAAGGGAAGAGAAAGCAAACAGAGGTCCACACCTGCAACATCTCCAGCTGCCCCTTGGTGACCTGAATGGCTGCAATCCAGAACACACACTTCCAGCCCCTTCTCTCTGAAACATCCTCTGACTCTTTCCACAGTCTTAGTGCACTGAATTGGTTCTGAGTCCTCTTCCAGTTTCTATACCGCCCTCCACTTCATCCCCATCAGCCAGAACCCACTGGTTTGCCACCAGAAAATGAAGTGTCTGCAAGCCCAGGACCGGTGGCCACTGGGAGCATCCCTGAGCCCAAGACCGGTGGCCACCAGGAGTGTCCCCGAGCCCAGGACCAGTGGCCACCAGGAGCGTCCCCAAACCCAGAACTGATGGTCACCAGCAGTGTCCCCAAGCCCAGGACCAGTGGCCACCAGGAGCGTCCCCAAGCACAGAACTGGTGGTCACCGGCAGTGTCCCCAAGCCCAGGACCGGTGGCAAATGAACAGTAATAACTATAGTAGTAACAACACACAGAAAAACAGGACCCCAGTGCCAACCTCACTCGGCCGCGAGCACTTTCCCCTTTGTTGCAGTTCACTCCCGGCGAGCAGGGAGGGCGCAATGATGTCCCCGCGCCTGCAGGGCCGCTCCGGAGCGAGCTGAGTCCTCACGTGGTGATGGCCAGCGAGAGGCTCTCTTGACAAAGGATCCGCGGGGACACAGTAGGTGGTGAATTTTCCCTTTTTTGGGGTATTTTTTTTCCTGAAATTAGGTGAATTTTCATGTTTGGGGTTTTTTCCCCTGTTAAAAAAGGTGAATTTTCTCTTTTTTGGGGTGTTTTTTTCCTGAAATTAGGTGAATTTTCACATTTGGGGTTTTTTTCCCTGAT
Organism: Actenoides hombroni; assembly: GCA_024336885.1. Classification (NCBI taxonomy): domain Eukaryota; kingdom Metazoa; phylum Chordata; class Aves; order Coraciiformes; family Alcedinidae; genus Actenoides; species Actenoides hombroni. The sequence continues at coordinate 19,179 of WUAM01007847.1, read as the reverse complement.
AAAAAAGGTGAAATTTCTCTTTTTTGGGGGTATTTTTTTCCTGAAATTAGGTGAATTTTCACATTTGGGGTTTCCGCTCCCTCGGTGAGTGCCGGCAGGGCGGCGGCGGGGGAAGGCCGGCCCGAGCCGCGCCTCACCCCGCTCCCCTCTCTGTCTCCTGCGGCGCAGAGGGCGGGCGGCTGCATCGCGAAGCCAGCGAGCGCTTCGCCGCCGGCTACATCCAGTGCATGCACGAGGTGCACACCTTCGTCTCCAGCTGTCCCGGCATCGACGCCACCACGGCCGCTGAGCTGCTCAACCACCTGCAGATTGGTATTAATATTAAATGCCAAGGGTTTGTATTTAATTTGGAGGTTTTTTCCCACCGTACCATGGCAGCATACGTGGCACTTCAGGTCAGCTCCAGAAATCTCCTGCCTTAAGAGCAGCAGACTCACACTGGACAATGTCGTGGTGCTTAAAACACTAACCTACATTTTAAAACTTTATATAATAACACAATTTAGTGCTTTTTAGTGAGGGCAAAGTTACTGGAGTAACACAAGCAGGTCACATTTCAGCTCAGAGCTGCAAAAGCACTTTATGGCATAAATAACAAGTAGCTTCTCTTCAGACTTTACAAGATTTCTTTGCACAATCTATCTGAGCCCTAAATGATTTACACTTAGGGGAGTGAGGCTAAGCATTGTTAAGAAACTTACTTTCCCAATGTACTTGACACTTGAATGCTGAGTGATTTAGGAATTGTTCTGGGTTAAACTGCAATATCCTAAGGGATCTATAGGGGCTCTGAGGGGATCTATAGGGGCCCTGACAGGATCTATAGGGGCTCTGATGTGTTCTATAGAGAGTTTGAAGGGATCTATAGGGGCTCTGAGGGATCTATAGGGGCTCTAAGGGATCTATAGGGGCTCTGAGGGATCTATAGGGAATCTGAGGGATCTATAGAGAACCTGAGGGATCTATAGGGGCTCTGAGGGATCTATAGGAGCTCTGAGGGATCTAATCCTACTGGAACACAGGAGGAAAGTGTGCTGTGCTTTAATAATTTATGACTGTTTAAATGAGATAAATTTCCTGAGGACTGAGAACATGCTTAATGATGTAAGCGAACACGAGAGGAAAACAACCCAAAATGTGATAAACGTGCTAGAGAAAATTGCTTTCTGAAACCCAAGATAGTGAAGACAATGTATTGCCTAACACTCCCAGGATGTGGGGTCTCAAGCTTTATCGTAAAGGATTTTTCTAGGGGATTTGGAACAATTGGATTGGGCACAGAAGCACTGGATTCTTCTTAGTAATAAAGTGTTTAGGCTAGGAACATTAAACAAACAAGCTACAATTGCTCAGACCATGCAACTGTTGATACCTTGACTAGTAATTTAAACCCTTGGAAAAAAACTCCAGAAGTTTTTCAAGGAAATGTGTGCTGGTGTCCACAAATGTGTGTCTAACACCAGCTGTGCCAATCAGTATGACTTCTGGGAATCTCCTACCCCAGGAATAGCATTCATCTGAAAATTTCAGTCCAGTGTTTACTGTCTCCAAAATCTTAACTCCTGTAAAGTGATGTAGGTGTGACAGTAATTGTCACAGTACTACCTCCATGGTTATCAGGAACATTATAAATAGGGTTTTGACAAAATTTCAAAGGAGCAGCAACAGTAACCCTTTTCTCAATGGAAATTGAAGTTGCATGTGAAAAGGAGATATTGGCGGCATATGATGGAGTTCGAGCTGCCTCAGAAGTGATTGGAACGGAAGCACAGCTCCTCCTGGCAACAGACTGCCAGTGCTAGGATGTATGTTCAAAGGGAGAATCTCATCCACACACGATGCAACTGATGCCACATGGAGCAAGTGGATTGCATTGACAACGCAACGGGCGCGAATAGGGAACCCCAGTCGCCCAGGGATCCTGGAAGTGATCACGATTAATATAAAAAAGTTAAATTGCCTACAAAGTAATGTGAGCAAAAAATAATGCTTGCTGTGTTTTGAGAAACTTACTCTAATTATTTAAATGCCACTGTGAGACTGATACATTTGCATTTTTCTTAGAAATATGCAATTTATTTTGAATTCTCTACGTTCAAGGAAAAAAACGTAACAAACCAAACAAAACCTAAACCCTCTTTTAGTCTTTAGGAATCTTGGTATTTTTGAAGCACTAAGCCAACAGCAAGGATGCAAAGTACACCCTGAACAGTCAGACTTTTACAAGAAATTAAGCATGCAAAAAAAAATTCCCCCAGGTAAAAAGCCAACCTAAAAGGAAAGATTTCCCCAGGAACACACCAACTGCAGAAGTCATTGCCAAAAATCACTTTATATATATTCTACATTCTGGTGTCAGTGACTGTGCCTCACCACTGAATTAGTGGCTCACGGAACTCCCACCACTCACTTCCCATCATCCGCATGATAGGCCACGGAGTCGGGCAGCCAGCCGGGCTGGTGGTCCAGGCTGTAGTACTGGGGGACCAGTCCGACGGCGATGGTGCCCCGCACCCCGCTGTCCACGATGGACACCTGGGGTGAAAAACACCCCCAGGAAACCCCTCAGCTCCCCCCACCCCCTCAAAATCCAGCAGGGGGGGGTTGGGGGGTCTTGGGGGGCAAAGCGTCACCTCCCTTCCTTCCTTCCTTCCTTCCTTCCTTCCTTCCTTCCTTCCTTCCTTCCTTCCTCCCTGAAAGTTTGCTGACCTTGAATCAAACAAATAATGGAGAATATCTGTTGGCCTCCTTTTCCCTGTTTCACTGTAGCATGTGATATTTACCTTGTATCAAACTCTGTTGTACAGTCCCATGCAGGCCCCAGTTAACTTTGGCAGGCATTGTATCAGTGACTCAGTCTGCCCTGGCCAATGCTTGGAAGTGACTCATCATTATCTCTTCTATCAAGGCACAAGAGATCCTCTTCTTTTTCAATTACCTTTTTAAAATGATCAATATCAGAGATGGCATCACATGTATCACTTGCACTGAAGTCTGTCTCTGGAATATCTGGTTCACAACAACTGGCCCTTCCAGAATCATCATCCTTTGCTCCCAAGCAACTGTGGGATTTCAGATGATCCTCACTCAGAAGCCTGTTGGACCTGGCTATTAATTGCCCCTGTTATTAATTGCCCCTGTTATTAATCGCCCCGGGGGTGTTGTCTGATTAAGGAGGGGCCCGTTATTAATTGCCCCGGTTATTAATTGCCCCGGGGGTGTCGCCTGATTAATGAGGGGCCCGTTTATTAATCGCCCCCCCGGTTATTAATCACCCCTCTAATTAATGAATTCCCCCTCTTATTAATTAATCACCCCGCTTATTAATTAATCGCAAACAACTAATAATGCCCTTAAACAAAACAGGCCACAAATGAGCACTAATCCTAACATCCCTCATACTACTCCTCCTCACAATCAACCTTCTAGGCCTCCTACCCTACACATTCACACCTACTACCCAACTATCAATAAACATAGCCCTAGCCTTTCCACTATGACTAGCCACCCTCCTCATAGGTTTACGAAACCAACCTACAATCTCTCTAGGTCACCTCCTACCTGAAGGGAACAAAGGTTGCCTTTTCCTGGAACAGGATACATACCAGCTTCTTTTAATGTGAAAAGAACATAAAATGTCATTTTATCTTTTAAAATGTTCATTTGGATAACCATTGTTAGTGAAACTGTACTAAGAGCAGTTTCTTTAGACAATTGAGTAAAGTGCAGAAAGAAATAACTGACACATATTCAAACCAAGGAGCAGGAGATACCTCTTTTCTACTAGCCTTTTAAACAAGCAGGAACAGATAAGGTTAAATGTCACCCCCTAATTAATGTTTGTGTATCACACTAGAGAAAGCAATGGAAATCATGCATTACTTGTAGAAGAAGAATACAGTCATAAGATGATATTCTCACTACATTTCTGCAGACTGGTCAACTACAAATGAGTGCTCTATGTCAAATCCAAAGTCATTGCTGACCTGATTCAGCGCTAACAAAATAAATGGAGAAAATATGCCATGCACTTCAGCTCTTTGTAATAAATCCAGTGCCATCTACTAAGATACATAAACATATTCTAATTAGGGTATTGTGTTGTAAAAGTGGCACAATATAATAAAAGCACTATCTTAGCATTCATGGCATTGCAGTATTTAGCACAGACAGAATTTATTTCCTTCCTTGATATATGCCTACATTGGAAACTGGAGTTTTAACATTGATCTCCTTTGAGTAGTTAGTGAACCAACCCTGAACCTGCGCCGGCGCCCCCCGACACCCCCCCGGCCCCACTCACCATTTCTTGAGCACGATTTTATCCCAGCGCGTCCCGGTTTGGGCCGCGATCAGTTTCTTCAGGTCGCGGATGGAATCCTCGGTGCTGGCGGGGCCGTTAAGGACAAACGGGAGGAGAGAGGAGGGGGGGGGAAGGGGGGGGGGGGGGAAGGGGTGTGCGGGGGGGGGGGGGGGGAGGAGGGGGAGGGGGAAGGAAGAAATGCTGGGAAAGGGATGAGTTTTTCTTTTAGATCACATGGAAAATTCATCTCTGGCTGCCTCAGGGGGTATGAGGCTAGCAGAAGAGATCTATCCTGCTCCAGAGCTTGGTGTATATCTGAATACAGCTTTGGACTGTGTCAATCCCTGCCAATGACATTCGAGTCAGACCAAATTTAGCTCAATCTATGCCTCTCAAAGCACAGCTCTCTCCAAAGGCTAGGAGCACTCATAGTAAGAGCAGCCACCTGGGTGACACTTGGACAACACCTGGATGACACCCGGGTGACACCCAAAGGACACCCAAAGGACACCCGGACAACACCCGGGTGACACCCAAACGACACCCAGGTGACACCCAAAGGACACCCAGGTGAAACCCAAAGGACACCCGGACAACACCTGGGTGACACCCAAGGGACACCGAGGTGACACCCAAAGGACACCCAGATGACACCCGGGTGACAACCAATGAAGGAATTACCAGAAGACTTTGGAATCACAGAATTTGTACAAACTTAAAACTCTTCTGCCCTACTGATAACTAAAGACAGCTATCACAAATACAGGGGAAAAAAAATCCAAAGTTCTTAGTGCAAACTTCTAAGGTTATTTTTGTCCTCCATTTATTTAGCCTTGGGACAAAGAAAAGCTTCTGACACCAGTTAGCTGTCAGGAAGAGATGCTATACAATATGGCAGGACCTTGCACTTGTGTTAGGGTTTTGGGAGTTCTTTTGTTTTCCTGGGGAATTTTTCCATACTTGTTACTAGGTGATAAACTGTTGTACTTGAGGGCACTTGGGAGAGACAGAGAACCTAGCCACAGGGGGAGGGGTCCAGCCAGCTGAGGAATGAAGGTGGTTGGGTGGTGCCCGCAGCTCTCTTGTTTTTACTCCTGTTTTGGGGGAGAGCGAAGGTGCCCTTGTGGGGACCCCGCGAGAGACCCAAAGCGGGCGGGGCGGCGAGAGGAGCCCTCAGGCCGAGCGCATCGCGGCCTCGACGGAGCCGGAGCGGCCGAAGGCGGCGGGAGGGGGGAAGGACGGGACGCGAAGCGGAACCTCGGCGGGACGCGGCTGCCTCAGCCTCAACCCCAGCAGCGCCCGGGTCTCCTCCTCTTCCTCCCCGCTCCCCGCCTCGCGCGCAACGTCAACGCTCCGCCGAGCATGAGTTTATATCTTACAGCAAAACTTTTGATGACAATCAACTGGGTTTTTTTCCTTCTAAATTTAGGCTTTTCTCGACACAACTACATAGAATATGGTCCAAAAATAACAGCAGAGTTACTGTCTGGGGAGAAGCTATTTTACTGCTTATATTCTTATTCTGAAGTTAAAGTCAAAACAAAATTAATAGGGAAGGGTTATCTATAATGAATCACCATTCATTTTAGGAAAAACAGGCTCCTGAGCAGGCTAGCAGCGGATCCAGCCGGGAACCCTCCGGGCAAATGCCACGCAGTAGAGCAGCTCGCTCTCAGCGTTGCCCTACATTGCCTACTTTGCTCTGCTTTGGTTACACACCCTGCCTTACCGCAGACTGGCGGATACGGTGCTTAATCATACCGCAAGAGCGATCGGGGGTGCATCGAAGCCAAGAAAATCCACGCGGTTACCCGTCTTCGACAACGTCACAACCCTCTCTCTAAGCAGCTTAACAAGTTTGTGTAAATGTTTAAGCTATTGTAAAGAGGCAAGAAAGTAATTTCATATCCTATTTGGAAAGGTAAACAATTTTCTTGTTATTTTGAGTCCTTCAATTATTTGCACTACCATATAGATTAGATGAAAACCCTGTGGGATGGCTGGTTTGAGTGACGTGGCTCACATGTAGCAAAAGGTTCAAAACTGGGAGCAAAGAGTGGTTAGTGAGAACTGTAATGCGTACACACAAAGGGGATTAACCAGAAACTGGAGAGCAGTTCAGGCTTTTCATACTCATTTTTTGACACTGAGTTAGTTTCCTTGCCTGTCCCATGTCACTGGCATGGGGCTGTAGTTAGTACAGCTTTCCACTGGTTTGCCCAGTTAACATCCAGCAAGAACTGAAAGATCTTGCTGTCTTGAAGGGGTAGGGTTTTAGAGGGTTCTTATGGCAAGAGCTGTCAGTCCCCATCGGGACAAGGTGTTTGATATGTTTTTAGTACAGACTTACTCCCTTGATTAAAAACAAACCACTCAAAAATTTTTCTCTCCGGTGACAAGTAAAACAGATACTGAATGAGAAATTCAACCCAGAAAACAACTCATTCCAAGAAACAAAAAATCACAGCATGGGTCCTTAAGGGTCATGCAGGAAACCTGGCTGCAACGACCCTTGGAAAAAAACTTAAAAGGAAATTATAATTCCCACTCATTCACCATATAATTCCCCTGTGTGACTGTTGCGTGCTGGTCATAAACCAGAGCGAGATTTTGTTCATATTCTCAGGAACAGAATTAAGACTCAAAACAGAGTCTAAGTGTCAAGTGACTTTATTTGCCCAACAAAAGTTCGCAAAGCAGAGAGAGAAAGAGAGAAAGGAAAGGAAGGAAGATAAGGGTCCGTTGCAATAGCTACCACCAACACGTTCATTTCCAAACATGAACTGAACTCTCTTCCAAGAGCAAGCATCAGCACTAGCTCTGCAGTTTCATTTCATAGCAGCTTATGCAATCTTCTCGGGTTTTGATCCACACAGGCACATGCCTTGCAAGCATTTATTGAAGTCTCAAAGCCCCATGTCTCAGAGTTCAGTTGCCAACCAAAGTTTAAATTCATTAAAAGCAGGCATTCCATTTAATGATATTTCGATTTGCATGAGCAAAGAATAAGGGTTTTAAAAATAATGAGATAGATGCCCCAGATTTCTGAAGTACAAGAATTCTTCACTAAAAAAACTTGTCATTTCTTCAAACACACTTGATAGAACATGCACACAGTGCTCTAAATGCCTTTCCTTAGCTACTGCAAATGCTTCTGAAAGAATTTGATCAAATAACACTGCAGAGCTCCCAAATGATAATTTTTTGAGAAGACAGAAGCAAGTGAATGGGAAATCATCCTGCACTCAGTGCTACTCCCAAGTCACATCTGGAGGAAATGAAAGAGCAAACAAGCACAGGGTGGAAACCAGGGGCATCCTCAGAGCTGCAGAGAAAGTGATACCACCACTGCCTTCCCCAGAGCTGGCTGTGAGCAGGACAGTGACAGGGCTGCTGGAGGAAATGATTCATGCCCTACCAGCCTTGTGAGAGGGAGACACCCACCAACCTTAATATTTGGTCTTTTCACTTACATATGCAGCTTTAAAATGTCCCTATAACAACTTTGTATGTTTTCAGATTCCATAGAAGTGGGTGTTTTATTTAGACTTAGTGTATAGCACCCTCTCATACTGCAGATTTCTGAGTGACCTGAAGACCTGCTAGCACTACTTTTTGTAGAAAGATATCAGAATCACCATGTTTTGGTATGTTTTTCAAGGCATCATGAAGTACAGGCACTCAGACCACAACCGGTGCTGGCTCAGAGCCAACGCCACCCCCCAGCACCCCAACACCCGCTGCCCTGTGACGCGGGAGGGACCCCCTCAGCCCCCCGTGTTTGCCCCCCCGGCAGCCCAGGGACAGTCCCCCAGAGCAGGGACAAGGCTGTCACCCCGCAGACTGGGAGGACACAACCTGCAGCAGGAGAGAGGCCAAAGGTCTGGGGGGGAAGAGTCAGTTCCAGAGCCCTTGGGAAGAAGCCAGAGTATATTACCTTAACTTCATAGTATCGTGTGGTATATGTTAAATCAAGAATTAATCCAAGTTCAACATTTAGGGCTTTCATTGCAGCAATTAAGTCTTTTGGTGTAAATTTCTGGCTTGGGGTAAGCCTTTGGTTAATTGCCTATAGTAAAAATGGAAAAGAAAGATTTTCTTTTTAAGTTCTAATAACAAGACATTGTAATATTCAGCTGTGTTAATCAGGACTAGGCAGGACAGGGCAGGAAAATTAGTGCTGCTGTGCATAGCTGTGCTACATCACAGAATGCTTTGGGTGAGAAAGAACCTTAAAGATATCTAGTTCCAACCCTCCTGCTATGAGCAGGGTCATCTTCAACTGCATCAGGTGGCTCAAAGACCCATTCAGCCTGGCCTTGGACAGTTCCAGAGATGGAGCATCCACAACTTCTCTGGGCAACACTTGCTAGTATCTCATCACCTTCATAGCCCCAAGGAAATACAACTTTTTGAGAAACACTTCTCATCTGCTGCTTTTCAATTACTGAACTGTACAAGTCTATTTGAAAAACAAAGTGCTTATGATTATATCTGCTTTTATAAGTTCAACTGTAATCAGCAGACTAGGGACAGAGTGCACAAGTCATTTTGTCTTCATTATTTGTGGAGAACATAGGAGAGCTTCTGACCCAGTTACAATCCTGCTGTTTTGAAATGATTACAGCTCTCTCAGCCTCTCTCCTCATAAGGGACATGCTCAACTCCCTTCATCATCTTCGTGGCCCTGCGCTGGAATGTCTCCAGTAAAGCTCTGTCTTTTCTGAACTGGGGTGCCCAAAACTGGACACAGGACTCGAGGTGGGGTCTCATTAGTGCAGAGTAGAGGGGGAGGAGACCTCCCTTGACCTGCTGGCCACACTTCTCCTAATGCATCCCAGGATGCCATTGGCCTTCCGTATGCTCCCCGCTCCCGCCCCCACAGCTATGAGCACCCACCCGAATCCACAGCCCCTCCCCAACCTGCCCCACAGCCTCTTGCTGCCTTTGCAGTCAGAGGCAAGCCTTGGGGATACCCACAGACGGGCTCGGGGAGGCAAAGGTTACAGGTGTGCCCTGTGCTCCCTCCTGGGTGAACCAATGTCAGCAGAACGATCTCCAGGCCCCGAGGTGACAGCTTGATGGATGACAAATTCAACATGTGTTCTTTCATAAAACTATCAACAAATAATGAAATAAGAAAGGAACAGAACTGTTTCTTGGAACATGACTTGCCCAGTCAGAGTTCTTCCATGATTACATTAAATGAGGGTCTCTGTCAAGGTTCAGACGGACACGATAATATGTGAGTTCAGGGTAGAAAGCCAAAGGCCCAAGCCAAACAATGAAGCTAAAAGCAAAAGCTGAAAGCTGAAACCAAAAGATCAAAATGCCCCATGAGCCTGTAAACGTTGCCTGTAAAATCTCTGCTAACTGCAGTAATCTGAAATACAGTCAGTCAGGCTCTTTTCTGCCCTGTCCAGTAAGATTTTAAGATAACCAATAAAAATGCCACTTCTCTTGTACTTCGACCATCACCCCACCCAGTTTTTCCTCTCCTATGTTTGTTTCCAACGTGATAGTTCAATTTCCCAAAGCTGGTAATTTTCTTTGGAGCTGTTTTGAGGAAGAGATATAGTGTAGATAACGTAACATGGTAACAGTGCTTTGCTTTCTGTACTTCCTTCCCTTCTTAGGTCTTGGAATACTTTAGATAGCTCTTATTATTTCATTTTACAGTAAAAGAAAAAGAGACCTGGAGAAGCAAAGCTGATTTCCCCCAAGCCTCATTGCAGAAACAGGAATAAAACCCAAATCTTCTCAGGTTAATCAGGGTTGAACTAATAGTAACCGTTGTGGTCTGGAGTAAACTCCCTGAACGTGTCAGCAGGACGAGCTGGAGCTGCAGGGGCTTTAGACGGGGCCGAGGCTCCTCTCGAGGGAGATGGGTTTGCACATCGGTGGGTAGATAGCGCAGAGTCGGTACCGTGCCCAGCGTTCTGGCCGCTGCTCAGAGCCCCGTGCCAAGCGGATCCCCAGGCAGGAGGAGAGCAGCAGCACGACGAGTGGGTGAGAGCTGAGGGTCTCAAATAGTTTTGATTTTAAATAACTAGTATTTTTTAATTGGTAGTGAAAGAAGTAGTAACTATTCTAAGAACTATTTTAACTATTCTATTACATCTTCAGCCAAATAGCTTAATAATAAGGATATTTCTATAAATATACAAGTTCCAGAGAGGAACAGATAAAATATTGACCTGTGAAATCTCTTTTAAATATTGACAAGATCAGTAAATTCAGGGGATTTTTTTGTGACAGGTGGGGGGGGGGGGGGGGGAAACCCTGACTTCCTAAAGTTTTTGAACTTTATTGCAGCCTCTGGATTGATTTCCCCATCTTCTTCCCCCTCTCCTGATATTTTTGTTGTTAGTTTTTGGGGTTGGTTTTTTTCCCTTCTGCTCATGTCCTCACGCTGATTTCGCAAAGAGGTTTTGCTGAAACCAGTTCTGCCCCGAAATGCCCACTCAACTTTTGAAACATAGGGGAGGCCCCCGTCCCCTTCGCCACAGCCTCCCGGAGCTGGAGCGGCCCCGGTCTCTGTGACATGGCCCAGGATGTCGCCTGTCACCACCACCCTCCTCCCCGGCACCTTCGGCACCACCGGATTGACCCTTTCGGGCAACACCTTCGGCCCCTCCCCACCCCGGGCAGGCGGCAGCTCCCGGAGCGTCCCCACCGAGGCTGGGCAGACCCCGGGGGGGGGGGGGGGGGGGGGTCCTCACTTGGGTGGGGCTCCATGGTGGTGGGTGGATGATCTGCAGTGGCTCTGGGGAGGCAGAGGAGCTGGGGGGAGCAGAGAGTGAGGCAAAGAGAAATGCTGGGACCAGCCTGTAGCTGATCAAAGGGAATGTGGCTGACAGAGAGGTGCCAGGAGCCCCAGCTCCAGGCAGGTGATAGACTCTTTCTCCCTCAGGTGAACTCTGAGTACTACACAGGCTGGCTGGACTACTGGGGGCCCGGCCTGTGCGGCCGCCGTTCCCCCGAGCCCGTTGCCGTAAAGCGACCCGCTCGCTTCCCCGGCCCCGCTGCCGGAGATTCCACCGCTTCCCGAAGCGGCCGAAACCGTTTCGGCCCCGCCGCGTTGCCCGGAAGAGGAGCCGGAGCCGCTACCGCCGCTACCACCACCACCGCCTCCTCCTCCTCCTCCTCCTCCCCTCAGCGCCGCCATGGCCGCCGAGCCCGCCGCTAAATGACTAAGTGTTTTCAGGCTTTGCACCTCCTTTTCATGAATTTCCATTCAGAGTTAGTACATGGGGAATCAGATTTGGAGCGTATTATGTTACAGGGAATGGAATCCTTGGCAAGTACATTTTTATTTTTTTATGATCTAGGAGGTAGAACTTTTTGATAGTGCCATTTTGCTGGTTTGTGTGTGAAACTCTGAGAGGCTCTTGGCTATCTTATTCTTGAGTCATTGGATTCTGTTTATGGTACATTGGAAAAATATTTTGAAATGGGTGTTGTAGGACTTTAGCTAATCCCCCTAGGAGATGGGTGATCACTGCCCAATTGCATTATGGGGCTAGGGTATATAAAAAATAAAAATTAATAAACACTGCTGCAGGCCTTCTCTTGATGAATTTATGTTGCTGCATCTCTCCGCTCCTGGTATAAACAGCGACATTTGGTGCAACTTGAATCCCTTTCCCCTTAAATCCTAACAAAAGATCTAACCCAAAGCTTAGGGTTTGCCACCAGCATTAAAACCTTTGCCCTCCAGGGCTCACGATATTGACCACCATAGCAAAAGCCAACTAAAGAAACATCTTAACTAGTTCAGAATAAGAGCAAGATGCGAACCTAATTATCGTAAAATACATTAAAAATAGTAGGTTTTTACCATAGCGCCGTAATTGCTTCTTTCTGTCTGCCCAAGGCCTTCACTTCTGAATTTGAAATATCCCTAAAGTTCCAGCTCATACATTTTTCTGGAAAAACTCAGATTTGTATGCTAATCTGAGGCAACATGATTCACACCTATAAGACTGGAAAACTGAGTCAGATGCCTTTAAGAGGCATGTACAAAAAGCCACCAACCCAGGACCTTTTCCTCTTGTTTTTGTGCAGCTCTCTTAATTTTGGTCAGAAGTAGCCAGAAATGTCCCTTTATTAGATTGACGACACACGCACACCGGGCTAACACACGCACTGGGGTGACATATGTACTGGGGTGACACGCACTGGATGACACACGCAATGGGGTGACACACACACCCCAGGTGACACACGCACTGCGGTGACACACGCGTTGGGGTGACACACGCAATGAGGTGACACACACCCTGGGGGACACACGCACTGCGGTGACACACGCGATGGGGTGACACACGCAATGGAGTGACACACACCCTGCTCCATATAATGATATATATTATTTTCTATATAGACACTAAGTCAGTGCTAAAGATAACCTTTTAAAATACATTAGACAAAACTTATGAAATTAATTAAAATAAGTATGAATTTTCATTCATGTCTTGACCTGATGCCATCTTGATATTCCTGTCCCTATCTGTGGTGCCATGACCTACAAACAAACTTCTCTAGGTGGCTTATTGAACCAGGAAGCAGTTATACTATTGAAACCACAGCTCTGTCCCCCATGGGCTCCCCTTCCCCCTCCCCCCCCCCCCATGGTGACCATGTCCTCCCCTTGACTGTTTTGTCTCTGTCCCTTCTGTGCTGGCCGTGTGCCCCCCCCCCTTCCATAGTGCTCCCTCCCCATGCCAGCCATGGGGGTGTCCCCACAGTGTCCTTGTCACCACTCAGTGTCCCTGTCCCCGTCCCCCCCCGGTGTCCCTTACCCCTCCATGGTGACCACAGCACATACACAAAAAGCCATTCACTGCTGCTTATAAATGAGATCTTACCTTGACAATGCTTGATCACTCACAGGTAATTTCAGCAACTCTGATGGACCATGTTTATACTGTCAAAAGAAAAAAAAAAAAAGGAAGAGTGGTCATGAAGGGAGCAGATGAAAAACAAATTTGCTTGTTCATGAGTAAAAAGAGACAGGATTCATAATATTTATAACCTCCTAAGCAAAGTTAGAACTAATATTTTCCTGTACATGTGGATTAAGAAAGAAAAAAAAAAAAAAGAAATCTAGGTCTCACTGTGATTCAGACACTTCTTAAACTTACCTAAAAATGTAAAAACACTTCAGTAGTAGATTCTGTACATTGTACAGTGTCCTTGCCTACTTTGTTTTCATCATTTTTATTCTGAAAACCCTAATTCACCATCTACGAAGTCAACCACTTTGGAGAAGGTATCTGGTTGATTCTCCCATCCAAGGGCATAAGTCAGCTCTGGAGAAACTATCCATTCCTAAATGCTAGATCACAAAATTGCTCTCCAACTGTTCATTTATCATAGAAATTTAGATAATTTTGAGTAGATGTTATGAATCTGATTAGAATGTCAATAAATTATATGTCAGCAGAAAGACAAATGTATCAAATAACCCCCTGAGGATGACATGGATGTAACAATGTAAAGTACTTGTGAGTAAATCTGGAACCGGAGCTCCAAAAAAGCGTGGGGGACGGGCCGGTACAAGCGGCAAAGCGAAGGGTCGGCGCCGGCCGACGGCTCCTCGCCGGCCTCCGCCGCCTCCGCCGCCGGCGTCTCCTCGGGGACGGGCAGGAGGAAGAGCTGCCCCGGCGGCGGGTCCCCCTCCGCCAGCGGCAGCCGCACCGCCCCCCCCCTCACCCTCTTGGCGCTGCCCTTGCCGAAGAAGACGCAACCAGGTTTTTCTGGCTTGGTCAGCTCAACAGGTTTAGGTTCACTAAAAACTACTGGGCTTTCCTGCAACTTGTCATCACCCCAGTACCTCCCTGTGATGGCCTGAAGAATACATGGTCCTCAAGAATAACTAAGCTGTGGACTTGTCAAAGAGACAAGGGTGGGTCCATAGAAATGACTGGGTGAAGGAAAGAACCCAAACTGTGGAGGTTCTCACACTATCTAATGCCATAAAGTCCTGGCCTCATTTATTTCTCACATGAATACCCAGCTGAGAGTGTTTGAAATGCATTATAGAGTTAGGCAGAAACAAACTATACAGGAAAAATGGAGGCACTGTAAGTAAATATAGGATAGATATATATATAAATAAACACAGAAGGTATTTGTACTTCACTGTTCTCAAAAAGGTTAAAAACACCCCCCAAAACATCTCCCATATCTGAGTGACCCCAGGTATTAAGTGACCTCCCACTGCCTCCCAGTCTGCTTCAACATCCCCCAACTACTTCCCAGTATTCCCCAGCACTGCCCCCTCTCCCTCCCTGTACCACCCAGTGCCTCCCAGTATTCCCCAGTACCTCCCAGTACCTGCCAGTGCCTCCCAGTAGCCCCCAGTTGACCTCCCAGTGCCTCCCAGTCTGCCTCCACGCACCCCAGCCCCATCCCCGTATACCCCAGCACCGCCCCCCCCCCCGCCTGACAGAGAAAAAGAGAATGATGCTTTTGAAAGGAAACCTCTCAAATATTTTTCATTTCTAATTCTTGAGCAAGAAAATCTGTATTTTGACTTGTGACTGCAGCAAGTTGACTGTACAGCAATGATAGCTAATGTGGTCTTGCTTGGCCTGATTTCTGAATCCCTGTAAATTTCCATGTAGTGTTTTCTAACTAGCTGTACTGCTATGGATATCAGTATCATACAAACTTTGAGTGTAAGATTTCCTACTTCTTTAGATGTGTATAGAGATTTACAGGTTTTGAAATGAAACCAAAAATACAGATTTGTTTTGTTTTTATCTCTCAGATGAGATTATTCCAACAGCGGCATTACTGGAGAATGTATTCAAAGAGAGTGCACACAACTAACATAGACTTTTAGCAGCTTTTTGATGCATGCTGCCAGAAGTCTCACAAAGGTTTTTCTCTTACTTAACAGACAAGGACACCATCGTGGTGTTTGAGTTGCTTCTCCCTTGTGATGTGCTTGAAGATCTGAAGGAAAGGGAGCTTTAATGAGTGTTGTCACTATAGAGAGTCGAGGGAAGAGAAGCACAACTGTAAATATTACTGCTCACAAAACACTGTCTTAAAGAGTAAATATGTTAACAGATTTGACAAAAGACTCTGGTTAGCTTTGTTCTTCTGTTTGGAGGAACTCTGAATGCTTCCAGTGTTTTTAACTACAGAAATTATTATCCTGAAAAAAAAAATCCTTCTTAGCTAGAAAATGTGGGTGCTAGGGACATACAGTGACAGTCAAGGTAAAGAATGTGCATTTCACTGCTATTTTTGTCTCTCTCCTCTGATTTGTGCCTCTACTAGGAAATACACCCAAGTGCTTTTTCAATCCATTCCCTTGAAGACGTGCAAATTAATGTTTCTTCTGGGAACCACTTTGAAACTGGCCAGGCTCACCAAGCACACAACTCCCAACCCCAACCTGTTCTGGGGCTCACCAAGCACACAACTTTCAACCCCAACATGCCTTTGGGGCTCACCAAGCACACAACTTTCAACCCCAACATGCCTTTGGGGCTCACCAAGCACACAACTCCCAACCCCAACCTGTCTTGGGGCTCACCAAGCACATAGCTCCCAACCCCAACCTGTCTTGGGGCTCACCAAGCACAGGGGTGGGAAGGGACACTCTGAGTGCCCTGCTGGGGCAGGGGGGTGGCACGGGAGGTTGCAGTGGACCATCCTACCCCCCCTCTGCCCTCTGTGAGGTGTGACAGTCATCCCTCTGTGACCATTGTCCCCTCTGTTGCCACCACAGAGGTCACCTGGAAACAGCGTCACCGCCTCAGCCTCTTCCACAGGGAGATGCCCCGGCCGAGGGGGAGGTGCCCCAGCCGAGTGGGAGGTGCCCAAACCGACTAAGAGAAAGTCCCAGCCGCGCTGGGTCTAACAATCTCACCTCCCACAATTCCTACCAATGAAATTTGTTTAGAATACCAAAATATTTTATAAACATTTAGCCAGTGTGCCCCTTTCTTAAAGGCACAGCCTCAAATGGTCACAGCCAGTTACCTCACTCTCTTCCCTGTGAGTGCTACAGCTTCCCCTGGACAACTTGGTGGCCTCCACTGAGCTTGCTACCATTTGTTGAAGGTCAGATGGAGGAGCTGGAGATGTTCCTTGGATGTCCCTCAGGGTTCCTTGAAGGTTCTTTAGGGGTTTAGGTCCATTTTTGGAGGTGTTATGGAGTCTGGAGGGGGTTTTAGGGCACTTGGAAGTGGTTTGGGGGTCGTAGGAGGTCAGATGGAGGAGCTGGAGATGTTCCTTGGGCGTCCCTCAAGGTTCCTTGAAGGTTCTTTGGACTTTTAGGTCCGTTTTTGGAGTACGTCTGCAAAGCCATCGTCCCCCGCATCGGCGTGGGCGAGCGGGAGGTCACCCTCTTCGTCAACGGTGGGTGGCCCCCGTGTCCCCCTCCCCTGTGTTTGGCAGCGGCTGCCGGGAAGGGGGGGCTGGGGGGAGAAGCTGGATGTGACCCCCAACACCCTGAGTTGTGTCCCCAGCAGCGTGGGGAGGGGGGGACCCCCCCCCCCCTGCAGGGCCGGGGGGCCCAGCCGAAAGCAGGGTGTTAGATTTTTTTTAAATTATTATTATTTTTGTTGTTTTCATATGTAGCTGAATTTTGTGGCTATTCTAACAAGACAGAAATGCAAACCAATTTTTCCTCCTGCCTTCTGAAGTGGTGAAATTGAGCATGGAGGTGAACTGGTTTGCTGTTGAGGGTAGATGGGGTGAGTTTGCTCTGAGCTGGGTAGGATAGGGTGGAAATTGAGCACTGACAGTGCTGCCTTTGTTACTCCTAATAATTGTCAATATCTGACATTTTGCATGGCAAACCCAGTCACCAGAATCATAATGAAAGAGGTAAAAACATCTTATCTTACATGTGCTTTACACAAGCATTCTTTGAAAACAGTAAGCAAAAGATGCTTTATAATGCACAATATATTCTTGTGCTAAATTCTAAATTGCACAGTGTACAGCACCTGAAACTGTCAGCTATAAAAGCCTTGAAGAGCAGCAGGGGGCACGGGGCTTCCTGTGCACAATGTTGGTGGCCCTCGGCATGCCGGGAGCTGTAGTCCCGGGGCACGGGCCTTCCTGTGTGCCATGTTGGTGGCCCTTGTCATGCCGGGAGCTGTAGTCCCGGGCCACGGGGCTTCCTGTGTGCCATGTTGGTGCCCTCAGCATGCCGGGAAATGTAGTCCTTGGGCACGGGGCTTCCTGTGCGCCATGTTGGGGTCCCCGGGCATGCCGTCAAGAGGGGATTGGATGTGGCACTTGGTGCCATGGTTTAGTTAGTCAGGAGGTGTTGGGTGATAGGTTGAACTGGATCTCTGAGGTCTTTTCTAACCTTGTTGATTCTATGATTGCATGATTCTATGATTCTTTGATTCTATGATTCTCAGAGGAGGCTTAGATTGGATGTTGGTAACAAGTTCTGCATGATGAGGGTGGTGGAACACTGGAACATGTTGCCCAGGGAGGTACCTCCCAGTCCCCACCTTGAGGGCCTGCATGGCCTCAGGCAACTCAACCAACTCAACCAACTCAACCACCACTCCCAAGACGTTCTCTCCCAGTGACTCCCAGCGCCCTCAGCCCCTCTCCCAGTCCCTCCCAGTCCCTCCCAGCGCCTCCCAGTCCCTCCCAGTCCCCACCTTGAGGGCCTGCATGGCCTCAGGCAACTCAACCAACTCAACCAACTCAACCACCACTCCCATATGGGGCAGCTATAGGGCAGCCGTGGGTCCCGTACCATAGACCACCAGGACGTAGTGGTCGGTGGCCCGGCCGTGGCGGTTGCCGGCCTGGCAGCTGTAGGTGCCGTTGTCCTGGGGTCCCAGCGCCGGCAGCGTCAGCAGCGCCCCCTCCGCCCGCGCCCGGGGGGGCAGCGACTCGTTCCCCCGGCTCGACCAGATCTCCGATGGCCTGCCGCACACCAGTACGCACCAGGATGTTGGAGTAGTCTGGGGGGGTGGTTTTCTTTTTAGAACAGCTTGGCTGTCTGAAAGCTACCCCTGGGAAGGTTACTAGGGAAGGGGGTGAGAGAAAAGCATAAGCAGAAGTTCCTCACTCACTGGAGGTGTTTTGAATAGCAGAGAATGACACTGGGTTAGGGTCTAACATACCAAAGTTAAATCGATGCTGTTTGGTCGTAGTAATAAAGTCTGTGGTTCACTTGTGCCGGGTCAGGTTGGGGGTCGGTGTATGGATGAGGGTCAGGTTATGGGTCACTCTGTGGGTCAGGGTCAGGTTATGGGTCAGGTTATGGGTCCCGCTATGGGGCAGGGTCAGGCTATGGATCAGTCTATGGGTCTGGCCATGGGTCAGGGTCAGGTTACGGGTCCCGCTACGGGTCAGGGTCCGGCTATGGGCCACTCTATGGGCCAGGGCCGGGTTCTGGGTCAGACTAGGGGTCTTTAATATCTTCATGTCTTCCTGCATTTTCTGTTTGAATTTAAAATGAAAAAGAAGTCTACAGACCCTGATCGAGTCCCCAGTAGGCAACACAGTAGGACTCCACGCTACGGAGTCTCCTCTGTGTCCCACCTCCTGCTTAACTCTGAACAAAGCCAGCGACATTCTGCTCCTACAAGAAGAAAGAGAAAAGGCACGGACTCTGAGGAAAAAACCATTCCTTTTTGATTTGACTCCTGGGTTTTGTGTTTGGTTTTTTTGGATTCTTTTGGGTTTTTTTAAATAAACGCTTATAAAACTATTTGATGACTTGGTCTAGGTGCCCCTGCTCTGCCAGGGGGGTTGGACTAGATGATCTTCTAGCTCCCTTCCAACCCCTCACATTCAGTGATTCTGTGATTGTGTGACTCCCAAGTTGCAGTGGCAGAGGAACTTCCCAGATCACTTGAGGGAAGAGCTGATCTGCC
>WUAM01007780.1:0-16058 GCA_024336885.1 Actenoides hombroni | reverse complement strand
TCTGAGCAACCTGCTCTAGTGGGAGGTGTCCCTGCCCATGGCAGGGGGGTTGGAGCTAGATGATCTTTAAGGTCCCTTCCAACCCTGACAATTCTATGATTTTCTTTCCACACATTAACTTTTACTAATCTGCATACATGAAAATTTTCAAAGACTGGGACTCAACGTTCTTCAATGCCACACACAGCTACAGTGAAGTAGCAAATTAGGTCAGCAGCTGTCTTGAAGAGATGGCTGAAAGTATCATCAGCTCAACTACTGAGTCAAACTTCAGACTGTTGCTTGAAAATTAAAATTGACGGCAACTGTATTTAACAGAAGCTGGGTAAATTAGTGCAGGTCGTGAGACTTACAAGTCTTTATACAACAGAGAGGTGCATATTCATTAATGATTCCTAGGGATTTCTCCTCTCGGATCATCGTGGTCTGGACAATAGTCTCATCCCTATATAAGAACTACTGCCAGCTAGTCAAGTTATTTTCCTGCACAAACAGAAGGAAGCTGCTGAGAAGTTACGTCTGGAAGTTACTTTTGCAACTGTTCAGTAAACACCCTGTTTTATTGTGGCAGCCAGTTAAGAATAAAACATTTGGGGTGAGTGGAATACATCAGAGAAACATTAAGCTGAGTGCTTGGGTATCTTGCGTTACTGATCTCACACATTTATATTAATGCCAACAAAGTTAAGGACAAAATGGACACAAGTACTGCTGTGGGCTTGTCTAAGAAGAGGCAATCTTAACAAGAATTGCTCACTTCTTCAGAATTATTTACTGGTCTTGGAGGTTTTAAGAAACAGAACCATAGTTTTTAAATGCTTTACAACTAGTCTAAGGACGCTTCAACATAAAGCAGTGAATCTAAGTATCTAAGAATTGTTGACTGTAAGTTAAATAATCCCTCAAACAAAGACCTGGCTGTAAATCATGATCTGATATTCAGATATAACTCAGGAGATGCTTCTGTGAATTTGCAGTTGGTCTCATCTCACTGCAGTGCCAGCACAGTTTAATTCCAGCAGCTGACAGCAATATTGTGACTTGACTGCATATCAATAGTGTGAAAAAGCACTCAAAAAGCACAACTCTCCACATTATGAAAACACATAGTTCAACCACACACAGTCCTAGTGCAAATGAGTCTTTTCCAAGAGACCTTTACAGCAAAATACACTTCCTACAGGAATACTGACTCTAGAACTGCAAGCATAAAGCACAGACCATTTTGTGACACCGTCCACTAATTAATCTCTGATGAGTACAGGTTTTAAAATTGCCAATCTTGACACAGAGAGAAGTCCTTATAACACCTTCTCAACAAGCAGAATGTGTTTTTGTAAAACACACTGCTGTAGCTGATCATTAGTTTTATCATTTAATCAAACTCCTTTTAGGTTCAAGCTACTGAATGATACATAAAGTTTAATTTTAACCAAAACTTTAAAGCTATGAACAGAAAAAAATAAAAAAAACCAAAAAAAATCCAAGTGAATGTTCTAAAATTCACAATATCAAGATAGACACATGCAAGAAAAGATGCTTTGCTTTGTTAATAAATTTACTGTCATGAGAAATGTATTGCACAATTCTGTTACATTTTAATAAAATCAGTAACAAAAATGCCAAAAACCTACCTCACATTCTTTCTTTTTGTTTTTTTAATACTTAAAGAAAATATTTAGCCAACATTTCCTGGTTATGGTGCTACTTCAAAGGTTCATAAAGCATGCTGAAACAGTAATATACATAGGAAGATCAGATTCCATACCATGTGTCCCTCAGCTCGAGCTTTGTTTTCCAGGGCTTCTCTCTTTCGTTGCCAGAATTCTTCAACTTGCTTTGCTCTATCTGCAGCTATCCATCCTTTCTGCCTGAGGAATTGCAACACATGGCAAGATGAAAGTCTCTGAAATATAACACTCAAAAAATCCCCCTGCATTTATTCTAACTAGGACACACACACAAAGAAGAATGTTCTCTGAGTAAGGCATCTTCAAAAAATTGCCTTTCATCATCCAAATACAAGTCAGACTTCCAAAAACTGGAGGAAAGCAGGCTCAACTAAGCTGAGAGAATTTTCAAAAAACCAAAGAAACCCAAACCACCATGTTTTCCTTCCAGATCCTGGTCATCAAACCAAAAATGGATATAGAAACACAATCTTAGTGTGATTATTTCTGAAAATGTCTCGGCTTGTTTTCATTATTGTTATAATTTTGGAAAAAGATGGCTCCTTCAAGGTTTCCCTTCAAAGATGAGCCAGAACTCATCAAGTGAGCCAGTCAGTAAGGTCAATACTGCAGCAGTGTTTCAAGACTGACCTACGTTTGAAGTAAGAGCTTCTATCACTTAGGTAATGAGTACAGTGCTAGTATTCTCAAGAGTTTTTGGCAGCTCCGTTTGGGGGATGATCCTGGGGATTTGTGTTTGGTTTTAAAGAGACTGTGAAAGAATTTTCCTCCTTAGAACTAGATAGAACAAGATTAATTCCTCCCCCCACACACACACATTTTACCCCAGGCCAGGGACCTTCTTAGGCAGACAAGAAGGTTATGTTCAAGCTACTGCAGCTGAGCATCTGGCAAGTCTCCTAGTATGTACATATGGTCATTTTGTAGAGGAAGCAGTTTCTGACAAGTTGGTTAGAACAGGACTCAGAGGAAGCTTTCCATTAAAAAAAAATAATTAACTGAGAAATAGTGTAAAATATTCTAAAAAAAATAATGGTACAATGATGAGGCAATCCCCTTTTCAAGGCTCGCCTAGCCTTGTTTGACTGAGGAGTATTGGAGGTCCAAGAACAGGCAGTAAGGAATTTGAATAAGCTGATAGCAATAACCCATCAGGCTGAGACAGTTAAAGAAATAATCATAAGAATAATTTTGCAATAGAGAAGCTACTGCTAGTAATTCATAAGTTAATTAGCACACTAATTAAACATCCTTGCATCTTGGGTTTTTTTGTTTCCTCCTGTCCCCTCTCTCCCACCCAAAAAACAAGGAAATGAAATATTTCCATATGATGCAAAGCATTAAGAGGAAGACTAAAATAAGACTACTTTGATATAGTAGATAAAACAAAGACTGTAGCTGCTCTGAAAAGCAAGATGATCCATGCAGGTGTTACTAGTAAAGAAACAAACACTTGATAAACGCTGTGTAAACACATTTGACTCACTGCAAGATATTTACTATAACTGTTCATTTCATATCAACTCAGTTGGTAGACAGTGAAATCTGTCATGTATCTGAAGTTTAGTTTACAGTACTGGAGAAGAGGTGCTTCTCAAGAAAAAAAACAAACCAAAAACACACAAAAAAACCCCCAAACAAACAAAAACAAACAAACAAAAGAAAAACGACAAAAAAACCCCAAACCAACAAAACCAAGAAAACAAACAAACCACCTATTTGTCTCAAACCAAACCTACAGGAAAATTTTATTTGAACTACCTTTTATGAAAATGGTTTTCCCTACTCTAAAGCTGAGTGTCTTATTTTGCTAACTTCAACCAGAGTTCTTCTGGGCTGCACTTCTGTTCAAGAGGCAAGTTTTAAAGATTGCTGATGTAGAATACACTTAGCTTTACGGTAGTTGTGGTAATGTAACCAGAAAGACTGCAACTGGAGGATTCCTCAGCTTCTTAAATATATACTCTAAATTATTTATCTTTAAGAAAGTGGCAATTATTTAAATTTTTTGTTTGAGCTAAAAATCCTGAACACTTCTCTTTATATTTCACCTCCAGCTGAGAGAATGAAATGCAAGAGAGAAATACTGCTCGGCCAGATATAATGAAATTGCTTCTAGATAATAAAGTATAAATAATTGTCATATCTTAAATGTTAAGAAAGCACCACAATTTGAGGCTAAAGATAATACAGTTTATAAAGAGGAAAAAAACCCCTCTACTTATTTTGAAACTTCTGCACAGTATTCTCATGGAGTGCTACCAGGTTCATGTATTTGAGTCAGCAGGCTGAATCAGTTTCTCTTCATGATGTCCACCTTATTAATAATCTTCAGCCCTCTGCTATAATTTCTCTCAAGTTTTAAACACTTAACACAGTGTACCCAGGTGTAGCCAAGTATCATTTAATATTGTCAAATGCATGAGGCAGCGTTTCCTAATCTATAGGGAAGATCTGAGGATTGTGGTGCTTTGTGCAAAGCATTGAGAATAATAAATAGAGGAGGATAGAAATGTGCATCTACATCAGCTGGGTCAACACACCTTCCAGTACTGGCTTGTACCAGGAGGGATTTTAATTAGCTCACAACAGCCCAAATTATATTTTAGTATATATAAAAACCATAAAATTAGTTTAGGAAAATAATTTTTTTCTTTGTCCACTTCCTTTTCCTCACATGAACTCCATTTATTTCTTCCTCCACAGGATACACCATTGGACCTGCACAAGTTTAAATAATGCATAAGAAAATTTGTCCCTCTAAGAAAGTCAGTAATGCTCATGTGCTAAACTTCTAGAAAAAGAAAATAAATTTTGCCATTTACTGCTCACGAGTATGGACACGGTTCTCTGGGCAGTACTAACAGATCTGAAGGAGAACAAAGAAATTTTGAAGAAGCTACCTGAAAGAGTGAAATAATTTAAAACAAAATAAAATACTGCTTTACAATTCTTTACTATATAAAACATTCAGTTTATAGGAATTGAAAAAAGCAAGCACCGCTGAATTAGAAGCTGCAGACCATTGTAACACCCAGCATTTGCATCTTGATGAAGAAACCTAGAAGTTTTCCACTTAGAATAAACAGGAGCTAACAACTCTGGGAGCATTCTAGACACCCTCCTATGCTAGAGAGTCAAAGACTCAGAAGTAGAGAAGGCAGGCAGATTGAAATGACAGGAGAAGGAAGCATCTTGGCAGGTAACACAAAAAGTGGAACTATGACAAAAGCAAAGGAGAAGGCTTATAAGGTTATCTGCAAGTGCATCAAGCCAAGAATTTTGGCTGAAATACAGTTTAGTTCCAGTTTTTAGCAGTCCATTTTTTCCACTGCTGGGGAAAGTCAAGGTTTCCATTGGTTCTAAAGCAACTGTGGTCTGCAAGGGACTGACACACAAACAGGCGGCACAGAACCAGTGGATAGAGGGATTCTGAGACACGTCCAACTACTACGTGAAACAAGACAGAACAAGAGTCTAACATGGAGGGACAGATTCACAGATTATCATAGTCCAACCTGTTTGCATTGGCTTGTTTAGACACCTCCTTCAATCTTTTCGTTTTTTTCCTAACTGCACCAGCATCAGGTAAATGGTGATGACCTGCAGGCCCCTTAGGAGCTCCTGGACGTATTCCAGGTGGAATTCCTCTGTAGATAAACATGTACAGTAACTTCCATTACTTTCATCTAAAGCAGACACACGCAGTTTCTAACAGAAGGTTTGCATACCTTTCAAAAACCTCTCGTCCTTGTACTTTCACCCTCAGTTTGGCTTCCCTCTCTTCAGCTACTCTAAGGTTTTCCTTCTGCTGTTGCATCTGGTCAAAAATAGCGTGATAGTGCTCGTATTGTCCTCTGGAAGACACAGGGAAAGGACCAACACCACCTCCACCGCCGTAATACGGTGCCTGCAAATCAGAAAGGGTAGGGTGGAAATCTCAAATCCTGGTTTTAACAAGCCCCTCCCAGTTTCATCTCTTCAACAGACTAAAAGCATCAGTATGCCCTGCAACAATTCTGAATTGGTCCTGTTTTTATTCCTGGCACGCCACTATTCTAACAAACTACAAAATGGACAAATTCACAACTTGTTTTTCTGTTAGCACTCCAGAAGAAGATAACATTTTACCTCCCTCTGCTAACAGGCTAGTTACACATGAGACATCTGTCACACATTTTGGAAGTTACTGGTAACAAGTCCTTTGAAGTGTAATTGGAGATAGATGTTCTACATGGCAAAAATCAAAGTTTTAGCACAAAAGCTAAAAGCCATACAGTATTAAATGAAGTACTCATACATGGTTTGTAGCCAAACACCCATTTCTTCATGAAGCTGGAAACTGTTAAGCACACTTCTAAGGTAGCTAAATGGAATTCAGGGCAAATTTACTGGAGAATCCCCCGTTACCAGCCTATGATCTGGTTTCATCACCAGAACTGAGATGCCTCCCTACTAAAGCTCAGACCCGGGGAACATCTACCACAAGCTACTGCTTCATGCAAATTAGCTCTGTCATTCTTAAAGAATTAGAATGTCTACAGAACCTTCATATGAAAATAATATTAATAATAATTAAAAAAAAAAATAAAAATGTTGCAAGCAGCTGTGTACAGTAGTAGCCAAGGATGGATACAGAAAATGTGAAACTGGCAAAGTAAGGTTAAGGTTGTCAGCACAAGCATAAAAATGTTCCCTTTACACCCTGAGGGAAGCAGTTGAATAGCCCATGGCAGGGAATCTAGGGAATTTGTTTTAACAATAGTGTCAACGTTCCTTCCAGAGTGATCATAAGCATTTAAAATAAATTCAGATACGTTAGTGCAAATGTGACACGTTTAAGATTGCCTACTTAAAAGTTCTTGAACAGATCATTTCAAAATGGAATTTAGCTCACATCCTGAGTCTCAGATGCTCAGCTCTCATCAATAGCTCCTCATAATCCATATGATAGAATACTAACTGAAAGATTTATCCAGGCACTCAAATAAATATCCAGGTATGTTGAATAAAAATACCTTACTATACAGGATGATAGTTTCTACAAATAGAAGGAAAAGTCTTGCCTTAGACACTCTTCAAGGTTTCACCTATCATTATTAGAGCTCAATTTTCACAAGGATATTCTAAAGAAATAGTAGGATCAATCTCCAGGCAAATGCTATGAAGCTGCTGCTCATCCACAGTCTGCAGAACAGTTACAGCCCCCTGCTGAAATGACAAACCCAAAGCCAGATCCTTGCCACTTCTTTCTCTACTTGCCCTCAGAAACAGGTGCCAGCAACTAATCCAAAAAGACAACGGGCAAAGAGAATCAAGCAGTGCATGACCCTGCTGTGCCTTCATAAGAGGCTATATGGCTTACGCTGTTGGAAAGCTTGAACAATGCTATTTGACAGCAGCAGCAGGGAGTTGCTGGATACACTGTTTTCATGTTGGAGAAAGGAAAAAGTTAATTAAGTGAAGAACACTATAATAGTATATAGAAACCTGGAGTGATGATAACCTAGTAGCCTGCAGTGAGATTTGTACTAACCTATCCAATTTAGAGAAGACACTTCAACAAGTTTTAAAGCACGTCTAGCATGACATTTGGCGCTTGGAGAAAACACACAGAGCCACCAAACCCCAGTTTCCCTAGATAACTGGGAACACTGACAAGGACAGAGCTGTAGCTACAGCAGTTCATAGGTCTGCAGTGTCTAAGGACCTTGCAATAAACCTCTCAAAGTGAATCAGAAACGTGTTTTCAGGAACCTATGTAGCTCTCATCCGCACGTGACGACGCCGATATCTTGTGGTATATGGCAGCTGGTTTGGTGCCTGCTGGTTTCATCTTCAGAGAGAGGACAGCATAGGAACCAAATCATGGGCTTTTGATTTTTCCACTAAATCAGCACCTGGTAGATTTTAAAGTCTGGTATGCTCAAGTTTGCTTTTCTATTTAAGCTCTACTTTTATGATGGGTAGCACACCTCCAAATGGGATGTGTAGTTTGAAATAATATATTTAATAAGCAGCTAGTGAAACCTGGTCAGCTGCTTGTTTATTCCTCATATTCTTGTAGAAGGAACAGAAAATAAAACCTTTATTCATTTTGACCCTCCTGCTCAGTCATAGGTTGTTCATAAAAAATCTACTAAATTTGTTTAGGCCCAGTATTTCTGTAAGACTCACTACCACCACAACAAATAGCTGTGTTTCAGTCAATTTTCTATTGTCAGATAGATCGACACCACAGCAACTCTTGAATTCCTGCACTGGCTCTGTCTGATGAAAGCACCCAGACCTTTACATTTAACTAACTTAAGGAGACTACTTCCCACAGCAGTTATGTTTCCATTAAACTATGACACACACACAAACAGGCAAAAAGAAACTGTCATAGGAATCAGATGAAATGATGTAATTAAATTACATAAGAGGTGAATGGCTAAAGGATTTACAGCTTTTGGAAAAATATATTTAGATTTATTCAAGATTTTTTACCCCCCCTCCTGAACAACTTTAGTATATCTAAACATTTATGTTGCTAAATAACAAAGAATGCTTAGAAGCAGGTGTTCAGTGCTGGGGAGGAGGGCCATTGCCATAATATGAAAACCTGGAAAAAGACTTCAACAAAAGAATTCAAGAACAAACCGGAATGTGAAAGAAGCCGTTCATGCATTTAGATTCAGCACAGGAAAAGTAGCAAAAGCAGGAGTGGAAAAAAAGAAAGTGGTGCATGAAAACCATTACTGCCAGAAAGAGAAGAGATTCAGAAATTTAGCGAGTATTAAAAATGAAAATTGCATACGATCTCCAAAAAAAGCCAGGGACAAGAGTCTGTTATACAGTTTCTCTTAAATTATCTATAGATTAATAATGGGCAGCCCCAAAAGTTGACCTCCAAGAGCAGATCTTTCTGAAAAGAGAAGACCATGCCAGAACACCAAGGGTGGGGGGAACAGACCACACCACATTTCTGCATCTGCTGCCAACCTTAACATCACCACTTCCACCTGAACCAAGCACACTCCTCCATCCTTGTTCCCTGGCTCTGTTTATTCGTTCCATCTGAAGGAGAAAACAATACAGGAAAACATAATTCAAGGAATCACTAAGAAAAAATTGAACTTCACTATTAACACATTTTAAACATATTTTACCCTTTCTTTTTCCAATCTTCTCATTTCATCTG
This sequence comes from Actenoides hombroni, assembly GCA_024336885.1. Classification (NCBI taxonomy): domain Eukaryota; kingdom Metazoa; phylum Chordata; class Aves; order Coraciiformes; family Alcedinidae; genus Actenoides; species Actenoides hombroni. Next base: position 7,184 of record WUAM01007780.1, on the reverse strand, counting down.
CCTTCAGCAAACTGATCTGCAATGTGCAAGGATTAAACACGTTTAGTACCTGGCAAAGTGAACGGCTCCGTATTCTTACACAACATAATACACACCACACTGCAAGACATTTCATTAGAATCCCTATGCGTGGAAAAAGAAAGTCTCAAGAATCTTGTCTACCTGATCTCTCTGACGTTTTTCCTTTTCAGGCAATTCTAACCTTTTCTTTTTTGAAGGTTCCTGAAAAATAAGCACATAATTTGGCATTACTACAGAGCCGTTGTTCTGTCAAGTCTCTGTCAAGAAGGGTTAGTGCTCCAATTGCTGCCTTGTGTCCATGGAGATGAAAAAAATAACATCACTGTTACACAATGTTTGGGAAAAGAAAAAAAGATAAGGAGGAAAGGTTTGAAGGTTTTATGTTGTCTTTTTTGCTCTGGACTTAGCTTTTGCTTAGTTTGAAAATTAACAGATGATTTCATGATACCTCAAACATTTTCCTCCTTTCTTCTTCTGGATTCCTTTTCTTCAATGGAGTTGGAAAGGCCTGGATAAAAGGTGAAACTTCAAATTAGATAGCACAATGCCAGAATGAGGGGGGGAAAAAAATCTAATTGGAAAAAAAAATTAAAAAAATAAATCTTAAACCCATGACTTAGTATGTGGAAAATGGGGTTAAAAATAATTAAACACTCAGGAGGTTTTAAATGAAAAGCACTGCTAGGATCTAGGGGTAAATGCTACTGTACTTGTTCAGCCTTTACTAAAAGCTGTGTCCTGAGAGCTGAAGGCAGAAATTTTAACATCTGGTTTGTCTTTATTTTTCTTCTCTGACAAGATGATCCTGCACTAGAGTCTTTTCCTGTTATAAACCTTTGAGGGTCCCTAGATATTAAGATTCTCTTTTATTTAGAGAACAGGTTTACTAGGTTATCCTTAGGCTCTTTTGCTTGAGTAATTCTAACTAAGCTTCTTGTTATCTATGGAAGAGTAGTCACTATTGAATACCTGGTAAACAAGCCATGCTGCTTACTCTCATCTTCTCAAAAAAACCCCCAATGATTACATTTCAAGTATTTCTCTTTTTTTTTCTGACCATATTAGAACACAGAGAGCTTCATATTTTTAATGACCTAAAATCCTATCAAATCAGTACTTCAAAAAGAAGTATTTCAGCAGACCAAAGCCTTGAGAGACTTAGGTCAATGTAGTTCAACTACAGTAAGTTAATACAGTATCACTGAACAAAGGAGATGATTGTTACATGCTCCTCTGAACAGCCAGTTGAGAGCTGCAAGCTCAGACTGCCCTAGAGTAATAGCAAAGAGAATGAATTTAATATTACACTGTAGCCATTGTTTCTATCCTACATCTTATCCCTTGTCACCAGTTACAACTCACACAAAGAATGCCTCTCAATCGCAGTGTTACTGACTGCTTACCTGCAGCAAGAGGGTATTTCCTCAGTCATCTACCCTGCTGCTTTGAGTCTTTAGGCAAGTTAGATCAGCGTTGGCTGGTGAAATTGATTATAAAGAACAGCAGATGGTTGCACAAGCAAGCCTTAAAATATAAAACCCTCATGGTCTCCTAAGGACACACAGAAATTCCGTGCCTCCCCTTCTCACTCTCTTTTCAAACTGCGTATCACAACCCAACAAGGCAATGAGATCAATGAGCTTTTCCCCAAGCATCCAATAACTTTTGAACCTCAAGGATAACTTATATCTCAAGGCTAATTTTCGATCCACCTATCAAATTTTACAGATGGAGAGAGATCTCAGTATTCTGTTCCCTCAAGTGCTATGGAAACAGTAAATTAAATGTTTTTAAAAAGTGAAAAACAACAACAACAAAACTCCACAACAACAACAAAAATACTAACTGTTCAGGAAGAAAAGCTGAATTGGTTCTCTTGCTGAAGTAGGAGCTTCTTGGTCGCTAGCTGTTTGGCATGTACACATAGCTCAAAAGTAGCTGTATCATAAACACTACCTGGCCATGCAATAATTAAAGGAATAGAGAAAGAGGAAAAAAAGAAAACCAACGAGTTTTATGGAATAAGGAGTACAGAGAAGATGACTGGAAGAAATATCAAAAGTACTGCATGAAGGTATGTTGAAAAATATTTCTCATTAGCCCACAGAATAAAGTCTGGGGAAATTCCTCTTCCAACTACACCATGTCCCTGGCTGACGACAGTTTAGAAAGTGACAAAAAAAAGTTTCCTGTGTTTTCAAAATTTGAGATTATTTTTGAACAAGGAAGAAAGATGTAAAGCTCATAATTCAGTGTCAAAGACCTCGGTATACCTGACAGAATTCTCATATTTCTAAGAGTGGTCAACACCAACAAAGGAACTGAAAACATGGAAAGCATGTCTAATTCAGCAGTGGAATTAAAAACCAAACCTAAGGTAGCAGTCTCCAGAAATCATTGTATTAAAACCAACTAAGCAAAACATATCAATAATGAAATAAGCCAAGCATTTAAACTACCACTACTACTACCTCTGCAAATGCATGTGACCATATAAAAGACATTTTGAAAAGGAATGCATAGTATTTTCATTTAAATAAGACATGAACAAAACAGTTCAATTTAAATAACTTAGCTTACTTGTCTAGATTTAGCCAATGGCTTCTTCTCATTAGGCTTTTTTGGTGCATCACAAGACTTCCTGATGACTAAAGGCACTCCATATTTTGCAGCAGGTTTGGTAATTTTCTGAGATGGTGCAACCGAAGTCAGTGTTTGTTCTTGAGCTGGTCTTTTAGCTAACAAGAAAGAAAGAAAGAAAAAACCAAACACAACACACCATTTTACAGCTATCCAGGCTGGCTAATGTACCGTATTTCCCTTTCCCAAGGTCTTGGAACATGAAAGCTGGAGGAAAATGGGTGAATTGTCAACCCTGCATTCACACGAGCTGATGCGTAATATACCCAGTTGTCCAAAGCAGCTCATCTAAATTTCATGCTTGATAAGAAAGAGCAGAACACAATCTCTGAGTTTTTCCACTCCCAACACCTCAAACTGAGGAACTGAAGCGTATTTCAGCTGCCACACTTTATTATCCAGACACAAGGAAAGGTTTTCCTAATGGAATGGAGAAACAGGCCTCCCTCCACTAACAACCCTGGACTGCAACCTGCAACATTAATGTCAGCAGAAGGCGTGTTCTGGAAGAGCTCCAGTGGCCTTCAGGGATATTGTTTTCCCCTGTAGAGTTCCTAAAAATATGCCAATATTGTGGACTTGATTCTGTGTTAGCAGGGCTCCCTTACAGCAGGACAGCAGTGAAGCACACAACACTATCAAAAAACACCAAAGTGCTTGCCACAGCTTCAAGTAATTACAAGGAAATAAAATAAAGGAGAAGTAAGTCTAGAGAAAAAGACAAAAAAAGGTAAACTAATGCAGGAAAATTAAGTAAGGTAAGACCATCTGACAAAACAAACCACAATCTAATTTGTTATCAGTAGTAGAAATTCTGCTTTGGGCTGAAGTTAGGGCTTAATCCTGGAATCTCTAAAGAAACCTCCCACATTTTTATAAGAAATGGTATTTCTCATTACCCATTTGTCATTACTAAGGGGGGGGGGAGTGGAAAGCTGTACAATGACAACACAGAAATTATTTCCAGTATTTGCAGTCTTTGCTGTGTCCTTAAATTTTGGAAGTGTAGCATAAAGCCAGAGGTAAAAGTGGTACCTAAAATCTTCCAGGATCACAGTTTGTATTTGCATCATTTGTACTCTACATACATCCAGCTCCCCAGGGGAGAAGAGAATATTGTTTCTTTCTCTTTTTTTCCTGACACTTCTAGAATAGTGCATAAGAACACACCAAAACCAATAAAAGAACAAAGCTAGATATACTTTCTTGCCAGAGCTGAGAGCAAAAGCCCTTTACTCACTCACTCACCTGGTGCAGCATGTGGTCCAAACTTCTGGAAGACTTTGTGATTGAATTCCTCAGCAATAAGCTAAATAACAAGTTGAAAAGTTAGCCAACATTATTTATGAGTGAAGCTAGAAAGAATTCCTTTTCAGAGAAGTGTGCCACTGCTAGTATTTACTGTAATTGAAATTTCAATGAATACTCACAACTTTACGTGTTCAATTTAGGGTCACCAACGTTAATATGAAGCTGGATTCAGTATGTTCCAACAGTTTGGGCATAATTACTCCATTTTGAAAAAGCAGTTCAGTCTGACTTCTGGGAGGCACACATTACCTCTGAACTTATGAACTAGTTAATAATCCAGAAGAAAGTTGATGTGAGCATCAACGTTGCTTTATGTGCAGTTCATTTCAGATTTCTGTAGAGTTGCCAGATTTCAATCTCTCAGACATTTTGTGTCAAAAAAACCCAGTCCTTTAAAAACATTCCCAGTTTTTAAGTTTCTCTGTCCTTTTTAAGATGGAAAGATGACTACATATGTGGGTATCTAGGAACAACATATACAGTGTCCTGTCAGGCATATCAAATTAGCATAATAAAATGTGGAAAACAGCCTTACTGGAATACAAGTTGCAGTCTAGACAAAGAACTTTCAAACATTAATAGGCCATCATCTTGAATGCTATATGAAGTTCTGAACCCAACACCTCAAAAAACCATGTAATAGAATAAGTAAGTTTCCAAGAAGAGAGCAATGATAACTGAAAGTGTTGAAAAGCTTCAGCACAAAGACCCAATAAGCTTGCTCTTCAGCCTGTGAGAAGATGACCTAGATGTTATGTGACAGGTCCAGAATCCAACGTGCTTTTGCAGAGAAACACACAAGAGCAGCAAATGATAATGCCAGTATAAGTGAGGTGTAGCTAAATATAAGAAGTTTAGAATAAACAAAGTTGATGCTTTCTGAAACAAGTAGTAGACCTGTGAAATTTCTTACTGATCCTAAAAGCAGGTTCAAGGAGACATCACAAAAAACTCACATACAAGCAATCTATAGAGGACAACTAAATACCAAAGAAGAATCTTCCTGAGGTGATGCAATTGAGATAAAAGATGAAGGCTGGGTAATTTCACATAGGCTTGCCACCTTCTGATAAGCCTCACCAGGCACCGTTCATGGCCAGCATCCACTCCTCACAGGACATGGAGCAAGACTGACTGTTAGCAGACCCAGCACCACATTCTCACTTGCTAACATCCTGCTCTCAAACTTCTTGCTGAATCTGAGTGCTTCAACTGGTGCTACTAATACAGAATATTCAAAGAATAGGAGCTGCAACGGTATTCTTTTACAACACTAGAGCTACCTGCAGACAGATGATAGCCACACGACAGACCACCTTTCTCAAGACAGATCATGCCAGGAATGTGTTACTCCACATTCTAACAACTTGCAGCAACATTAACTGAATAGTCATTACAACACAAGGTTTTCAGGAATAGTCTTTAGAGGATCTTGAAGTATCCAGATTATTTTGAATTGCTTTGAGGCTACCTGTCAGTTACAGTTGATGCTGAGGAGTTCAACCAACCAACCAAAACAAGAACCAAAGTGCAGAACATAGGTGATACACATGATGGCAGGAAAACTTTTTAACCTGTACAGTCTGTCATCAAAAGATTCTGTTAAAGAAGTTGTCATACATGAGAATGGTCACCTACTGATGGTATTTCAATTTGGGTGGTAAGCTCTAATAACTCAAGTGTGATGTTTCCATGATAACACAGCTACTGACAGAAAAGAACCATGATTCTTCAGTACCTTTCAAAAAGCCCTTTTGTTTCGGTTTTGGTTTTTTTTAATTGATGCTGATTTAGATCTACTCTTCACTGTCACTTAGTAACTATAAAAATTAAGAAAAAATTTATATAAAACTGGAAGACTGATTTCCTGTCATTTAAGAGCAGAATTTCAGCAATAGTTGCAACATGTCAGGGATGTCAGCTATGGAAGATCTGTTAAGATTAGACTAAGGAAAGCTGAGAACACCATTAGCCATGGATGAAACTGAAAGAAAATAAGCATTACAGCTGTGTCACAGGATGACCACCTCCAGCGGAATACAACTGTACCAGAGAGTGATACATTTAGTAAAAGCTGTTTTCTGGCTGTGGTTTTTTGGTTTGTTTGATTTTAACATTAGGTAGCACCTCAAAGTCAAACATGCTAGTGATTCAGATGAAAAGCTGTGCAACTATTCATGCTCAATCTAGGAGAAATTACTATCATCATCTACTAGTAGTCTTATTAATACTTTGCCTGACTAACTCCAAATAAAAATTCCATATCCATTCTACCTACTGAAAATAAAAGTCAGATCTAAGTATTACTGCTGTAAAAGCTGTAACAGACTTATCTGTAAAGAACTCTGAATCCCACCTTTCATTTGGATTTAAAGTCTATCTCACATACAATTAAAATTCCAATTCTATATGGCCTTCCCATGACATTTCTTTAGTTGTGAATTAGAATCCATTAGAATTCTTTATACTTAAAGAGATTCCGTTTTCCATTTGTTTCCTCCATGTCCTTGCTCTGTCTCTATTTACCTCACATACTATTACTCACTTGTTAATCTTGATTTCTTTAGATTGGATTTGTATTAAAAGGAAATGAATAGTTAATAGTCAAATGTTATCAAGAGAATCTAAGCAGCATAGTGAGCAACATTTTTGAGGTTGGATATGCATGATACATTTAAACATCAGGGAATCTAAAGATTACTTAGCAATGTTTCATAGAACATCCTTTCAGGCCATTCCAAACTCTAAACAAAAAATGGATTGAAGAAATTACGATCAAGCAGTGATGCTGAAGTCACTGACAGCAGTTTTTTATGAAAAAAATGGGTATCTAAACAAATCAACATCTCACTGTCCTGGTTTGAGTGAGAACAGAACTAATTCTGTTCAGTAATTTTACTTGTCAGCTCAGTTCTTCTAACTAACTGCACTGTCTGAAGGTAGCAGCCTGTTCTCACAGACAGTGTCTGCTTCTAGCAGAACTTTTCATCTCTGGGGAGCTGAAATCAAATTTGAGATTATCTTGATGCTCTCAATTCACTATTGATGTGGAGCACTAAACAAGCACTCAATTTGGGAGAACAGAAATAGCCAGAATCATGCCATCCAGTAATTACATGCATTTACAAACCTGTGTGGGAAAATCTGAGCTGTAGAAACCAAGCCTAAATCTGGCAGAGGCTGTTCATAACAGAACATCATGCTAGTTCATT
>WUAM01007739.1:0-23634 GCA_024336885.1 Actenoides hombroni | reverse complement strand
GGGACTAAAACTAAGGATGCTTCTCTTTGTCACGTAGGAGGACTCGCTACAGAAAAATAGATCTTGTGATCCACTAGGCAGAAAAACACGAGGAAAAGGATGAGAGGTTTTTGTTCATCCTTCAGTAATCGAGTCCACTGTTGGCCTGAGTGGTAACTGATGGAAAATACACAAGGGTAAAATGGAAATCTTGGAGGACCCAGACATTTTGAGGACTGAATCTGTTTTCTTCACACTTCTGAAGCTAGAGAAGTAGAAATGGGATGTGTTTCTGCTACGTGCAGAGTCAAACACAGCTTAGTCCAAACTAATAGACATGGACAGACGCAATCACTATTGCAATGATGCACCCTCCTGTCAGTCCTGACAGGACTGGCAACAGAAAGTCTTCTGAGAAGGGAGGGTGAAGCAGCATCAGGAGAAGTGACAGGAGAGGGAAGGACTAGCTAAGGAGCTGACTGGGCCAAGACACCCGGCAGAAAGTTGGCATACAAAGGCTCGGGGGCGTCACTCTCCAAAGTGCAAAGCAGAGACAGGACTGGTGAGCCAGCCTGTCCAGCAGCCAGGACCACATATAGGCCAGGGTTTCATCACAGCTTAAAGAAGAAATTTGTGAGGAAAACCCCCTCATTTTTTGCCACAGGGAAGATAAGGAGCTGGGTGTGGACAGAGGAGGGCAGTGAGTGGAGCTGAAATGGAGGCAAACTGAGCCCTGGGCAACATCGCTTGAGACTGGCCACCCACTGGACTTAATTTCATTCACCACCACTCTTCAGGTGAAGAGTGCATCCAGTTTTTCATTCAGAGAAGCATAGGCTTCTCCAAGCCATGACAAGGCAATTTATCTGACAGAATGCTGTGGAAAATGGTGTCAGAATCTTTACTAAAGTCCAGATAGACAACATATACAGCCTTTCTGTCATCCACTAAGTGGGTAAAAATGAGTTTGTTCTATTCATATTTTATTATCTTTGTTCAGAAGAGGGCACCAGGAATGCTAAAACTACATCCCAGAATCACAGAACACCAAGCTGGACGGGACCTCAGGGATCTTCTAGTCCATCTTTCCTGCTAACAGTGAGGCAAACTGACCTAACTGCAAAGAAACCCAATTAGCACTGCAGCTAATAAAAATCACAGTTGGGATAGAAAAAGTCCAATTTGTTATATCTCTTCAAGATTTAATGAAACAGAAAATGTTCTATTTACCAGGATCAAAACAAATGAACTGGGAAAAAAAGGGTTAAAAAAAAACCCCGACCCTCAAAACAAATGACAACTCAAACTCTCACTGTTATACTGAAGAAATATGACGATGAAATGGAAAGGGGGGGTTTCCAAAGTTCTGTTTGTTTAGCTCCGGCTGAAAACAAGCCTGGATGTGCATGCATTTTCCCAGTGACTCCCCCCCCCCTCCCCCCCCCCCCCTCCCCTGCCCCCGCCCCCGGCCCCCCCCCGTCTCGGCCCTGGTCCCCCCAGTACCAGGCCCCGGCCTTCCCAGTACCAGGCCCTGGTCCCCCCAGTACAAAACCCCAGCCTACCCAGCACCAGGCCCCTCCCCCCCCCAGTACCAGGACGCCGCCTTCCCCGTAAAAACCCCCGCCCCCCCCATGCCCCCCCCGGCCCCCCCCGCACACCATTTAAAGTTAGAAAAACTCTTACAAAGGACACAGCAGCATGAACTTCAAACGCAGTGTTCAGTTATAAGCAATTTAAACAGTTTGCGTGTAAACAATATGAGGTAACATATAAAATATTTGACTCTGCCCACAGCCTTCGCAAGAAACAATGGACCCATCCACACACATACGAGCCGCTTAAAACAATTCATCAGGCTTTTGTAACTAAAAGAACTTTCATCCACAACTACCTTGGTCTGGGGGGGACAGGGGTCAGGGGGCACCCCAAAACTGGTCTGGGGGGACAGGGGGCTCAGGGGGGGTCAGGGGGCACCCCGTTCTCCCATGGGATGAACCGCACAGCGTGCTTGTATGGGGAGAGCGGGGTGTTGGGAAGGCGCGTGCAAGCAAGTGTGGAGGTCGGGGGGCGGCGTGTCGGTCCATAAGGGACGCCAGCCCGCCGCAGGGGGAACTGGGCTGGCGTCTGCCTTCTTTGGAAGTGTCATGAGAGTCATGGCTTGTATGCAGCAAATTATCAGAAAAATTCAAGTAGGGGCCCTTGCAGTGTTTTCAGGTGGAGCAAAAGGATGGACTCTTTGTTTTCCTAACCCACAAAGAGCTGAAATGTGAGATAAGTAAAGCACCTCTACTGTAAATAACAAGTTTGAAGCCGATTGGGAAACGAGGTTGGGTTTGTGTCCCCAGAGCAGGTTTGTGTAGCTAAAAGAATGTGAGGAAGAAAAAAACAACCAACCAATCAAAACAACCAACCAACCAACCAACCAAAAAAAACCCCAAAACAACAAACAGTTAAAAGATTTTAAAGAATTTATTTTTATAGACAATTTGGAATCTAAGTACTTTCTAATTGATTTCAGTGGGTTGTTTTGCTTGCTAGTTCTACAGGAACTGTATACATTTGCCATCCTTGACTAACACTCCTCGTTCCACAGGTCTTCATCAGGACCAAACTCCTCAGTACTTCAAGGGTAACCAGTGGTAGACACACTTCTGCACTGTCCACAGCTGAGGGCCGTAGGTAACATCATCATACAACCCTGTGTAAGACTTGCACAATGCACTAAACCACAGAAGGAAGCAATTCAGTCAGTGGTGATCACAAGGCCAAATACAGTTGGCGTATCTCAGATTATATTTTTTAAGTCCTCATGATTGCTTAATTTCCATCAGGAAACTTGACTATTCAAGGAATATGTTGTTGCTAAATAGTTAGCCATTGAACAGTAGTAATTTGAGAGAGGATTCGCTTCTCAAAAGCTAAGGGGAAAATATGGAGGTCTGTTGGCAGTTAATGGCAACATTCAATTTAAAAATTTGCAAATCTGAGGTTAGTTTTTGCAATTCTGCCTAAAAAACTGGAAGCATGTAATAAGTATTGCATTAGATGAAGTTCCTGTACCAATTAATTGAATTTTCTCTGTGTTCCTGCTGGTGCACCCTGGGACATGCTCCTGGCTCACATCTGGAGGTAACTTCCTTCTCCTACAGCATGAGCTGTGTCCTGAAAGTCCTCCAAGTGTCATTTAGTAACAGCCACTCCACTTCTGCACTGACCTAGAATTCAATGCAGTTGTAGATTTTTTTCCCTGCTTTTCTGGCTTCCAGTACTTACTAAGTTTGCCATAGAGAGTCCTGCAAGATTTGTTTCAGTCTCTCATCTGCCTCACTTTGTGAGAAGTGCTACTGTCATACAAGAAGGATGTATAAGACACGTAGATGGTACAAAATAGGGAGGATATTGAGACAGCACCAAACTGTTCTGCTCTAAATGATATGTGGATTTACAGCATCACATTGGGACAGGTGAGTTTCTGCCCTGTGCAGGTACAACGTGTCAGGGACTCCTCATGAAGAGGGTGCAGCTTAAGTGTCAGCACCATCAAAAGACATCTCCCGCAGAAAAACAACTCCTTTCTCCGAAATCTCAATTCTCCTTCCCGGCCGCTCTTAGGCGGTACCAACCACCGTGCACTTCCTCAAGGCCCTCCGCCCACCGCGCACCCTCACCGGAGGCCAAAACGCGGCCAAGACCCGCCCGGAGCGACACCGGGCAGACGTGTGTCCCCCCCACGAATACAAACCTCCCCCAGCCGCTAACCCCGCGATTAGTGATAAAGTATTAAGGTGAATAATTTTCCTTTAAAATAGATTTACTTTTTTTTTTTTTAGTACATATGCAAATTGACAATTAAATTGTGTAGAAGTAAACAGAACTGAAGAAACAGAGCACCCACAGCAACACAGGTAAGTATACAACACCAAGTAAATGTTTATAAGTGCATAACATATCATATTCTGCTTCGCTCACGAATCATACTATGTAATTAATTTTACTTTTAGAACATTCCTCCTAAAGAGTCGCCCACCGCCGAGATATACCCCTGTATGCAATCCCTCTCCCTCCACGCCCCCCAGCAGTTGTTCCCACTGGAGCCAGATCCCCCAGTATCAGATCCCATTGGAGACAGATCCCCCAGTACAGTACTCGATTCCACTGGAGCTGGATCTGCTGGTACTGGATCCCACTGGATCCCCCAGCACTGGATCCCACTGGAGACAAGATTCCCCCAGTGAACACAAATGTGTCAGCTATAAAAACAGAGGATATTTCCTACTTGGCTTCCTTGCCCATTTGGACTGCCTATATGGTAATGGGATTGCAGTTAGAGAACAAAGAACAGTGCTATAGCATCTGCAGTTGAGGAAGGTAGAAGGCTGGATTGTGGTATGGCCATATGGAAGTGCTAGTTCTTTACTTCTGTTCCCAGGGAATAAGGTAGGTGGTTTGCAATTTTCATTATGGTGAAGGGATAAAACAAAAGCTGAATTATGGTCTGCAGGACTTAAAATGCTCCTAGAAAAAGGAGTTTGGAGGTAACTCTGGCTTGCAAAATACATTATGGGAAGTAACTATGCTGGAGGAGAAAGATTGAAACAGCAGGGGAAGACTTAGAGACGAAAACCTAATGCCATCTATTCTCACACTTAAGTTCTACAAAAAATAAGAAGGAATCATTTTTAACATCTGACTTCTCTTCTAAGCTTAACCCTACAGAACTGATGGGATGGTGATGAGCACCCAGAAACTGAAAAAGGCAGGAAGGTCTTCAGGAAGGGGAAGAATGTCATCCAGCTGTAACTCAAGGCCAGAGCTTGCATACCGAGAGCTAGTAGTTTGGCAAAGAAGTAAGGGAGTAATTTATTGAAACAAACCCAAACAAATTACTCAACTTTTACCATTGTTTGAAAGACAATCTCCTTGCCCAGATAGGTTTTATCAAACTGTCCAATTCCCACAGATTCAGCTTCTGATCCTACAAATGGTCATGCTTGAACTCAACTCCAAACACAAGAGTGTTCCAACTGGATCTATTTTCTGTAGTTTCAAAGCCTACTGGCGAAGGAAGCTATCCCCTACACTGTGCTTTGGACTAGGCCCTGTACTTTCTTCACTGGCTCATACTGGGATGTGTAGGGTACTTTGCAAAGCTAATCTTCCTAAGAGGAAGGGGAGCGTTTGAACTGGGAGCCCAAGTGGATGTGGATTTTATTGTCTTCCGTCGTAATGATGTTGGCGTTGGCGTTGTACTTGCGGATCGGAGCGGGGACGGTCTGCTTTTCCGGCGTCACTTTGAAGACTGCCCTCCCCATGGTCATAGCTTGGGGGGAATGCGGAGAGACGGAGATTTCTGCGGGTGCTGCAGACGTCGATACCGTCATAATCTGAATTGGTGACGTAGGTATGGTCTCCAAAGGAAGCTGGCATTGCCTGTGTGCAGGAGGGGCCAGGGAAAAGACTCAGAGCCTGGTCATTAGTGGTGGCAATCCTGGCTGGCCTGTGGGCAGCCCTCCCACAGTCTTGCACACACTTTGCCATTGGGGTCCCAGGTCTGCATCCCCCTTCCAGCATCTTCAACATGCCCTGGCTCCTCCTGCCCCCTATACCTCCTTTTCCTCTAGTGTCTGGGATTGTGCAAGGGCTGCAACTGGAGAAAAAGCATTAGGGAGATAATCAGCTTCACTGTCCCTTGCTGCTGTTGTTGCTCCTAACAAACATTTTACTGTTTGACCAAGCCTTTGAATGCCAAGCAAGAATTTGCATATTAGTACTAGATGGATAATTATTATGATGATTAAAATATTTCTAGATCCTCAGCTATGATTCTTCTAATAGCATTAACTCATAGGCTTGCTGATTTGGAAATTAGCTAGACATCAATATCTGAACAAATTACCTTAAGGCTGCCTTTATAATCAGTGGAATGAAGGAGTCACTCTTACAGCATCATACAATATCTGTTGCATGCCAGAAGTGCAAGTTTATTCCATGGAACAAGCTTCAGAGAGAGATGCTTGTAGTCTTATTTAGGTCATCAGAGTTGTGTTCCATCTAGAGAGCCACTGGAAAACACAAAAAGACCTTTCTTATGCACCTGCATTTTTTTTGTCATTAGAGCAGAAGTGTCAAGTCAGTGGGGAGAATGAGACGCTGGTGTGCTCCTGTCTAGAAGAGGCAGTAGTGCTATCCATCACCACAGCACCTTACCCTGGGGTAAGAAAGAGTAAAAAGTGCATAGTTAGTGTAAAACAAGCACCACTTCTCATTAGAGTCAAGTAACTGGGCTCAGCCCAGAACCAGGTGAGACTTGGCAACACCCATCACCTGCCAGGTGTCTGCTTCCCAAGATCAATCCAGCAGATAATGTCTGGATTCTCCCTTATGAGTGCCTGAAGAATATGTATACCTGACTGCTAGAACACAAAATTCTATAGAATGCACTCTCTATGGTCAGAGGTTGACTAAGAGCTATGCTAGCATTGATGGCTTTTACTGATGTAAGAAATGGCAAGAAAAGTTCTTTTTCTTAATCAATGTGATAGTAAGAAACACTGTTAATGTAACTGGTGATCTAACACAAGCCACAAAATGGAAAACCAAAAGCAAAAAAACCACAACAAACAAACAGAAGCTGCAATAACAACACAACAAAAAACCCCCACACAATAACACAACACAAACCAACAAAGAGATGATTTAGGCCACTGAGAATAAACATGTTCAGGTTCTGAAGCAGTTATTTTAAAACTTCCTTCATGGTACATTAGGAATTAGTCAATAGACAGCTTTTGGAAGGTACACACTGCCCTGCCCTCGACCAAGATGGCGGCGGCCGAGGCGTCACCTCCACGGCCCGGACAGGGAGGGCCCAATGGCGGCTGCCCAGAGCCAAGATGGGGGCCGGGGCCTCACTTCCGTCTGCCGCGCTAGGGGAGGGCAACGGCGGCCGCCTGCCCTGGACCAAGATGGCGGCGGCGGCTTCACCTCCACGGCCCAGACTGGAGGGGCCAATGGCGGCTGCCCTGAGACAAGATGGCGGCCCATCGACACGCGCCAGCGGGGCGCGCTGGGTGACATGCGCCTGGTGGTGGCGGTGGACGCGTGGGGCGTGTGGGACCGGTACCCCCGCGGGCACTACGTGCGCACCATCGGCCCCATCGGCGACCGGTCCGCGGAGACGGAGGTAATCCTGCGGGAGCACGACATCCCGTTCCGGCCGTTCTCGGCGGACGTGCTGGCGTGCCTGCCGCCCGCGGACTGGGGCATCACGCCCGCAAAGGTACCCACCAAAGGCAACTAATCATCACTATAAGAAAAATTAGTTGCTTAAGTAATCATTTCAGGATGATGAGGGAGGATGTAATCAAATAACTTGAATTATCAATAGCTTTCATTACCCCAACACCTCCTTTTTATTAAACAGTGCTTAAAGGCATCGATTATTTGTAGTTTTCCTCAGCCCCTGAGTCCCCTGAAGCTATCCCTTCAAGGTTTACCGGTCGGACTGCTTAAAAAAAAAATAAAATAGTTGGGGTGGGGTGATGTGTCTGGATGGAGATACCTCAATGATAAATCTGGAAGGAGATACTTCTTATTTTTACTAATGCTATTTCAGAGAGTAAAGATCAGAAAAATTGTTGATATTCATTCCAACAGCATCATTCCTGTTGGTGGATATGGAAAGCAGAGGGCTTTGGACAACATGGTACCCTATGGCTATGATAGGAATGGCACACATCAAGAGTTAAATGAAACCAAAAAATTAACAAAACCCATTTATTACTTGTTTGGTTAGCATGAGTTTGATTAATGAGTGTTGTGCCAGCAGTCTGTAAGTTCTCAATACTTCATATTATGCCTGTTCTTGAAGTGATTAAAATACTTTTTAGGAGTCTGCCATTCTTTATAGAAATGTCTTGCAGGTGCCCCTTGTTTTAGTGTAAAGTATCACATCATTCTGAGCTCTGAAAACAACTTCTGTGAGGGGGGGGGAGAGGACAGCAGGAGAAAGCACAAGGAGGTATTTACATCGCGCACCAAGTCTAAGCTCCCGTTGCAAGGTGGCAGTTGTGTCACTGCCAGTCCATACAAGGCCAGAGCTGCAGCCACAGAGATGGCTGGAGGTGGGGAGATTGGCCACCCTGACGACAGGCTCTGAGCTCACAGGGAGCCTCTCAGATGTCCTGGAATTGCATTTTCCTTGAAGGGATTAATTACTGAAAGAAACCTTGGCATTTTCCTCAAAGACTTCAGAAAAAACAGACTGCAGATTCTTTTTCCATACGTGGTGTCAATATCACAGTCATTTTGAGGCCAATGCAGATATTTTAAATGTTAAGACAATAATTTTTTGAAGTGTGCCAGCAGTAAGTCTAGCTAACCCAATTCATTAGGTAGGTTTTGGCTGTCTGGAATCTGCACCTGACTGTCTCATTATGGTTCCTTCTACTGTAGTTTTTTAGACCATCAGCTGAATATGAGAGAGTTACTGGTCTTAGAAGTTGTGCTAAGGGAAAAATGTGTTAGAATTAGGTGCATTAATCAACTATTTAGGGTAAGATGGAGAGTATATCGATTAGCTAGATTTTCAAATACAGAGACTACTGAGTCTGCCACTTGAGTATTTGTTAGAAGTCTTCACAAAACTTAGTGATTGCTTGAAGAAAGTAGCAGTGTAGCGGTCATGGGTCATCGATGTTTCCGCCGTGCTGCTCGTCCTTGTGTCTCTTACTGGCCTCTGCCTGCTCTTCTTCGTTTACAAGCGCCGCACGTCAGGCTGGGTCATGGCGGCCATCGGCATCGCAGTCACGGTCTTGGTCGCCCGGCTCTTCGCCATGTAAAGCGCTACGCAAGAAGGCTGCCTAAAGGGCAGCCTTCTTGTTCCAATACGCATCCGCCCGACCGCTCACACGGATTCTTTACTGTCCATTGATCTTGAAACTCCTCTTTTAAACCCTCTTGACTTCCACTCTCTCTTCTGGGAAGAGGAGCCGTTGTCTGGAGCTGGATAGCACAGTACTTGCTTCTGCAGCACAGTATAAAGCCAGGGCAGCTTGTGTCTTTCACACATTTGGGACAACCAAATATTAGGTGTGTAAGCAGTGCTGTATCTTGAAGGATGGACTGTAAGTGCTAGGAATGGGAGAGGAGCCTGAGCCTGTTGCTCTAGCGTCCATACACCTTGGTACTGTGGCATGTTATAGCCCCGTTATCTGTTCTGAAGTCAATGCAGGGAAGTCTGCGCTAGTGATAGCCGGTAGGTCTGTTGAGGTTAAATCAACCTGTGCCTGTGACGCTATAGCTGGCTCTGGCTGAGTCTCTAGTGCGGTTAAATCCATCGTAGGTAGACCAGCTGGCACTTCTTGCTGCGCTACTACAGGCAGTGAAAAGCAGTGTGAGTCATGAGTCAATGAGCTGAGTCTTACACTTAATATGTGACACCTATCATGCCTGTAGGTTTACTGCAAATATCGATCTCAATTCTTAGGAAAGACAAGGTAGAGAGATCAACCATATATACATGATATACCAATCTGCAATATCATCTTTATATCAAACAGTCTGTCTTCCACATAGAGAATGGGTGACTGTAGGTGAAAATAAGAAAGCTGTGATCCCGCCCTCCTGCCCGCACGGCCGCCCGCCCCGCCGCCCGCCCTGCTCCCCGCCCTGCTGCCCGCCCTGCTCCCCGCTCTGCTCCCTGCCCTGCTCCCCGCTCTGCTCCCCGCTCTGCTCCCCGCCCTGCTCCCCGCTCTGCTCCCCGCTCTGCGCCCCGCCCTGCTGCCCGCCCTGCTCCCCGCCCTGCTCCCCGCCCTGCTCCCCGCCCTGCTCCCCGCTCTGCTCCCTGCCCACATAGGATTTCCCCCACACTTAAATATTATGGGAAAAAATGGTGAAATATGTCTCAATTTAGTCATTGCAAGGTAGCATGGTAACTTTTAAGATGTTTTTTGGTGTTCCATTTCTCAGAATAACAAAAACTCTGAAAGATCATGCCTACACTATAGGTTACATAGGTCAAATACTGAGAACCTGTATTGAAATGAGTCTACTGAGGACATTGTTATGTGTAGAACACTTCATACACACATTCTCTCCCAAAAACTTTCTCCTTGGACCATCCTGCTGCAAGGCCAGTTACACACCAGCCCAGTGTGACAGACAGCAAATGAAAACACATTGCACATCTCAACATGTACAACTGCTTCCTTTGAGTGAAATTCAACATTAGAAACACATCTAGGTACCAAACCAATTTGTAACCCACAGTTTAAGACCATGCCTATCTAAGCTGCAGACCTGTTACCAAACATCGTTGATGGGAGGAGACTTGGCTTGGGTGTAGACTGAGGCCCAGGCCATACTGGCTGTCACAGACTTTACCCAGGCTTTCCCACCTTTTCTGTCCTTACACAAATCCCTCCTCCCCAGCAGGAGCAGAGGTGTTCCCAAGCCCCAGTCAGCAGCTGAAGCTTGGTCCCAAAAGCACATCTATGGCTGCAACCCAGGGGATAAACACAAGTTTACCATCAACCAGCCGATCTAAACAGCTTTGTATTTGAGTAAAGTAGTCGCCATGTTGGTTGAGTTCATAATGTCTCTCTGGTTTGAGGTACTAAAGTCTTTCGGGTCCCTAGGCCTGTTTGCTTATCCAAAGGTTGTTCTGGTTTTGTCCTTGGTATGTAACTTTTACAGAGCAGGGGCACAAATCCAGACTTTTATTTTGCTGTCCTCAGTGATAATGATAAAAACTTAACTTTATAAAAAGTTAACAGAAGTATTGGCATCTCTATTAATTTGTGATACAAATCACTTGCTTCTCTAAATATCACAGTGAATAACTTCTACAGAGGCTAAAATATTGGGAAAAAACTCATAATAATCCATCAGCAGCAAATTAATCTTAACTAAATTACTTTAATTAAATTTACTAAGGCGTATTTCAAGACTATGCTGCGTTTAATTGGCTTCTTACAGTTTAATTATCAACATGAAAAAAGAATCTTATCTATATACACATCCTTTACTGAATTTTGATTTCTTGACTCCCTGCCAATGAAGCCTGACATGCCTTTAAATTAATTCTTTACAACATCCATTTTCTTTTTATACATAAAGTTCAGGCTTGTCTATTTCCAGTATGAGCTCCTCCTCTAACAGCTTTCAAAAACTGGGAAAAAAGCATTCCAGCATTCTGATCTGATAGGAAATGAAACTGATTTCATTCCATTTGTATCTGGAACCTTTCTTCTGAACCAAACTAACAGACATGGCAAATTATTTCTTTCTGTCACTTCTAAAGCTACTGTTTCTATCTGCTGAAAGGACAGATTTATTAACTATACACCATAGCTACAAGTTTGTGGTCTTCCTGGTAGGAAAAAAAAAATAGATTAATTGAAAGTTGGGGTTTTTTGTGCCTTGTGGTAGTTCTTTATATAAAGTTCTACACTTTCATAGATACTTGTATAAAAGGTGAGCGATCCTAACGATTTCAGTGATTCTATTTGCATGCCTTAAGATATACAAGGAACATTAATTCCTGCCAGTCTTCCTGCAAATCTTTTGGCCTCAAAGCGGGAAAAAAAGCAAGAACTAGTAAAATGTGCATTATAATTGAGAGTTTGTGGTTTTTTTTATCCAAGCTGTTAGTCAAACTATTTTATCTCAAAGTGTTGAAAATTACCTCAGGAGGAAGAGTTTTAGCAACACCTACAGCTTCACGTGACACACAATTATGATGCATGTTCCTATGTAGGAGAAAATACAGCTGCCTTGGTTGATGTGTGAGGCACAAAGAAGTTTTAACGTATCTGTGAATTATTAGGGATTTTTTTTTTTTCTGTGTTGTATATACTTGAGAATGTTGTGAATGTTTTCAGCAGGGATTTATAGATTTCTTTAACATCGCTGGTAGCCATAAGGTTATTTGCCCTGATAGGATAGAGAATGAACCTCTAGAACAACATTGTTTTTAAGAACAGAGCTCTTATATTTGTTTTATTTTCTAATATTCACCTAGGGTTAGGAATTTTAATGAAAATAACAAAGAAAGAAAAAAAAATAAAAAATCTTTAATATTTTTCAACATTGAAAATTCAGTATATGAAGTATTGAACCAGCTGCAGTTTATTATATTTATTCTATTTCCAGCCTTTTACTCTTCCAGAAGCTTTTCACTTCCTCTCTGAACCTGTGCCTTATGGTTGATTGCTTCAGTGCTGTTCCCAGGAGAGCCCGGTTACCAGCTCAAACAGCAGAAGGACTCATAGACTGGTGTTAGCAATTCTGTTAATCCATATATTCTGAAGATCATAACTGCACACACTAATAACAAAGTTTTTATAACCAATCTATGCTTTAATTTATGTTCTTCTATTCTGAGCTTCTAAGGTCATGTAAATCTGTGGCTTTGTTTTCTTGCCATCATGAATGGTTGGCATCTGTACTGCCTGCTGCTTGCACAGTTGCACTCTGGCAGCAGGTAAGCTGAGTGCACATCCAAGGGTAGGAAATTGTCTTTAGGATGCTGGTGTGTTCCTCCATTTCTGCCTCCTCTGCCACCAAAATGTGTTTCACCTCCAGAGTGCAGAGCAGAGCAGTGCTCAGGGCTGTCATCTCCACAGGGCAAACACACTTTTTGGACCCTTCTGCCAGAAGCCAAGTCACGCTCACGCTGCTGGGAGGGTCTCTTACTGGGGGGGACTGGGATATACTGGGGGGATCAGACTGGGGCAAAGTGGGGGCGTGGAGGGGCAAACTGGGATGGACTGGGCCAAACTGGGATGGACTGGGCCAAACTGGGGCCGCTGTGAAGCCAAGTCACGCTCACGCTGCTGGGAGGGTCTCTTACTGGGGGGGACTGGGATATACTGGGGGGATCAGACTGGGGGCTAACATTAAAAAAAAAACACAACTATTATTTTAATGATTTAATATACTAAAAAACCTTTAAAATGTGAAAATATTTATAGCCATATACTTTAAAAAGAAATTCCATAGCCCACTATACACAATGCATCCTAGTCTGATTTATGATACTCTTTTTACTTGTGATTTCTTTTTTCTTATTTCTTTTCTTCATGTTTATTTCTTTTTAATATTAATGCACTCAATAACAATCATGTAGATGAAAGAGCTTTGGTGCTCTGTAAATTTACATTCTGAAATACAGTGGGTAAACAGAAATGTATACTGACACAGAATATGAAATGCCCAGGAGTCCTTAGAAGCTAGTTCAAACCTCCCTCAAGGTGGTGGATTTTTGATCAGGCCTACATGAATAAGGATTCTTCCTACCGTGGCAGAAAGATGAGGACAGACCCAATCAGAGCCTAGCAACTCCACAAGAATCAGAAGATAGGCTCCATGGAGTTTGCACCATGATTTAACTGTGCAGCAGCAGAGCAAGAGAGAGGGGTGAGCAGTGCCTTACAGGAACTGTGGGGTAACACCCGCTATAGTGAGGTGTCTGAGACAGTGTCAACTTACAGCATCTGCTTTTCTTGGTGATCAGTGGAATTAACTGCCCAGTAAAGTTCTCACCCTGTTAATTAGTAGAATTTTAACTATATCCTGAAAGTGAGATGTCATCGGGGTGAGGCGAGGGGAGGGGAGCACGGATCTCCCCCTGCCCAGGCTGTGCCGGGGCCAGCCCGCAGTTAGGGACAGGGATGGAGCCGAGCTGCCTCCCGTGCCTCAGTTTCCCCTGGGTAGACAGGGATAAGCTTCTAAGGGGGGGGTAAGGGGGAGGGCTGGGGGTGCCGGGGAGGGTGGCGGGTCTCTGGCCGGCTCTTGGAGCCTGTGGTCTCACCCAGTGAATGAGTTCTCAGCCCACATGCAGAATTCATTGCCAAGGAACACTCCTCTGCTAATTACCAGGGCTCTCCATGCCAGGTTTAGGAAATATGTTGAAGGATACGCCCAACAAACGGGCATGAGGCACACACAGCTAATCCAGTTTTACCTAGAGCATCATCAGAGCCAGGAGAGTGCTCCTGATATCCTTTCTGCCTACCTGCTTCACTGAGCAATAGTCAGTAGATGAAAGTATCTGGTCTTCTGATAAGACTTCACAATGAATGGCTGGACTCCAGGGGAAAAAAGCCAAAGGTGCTCACCTTAACAGTCTATATTCCCCTGGAAATATGCTTTTGGTGCTTCTTAGTCTTTCAAGTCCCCATCTTCAGAAATACTAACTCCCACAGTAATCTCTCTCACCTCATGGCTTCTCCACAATATTTTTCAGAAGACCCTGTCAATTACCAAACCCCCTACCCACATGACACACCCCATGGCCTTAAAACTGAGGTCCCCAGAGAGTTGCTAGCCTATATAATGAATCCTAAGGATCATCATCATGACATATCATTTGCAGTAGTCAACCACTTCAGATCCCCATATTATCCATAAGACTCCAGTTCAGGCTTGCTGCTCAGGAAATGATAGCAGCAAGAGAGACAAGTTTTCAGAAGCGCACCAGGCTAGCAGTGGCCTGGAACTGTTGTTAATTAGCAGCACTTTCACTGCACATATTTCTGGTAATGTAGCATGTTCCCACTGTAAAATTATTACCTTAAAAAAATTAAGCCTAGTCTAACCACTAAAAGTCTAACCACTTTGTCTGAATGTTCTGAGACTACACATCGTGTTACTCCTACACAAAGCTGTATTACTTTAAAGAAAGATCACAGCTGTAATTATTTACCTGAATTTATCGTTCAAAAATGCAGCATCCTGATAAAGTTCGCTGTTCTTAATATAGTTCACCTTCAGGTAGTTTACCTACTAAATGCCCAGCATGACATTAGAAATAAAACCAGGCCGCTGCTGTTTCTTCTGTTGGTTACCTAGCCAGGCAGGCACTAATCTGCACATCAGAACACATCAAGGGAAAACACATTAAGGTTAATACAAACAAGTTGCTTCAAGTAGAAAATCTGTCTGGATGTGAGAAAAAAAATTAACTGTGGGAACAATTAAACATTGGAATAGTTTTTGCTGGAGAAAAGAAAGCATGGTGCTCCAAGCTGTCTTCCTTGGTTTGTAACGAATACTGCTTTGAACACTACTTACCAAAACAGAGATGTGCCAGACTGATTTCTTTGCGAAAGGGGGAAAAAAAAAAATCTGGTCCAAATCTAACATTCAATTTCTGTATCAGAAAAACATGTCAGAGTTTTTTGACATTGTATTTGGCATCTCGTATAAATACCTCTTTCTGGATTCTCTCAGGAGAGGGAATATCATTCTGGCTCCATCCAGGAGGCACTCTGAATGTTCCTACCCATATTAGCAGGAGTAACTTGAATGCAAGTGGAATTTCATGGTGGAGTCAGGAAGGAAAGAGAAGCGCAGACTGAGGTCATTGCATCTCTTTTGTGACTTTCACCTTGTATTGCTGCTATCTTGTCAACGAGTTGGCTGCTTTTTCCTTAGTTTTGGATATTTGCAACTGCTTTTTGAATTCTGTGATGTCACGTTGCTGCTCATGAAACAACTTTAAACTCTATTACTTAATTTTATTCTTTTAGTAAATGGTGTTGTTAAAAAAAAACACCAACAAGGCTTGCCTTTCTTTTCCATTTCTTCCACGTTTTTTACTTGCACAGATGTTTTCAGTAATATTTTTGAGTATGTTTAATACTATTTATGTGGCCATGAAGAATCATAACTAGCATGGCAGATTTTGTGGTGAGAAACCTCTCAGGCTACCAAGGTGTGACAAGTGGTCAGGACGTAGGATATTTGTTTTGCTTCAACTGTAAGTCCTTGCTTGAGCTTGCCTTTAATTTGTGGTTATTTTTTTCTGTACCCCATGAGCTGGTTTTGCAACTTGCTAGAGAAGAATGGAATGAAAAACCACATTAAATAGGGATATTTTTGGCTTAAAAGGAAAAATACACATCAGAAGTGTACTGTACAAGCTATGTCGTTTTGGTTTTTTTGTTTGTTTGTTTGGGCTTTTTTGTGTTTTGAAGGTTAGGAAAAATACCAATAAAACTTTTTATTAACAATGGTCGCGTTTGGGGCTGAATTCATAAAATTAGATTCGTTTGTCTGAGTCACAAGCTTATAAAAGAAGAAAAACAGGCTATGAGCATCCTTAACTTCAGGGCTGGGTAACTGACAAATCCTAAAGCAACAGCAATAATTTCACAGAAAACCTATTTTTCCTTATATGAACTTAAACACTGTTATTAAATCAGTATTAGGACAGTCTTACAAATGAAATGTATAGAAAAACCTTAATATTGGAGGCCCTGCTTTCTGTTCCTACTGGACTGATGGAAGAATTTGAGTGTGTCTCTTCATCCATGCCTCATATTCCAAAATATATATGACACCATTCTGAAGTGCTTTGAGAGCTGCTGCTGAAAAAACATATGAATGAAATGCAGTAAACCATCACCCCTTGTCTGTTGTAACAGACCCCCTGCTGAAAAGTCTGTCCCTCCCTTTCTGACAAGCTCCTTTTAAATACTGAAAGGCCACAATAAAGTCTTCCTTTCTCCAGACTGAAAAATTCCAACTGTCTCGGCATGGCCTCACAGGACGAGGGGCTCCAGCCCTTGGATAATTTCTGTGGCTTGTATGAACCTTTGGGTGCCTTATTAATTGGGAAAAAGTTTAATATTCTTTGAAGTCTTTAAGGAAGATCAAGCTGCTCGATGTGTAACTTATTTCTATTCCCTTTTTAATAGATTTGCCTTTCTTTCTGGGTTTTCAGTCATTAAGTATAAAATATTCAGAGAAAAATCACACACAAATAAACCAAACAGCTCCGTTGGGCTTTCCCAAAACCCACTAAAAATGTAACATTAATAAACTGTAAAGGATGACTGAAAAGGGATAAACTAAATACTAAACTGCAACCCCAAAA
This sequence comes from Actenoides hombroni, assembly GCA_024336885.1. Classification (NCBI taxonomy): domain Eukaryota; kingdom Metazoa; phylum Chordata; class Aves; order Coraciiformes; family Alcedinidae; genus Actenoides; species Actenoides hombroni. The sequence goes on along the minus strand of WUAM01007739.1, from coordinate 6,773 downwards.
GGGGCACCCGACGCCCCCCCCAAAAAAGGAGAACCCAATGGCCCCAAAAGGGGAGCTGCGGCACCCAAAAAGGGGCACCCGATGTCCCCCCAAGAGGGGAGCTGCTGCACCCAAAAAGGGGCACCCAATGTCCCCCCAAGAGGGGACCTGCTGCACCCAAAAAGGGGCACCCAATGTCCCCCCAAGAGGGGACATGCTGCACCCAAAAAGGGGCACCCAATGGAGTAACCATTAAACTACTGTTTAATGCTTTGTGGATTGTGCAAGCTAGATAGGCCCAGAGTGGGCTGGGAACCCTGTGTCTCAATGAAAGAGCAATTAGAGCAAGACAGCCAAAATGCACTTCTGGCTGTTGGATTTTGAGTAATCACATAGCTTTCTGATGAAGACATGAGCGAAACTTCTCTGAGAAATTTAGGCAGCAGGAAATAAATATTTGATTTGTTCACATACCATTCTTAATCATGTACTTCTGTCAGTTAATTCTGTGATTGCCAATGTTTGCGAGACATCCTACTGTATTCTGTTCACGAATGGGGATTATGAAAGCACGGTTCTTGCTAAGTCCTGTATTTACTTACTGTGTACTTAACATCTTCATCATGGGCTTGACTTCAGAATACTTCCTTAATTGACTACAGTTTTTAGTATGTATTTATATAGTTATTCTGCTTTGCCTTGGGCTCTATCGGTGCTACAAGACTTGGGGATTATGGGTGCATGAGCATTGTGTGGTATTCTCTCACTGTGCCTGATGTGGGAAGCGTGACACAAGCTTAGAGGGATGTGTTCATGCCACTGCAGGGTTCACAAAGCAGCAACTGCAGAGGCTCCAGAAATGCATCCTGCCCCTAAAATGGTCTCTTCTGGGGTAACTTTCCTGCTGTGCTGAAGAGTGGTGAGGGAGGAAGAGCAGCTCCATGTTTGTTGGGGTTTTTTTCTGTTGTGGTTGCTTTTTGGGGGAATTTTTTGTGGTGTTTTTTGGTTGGGGTTTTTTTCGTGTGGGGTGATGTTTGTTTGGTTGGTTTTATGGGGTTTTTTCCTCTCCTTTTTTACCTGTTTTCAAATGATCTGCTGCTACAGCAACCCCTCATCCTCCCTATCTACAGCCTTTCTACCACATTATTTTCTGTGAAGACTAAAGGAAAATCTTCACTGGAGGAGGGGGCGTGGCTTGCGGAGGGGGCGTGGTCTGCGGAGAGGCGTGGCCTCGGGGGCGTGGCTTGCGGAGGGGCGGGGCTTCAGAGGGGGTGACTCGATAAGGGGGCGGGGCTTCCGGAGGGGTTTGTGGGCGGGGCTTGTTAAAAGGCCAAGAGACCGGATGGGGAGGAGGGGGCGTGGCTTGTGGGTGGACTGTGGGCGGGGCTTGCACCTCAGTGGGCAGAGAGGGTTGTTTTAAACTCTGGTTTGAGTTACAGCTGCTGCTGCTGCTGCCTGAGGATCCCTTTGCCCAGAGAAACCAATGTAAGCCAGGTGGGAAATATGCAGCATATTGACCATTCCTGGGGGAGATCCCTGAGGATGCTCCTCACTGAGGGTGAGGACAGATGGTCACTTTGCCAAGGACACTCTTCCAGAGGACACTGCTGACCCCTGCTCTCCCATCCCCACGATGATACTCTGTTAATGTGCCCTCCACAAAGAAAGACTAACCTCTTCCTAAGATTCCATTATGTTTTCCTGCAATTAATGCAGCTATAGTAATTCCGAATGCTCTCAACTGCGCCTCAGAGCTTGCCTGACATTCTTACCATCAGAAAAAGAGCCAACTTAAAGCTTTCCCTGCCTTCCAAGGATTGTATTTGTGCAGAGGTTGCTCTCAAGCTTAAGAATCTCATCTTTAATATCTTGGCAAGCTGCAGGCAGATTCATCTCTTGGTTTTCCTAGCTGGCTGGATCTTTTCAGATCTCATTAATCTGCAGCTATTAGATTTGGATGCCTTGACTCCTTTTCAACTCCTCCTGATAGAGATTTTTATTTCCCCCCCCCCTCCCTCTCCTCTGCTTGGCACAAACAAGGAGCATGAAATTAAGTTGGCACCAGGCACTCCAGAGAGATGAAGCACCCGGGTGCTGCCTGATGCAGGATTTTTCTATTCCTTTAACAGAATGGTACTTTGAAACACAGTTACACAAATTAAACAATTAATTATTGTGGTTTTCTGCCAGTTCAAGAAAAAAAGTCATACGGACCTTTTAAGATTCCAGTGTTTTGGTTGCTTTAAATGATGCATGTTTCTAAACTCAAATGAAGCAGTGATGCATTTTTAATTGCACAATGACAATACTTTTTTTTTCATGGTTTCTAAATGGATTGGTTCTAAAATTTGCAGTATTTGATATTTTCTTTAATGCTACTAAAAGATAATAAATAAAATACTAAAAAAATACTAAAAGATTCAAAATACTGGGATTTTGAATCACAGTAAGTGAGATCTTGGAGAAGGATCATTTAAAAGCACAATAACTTTGTTGTAGTCACCCTGAAAAGTGATATTGGGATGGATTTGAAAAAATAAGAAAGCCAAAATGATAAAATAGTGCAAACCTCCCAAATTGTCCCCAGTGCTAGTTGTTTGTCCTGCTTTGCAAGGAATTGCACTCCCAGGGAGTTTTGCTCGTGTCCAATGTGAGCCATGAACACCAGAGGTCTCAGGTGTTGCTAGATGGTAGGGCAGCACTTGCCCACCTGTCTGTGGACCACTCACAGGTTACTTGGGCAGCCATCAGTGTGCTGAGCTTGCCAAAGCCCCAGAGGGAACAACCTCTCATCTGTCCCCCATAGGGCTTCCCAGAAAACAGTTACTGGGGAGAAAGAGTTGAGAGCTGCATGCCAGGCTTTGTCTGGGAGTGGTTGCAACACCCATTGGCTAAGGAGCCCGAGCAGAGCAGATCAAGTGTAATACCCAGCAAGGATATTAAGAGTATAATAGAGAGGCTTAAACCTGCACATGGGGAATTTGTGGGTGGCACTCCCCAGAGGAAAGAGCTATGGAGTGCATCACTACAGGGGTACAACCCAACCACTGGTTTCTGGCAAAAACCAACACCCTCCACAACTCATCTTCAAAGCAGAGCTGTGTCTTGATAATGCTGAACATCAGATTAAAGCAAATTCCTTGGCTCAAAGTTTTCCACACCAGCAGTTTCCTGTCTGTGGCACAGGGCTGAGGCCACGAGCAGCACAGATAGGCTCCCTGCTTTGGCTTCAAGAGTCGTCTGAACCAAGGATGGGCAGAGGGCTACGTGCCTGGGTGAGGGCTAACCTGAGAACTCTCCTTGATAGTTCATAATCTTCGCAGAAAAAAGTGGTGTATATTTTGGTTTCCTGCTCCTAACTTCACATAATAATTCAAACTTATAACCTGCAGTCCAATCAATAACACACTTTAGTGAAATCTATAGCAAAAATGAAAGTATAAAGGTAACTACTTATCTTCTGCGGGAACCAGAATTTCCAGTATTCTTCCAATTCTTGAATGTTTCAAATTTCTTCTACTCCCTTCACAGACAGATAAATTATTTAGAAAGAACTTTAAGTTTCTTAAGATTGAGAATAAAATATGCTAAATAGATTAGCACATCAGATATCAGTATATTTAAAAAAAAATAAAGAGATACAAAAGAAACAAAAAATTATTCAGAAGTGATGGGGGGGGGGAAGGTCCGATGATATTTTTGAGGTTTATATAAGATTTTCCTGTGAGGCCTGCTAATTCAGTGGTGTCTAAGCACATGTGTGTCCCCGCACACACACTCTATAGCCTCTGTACACATGGGCACACATGTTTCCTGGCACACACACACACATGTTTTACAGCCTCGTACACACGCGTGCCCCAGCACGCACCCCCCAACAACACCCCTAAACACAACGCCCACGCGTGTCCCAGCCCACACACCCCCCCCTAACCCCCCCCCAAACCTAACCCCAGCGCTTCCCCTCACCCACACCCCCCCCCAACATGTTCACAGATGACAGATAAACAGCTCCAGATCTGCTGTGATCCAGTCACAGTGATTTAGCCAATCCTTCACACTTCTGTGTAAACCTTACCATTGATTCTCCCATCACCTGATGTGGCCCTCCACAAAAACTTGTCAGAGCCAGATGCTAGAGTTAGTAGCTACTTGTCACCACAGAATTGCTCTTGTACGCAAAGATCACAGAAAGGGGCCTCTATCATCCCTCTTCAAACTGAGAGAAGGAGGCAGGGAGCACTTGGGAGCAGTGGAAGATCCTATCTCTTGCTTTCAGGACAGCTTTGTGGTACACGGCTGATGGATGTTGGCTCTGCCCGGCGTTTGTCACAGCAGCTGGCTTGGGCTGCCGCTCTTTATGTCCTGGAGCTGTCACAGCTCTTCTCCAGTTAGATGTGTGGGCAGTGCCCAGCCCCAACAGGTCCTCATCCTCTGGTAGGAGCTTGAGCTGCCTTTATGGCTGTGGGATGAAGCCTAATGTTTTCACCTCAAGAGGTACCATGCAGCCCTGAAACACATTTTATGGGTGCTCAGAATCTTATGAATATTGCATTATAAAATTGAACCTGGACAACTGTGGTGTGCTAAAGAACTGAGATTTAACTGAGAAATAATGCTTGGTTTCAAGTCCACTTAACCCAACAGCCTGGTTGGTTTCCATGTTTCCTGCTCTCTCCCAGATTTTATATTTTATCTGGATTGAGAAGCATCTGCCAATTATGTCTCAGAGGAGCCGTCTGTTAAGAAGAGTTTAGAATAGATTGCTTACCCCATTAAGTATCAGCAGAAACTCTGCTTTTGCATTTATTTCCTGCATCTATATTCTCAGCTGGTAAAGTACATAAAAGATTTTAGAGAGAAACAAGAAAATAATAGAATGATGCATCAACTTGAGGAAAAAATAGCCTTGTATTGTTAATTTGGCTTTGAATTTTGGAATTTTAGTGAGTACATTTGCAGTGCTCCTCTTTTTCTGGCTACTGTAATTTGCAGTCAGACATGGGAACAAAGTCTCAAATATTTGCCAAATCTAAACCTCTAATTTGCAATAATAATTAATACTGGAAGCTGGAAAGCTCTCCTGGAAAACACCCTTTTGCCATGGATGAATCACAAACTTAAGATACCATCCTGTCCTATCATTTTGACTTTAAAGTCTAAAATCTGTAATTATCTAATGATCATCTTCGTTAAGGTGATGCTCACTTTGTGCTACACAATGAAGCCAACTTACCTTTGCCTTCCTGAAGGTATCCAGAAGCTTCAGGATGCCCCTTCCCTGCAGGTCTGTAGGCTTGCAGCAAGATGTCTCAGCAGCACCGAGGGGGAAGCCTGTGCTGCTGCTCCTGAGAATCCCCAGCCCTAGTCCTGTCTTGAGGTCCATTGCTTAGCAGTAGCCAGAGCATCCTGGATTCTTTTAAGAAGCTAGGCTGGATTTGACAGTAGGTAGAAGTAAAATTTAGAGAAAAATAATTTGTTTAGCTAGACAAAAGTAAAATAAGTCCATTTGATCAATGATGCTCTGAGAATGAAGAGAGAAAGAGATTTGCATATCTGGAGAAGTGGGTGTTAGATGCATAGCTGTATGTTGGAAATTATCTGAATTTGAATCTTGAACAAGCCTTTCACTCTTGACTTAACAACTTGCCAACATGGGAACCGGCAGGTTTCAGAGCTACAAAGCAACCCAGTTTCCAGTCTAGTCTAATTCTCACTTGACAACCAACCTAGCATGTGAGCCTTCTGAGAGCCTTTTCACCCATGAGAGTGTCATTTGGATATTCTGTAAGCCTGCTAGCAATACCAAGTACTGACATGTTGTACTTAGTGTAAAAGAAAAAAAAAAAAAAGTCAAAGTTAATCTAGATGTCTTTCATGTCACAAAATGATAAATATTACATCATAGCAGATCAGAATTTTGCTGTGTTACTCTGATAGCCACAGAGTTTTAGCTCAGTTTGACATCTGCAGACAACAGCAACATGAGAAAGGAATTTAACACCAGGAAGTGTCTGTAACAGGCAGCACATAACTGAGTGGGGTGCCACTGATTATTAGCATCACCCTGTTGCTGCCTGAAATTCTGTCAGCAACACAAAGACAACGATTTTTTTTTTTTCCTTCCAAAGAAACCCAGCAGCTGGCAAAGCCACCTGAGCAGAGCTGCATTTCGACACGGAGCTGCCCTCCTCCAGCAACCTCACCACAAATCCCCCCCCCCCTGCAGCACAATCCAAGAGGTCAGCGGAGCTCCCAGAGCCCCGTGGCAGAAGCACCAGGCTGCAGGTTAGCCCTGGAAAAAGGTTTCTCCACAGAGATGAGCCAGATGTCAATACAGCAGGAAAGGAGACAGGGATCAAGACAGGCAGTACAGCTGAAAGACTACTGTGAGGATTTACTACTTGCCTGGTCTGTTTGGCCCATTATCTGGATGCTGAGCATGTGCACAGCCCCAAACCAACCACCAGCTGTGCTGTCTCCTGTCCAACTATTCTTCGTGGCACATGTACAAGAGTTAGTCTTCCTGTCCAATCATTCTTTGTGGCACATGCATAATAAACCAAATATAAAACCCGTACTTTGGGGAAGCTGTGCACCAACTCACAAATGCATCTCCAGATAGCCCACAGTTCAGCACTTCTCATTCTGTCAATACTGCATGACCAGGGGAGATTTGGAGCATAATTTTCTTCCAGTTATTCATCTTTTCCCTTTCTCCTTTTTTTAATTTTTCCCCCAGTAAGAAATACACCTGGCAATTCACTGCTGATTTCCCAAGAGTGTTATTCATG
>WUAM01007703.1:0-23634 GCA_024336885.1 Actenoides hombroni | reverse complement strand
AGTGAAATCCTGGCCTTTGTAAATCAAGAGAAGAAAACTCCCACTGGCTTCCATAGGTTAAATATAAGCTCCCCATTCATTAGTAAAACATCCAGTCAAGCCCAGAAACCTTTATCAGGCAGGATTACACACCATCATTCCTTCTGCAGATCCATCACTGTGGTAAGCAATCATGTAGGTTTTCCCATCCTGTCAATAGAACTGTTATGCTTAAAACAGGCTTTTGACCTTCTCGAAAACTTTAATATAGCAAGTATAGTCCAAAATTTCAAGTCTTTCCCCCCCCCCAAGGAATTGACTCAAATGAGCCATATTATATGGGTTTCAATTCTACCCTCACTCAAGTATGGTGGAAAGAAATGAGCATTTTCATATAGTACACTATATATATATCCAACTATTTTCCTATTCATACTAAAGACACCATTCCACCTGCAAAAATGATTTCTAAGTATTAAAAACTAGAAATAACCACTGAAGCTCCTTCTGGGAAGGCAATGATGGAAAGTAAAAGTGAGAGAGATTGTTGCCTTGACTATCTTGACCCCAAACAAGAGAAGGTACAAGAGGAGCATTTGGTACCAGACAGTGCATTTAGTGATTTTCAACTCATAACTCATTCACTGCTACTATGCCACTGGGGGCTGTAATCCTGCCTTGGACTATTGATTGAAAATCATATCAAACCTGGTCAGCAATTGGCTGGGGGCACCAGGGCTGCGACGCGGGGACCCCCGCGGAAAACCGGGGACCCCCGAGGGGCGTTTTTTGGGGTGACAGGGACGCGATTTCGGGGGCCCATCGCGACCGATCCGGGGCCACCGGGGACAACCGGACCCCGCAGCGGTGACATCCCGCCGATGTCACCCCCCCCCCCCCCCGAGCCACCCCCACCTCCCGCTGCCCAAAACAACCTTTATTGTCCCCCAGGTGTCAAGCAGAAAATTCAACGGCCGCCAGGATCTTGTTGATGTCTTGGTGGGATCGCACATCAGAAGCAGGAAGCCGTTCCTGCAGTTGACGAAGCCAGAGTATGGAAGCCGTTAAAAAAGGAAGCGGCCGAAGAGGCCTGAATGGACCAAGCTGAGGCCACATGATCCTTAATCAAGGAACGTTCAGCCTTCTTCTCCCCAGGACGAAGAGACTCCTCTGACGGGCCAGTAATGGGCGGAACAGCAGTAACAAATTCCTTTAAAGGGTCAGAAAAGGGAAAAGACATCTCCATGCAGCAGAAATGTAGATTACTTAGCTGTTCTGAAAAAGGACTGGATAAAGAAGTTAGGTCAGCAGCAGACCGAAGTCAAATGCATTTCATACAAAAACAGTTTGTTAGACCCCTCTTGAATTGCCCTGAATAAGAAAATAGTTTCTGAGAGGTTTTTTTCAGAGAAGATAAGAAACAAGTTGTGGGGTTTTTTTGTTTGGGATGGTTTGGGTTTTTTTTGACAAACAAAGCACTGAAATCCAGAATGGGTACAGAGATGCATGTTATGAAAAGCTACTATAGGTCATGACTGCAGCTAAATAATGCGGAAAATATAGAAATGAAATAAGAAATATGTTTTCTTACCAAAAAATCCATTCTGAAGTGTGTACTATGTGAATGCTTGAGAAACATAGCTTTATATGCAACTTTTGTAACAAGGGACTGGGCGGAGGTATCAATGCAGGGAAATGAAAGTATTTTCTAATACTAAATGCAAAATTTAGGACTAGTATTATTTTCTAATAATAAAATAGCAGTTCCTACATTCACTGCTGCTCATGGTGCAACAAGACTTTGAAAAATAATGCCTAAACCAGACCATAAGTAATGGTACATGCACTGCAGGATTCACACTAAGAATGCCTAATGTGATCAATAAACTGGAAATAATGACACTACCTTTAATATTGCTGCAAGTGCTTTTAAATTATGACAAATCAATCTTCCCAGGGGTCTGGCACGATAGCCAGACATTTACGGAGTGTTCAGCTGGCACTCAAGCAAGAGGTGATGCTTGGAGTACAGAATACATCAGTGTTATACTGTGGGTTTCTTTACCTCAAATCCATCATAAAAATTATATATTGGCATTTTAATATCATCTGTTATCATCACACCTGTAAAGAAGGTCACACAGACGTGTCCAGGACGGTTTTAATGTGGCCAGAGATGGAAAGTCCACCACCTATCTGGGCGGCCTGGGCCAGTGATCTGTCACCCTCAGAGTACAGAAATTCCTCCTCATAATTAGATGGAACTTCCTTTGTTCATGTTTGTGTCCATTACCCATTCTCCTGCCACTGGACACCACGTCGAGCGTATGTGTTTTTATAAACAAAATATTAACCACACCAGGGGTGTGATGCTTCATTAGCTACAGGGCAGCACAGCCTGGCTACCAAGTAGCCTGTGTGACAGGTTTTAACCAAAACAGCCAGGAACTGTTCCAGACTACCCATAGAAGCTCTGCGGTTTGCTTGGAACTTCCTTGGTGGTGGCCAACACTGCTAGGAGAGGCAGGGCAGCTGTGAGTGGGCAGCTGGTGATGGTAGATGGGGGTCTGGGGACCTTCAGGTTTGGGAATTTTTAAGCATTGGCTATACAGGGAACCTGTGTGCAAAATATGTTTAAGCAAGAAGATACCAGCAGATGGATTTCATGAAGGGAAAACATTGAGCAAAATGTCATAGCCAGTCCAAATGTTTACAACAAATAAGAAACACCAAATGCAACGCCAACTAGTAACCCCGCCTCAGAAGCATGAAGTTGCAGGTGGTAATTGTATTCACAGGCCAAGCTCTCATGTTATTCCCTGCCCGTTAGGTCTTTCCTCCAGGCTGCCACTCTAACAATACTTGATTCCCCCAAAAAACCAGTTGGGGTGTATTTCAATAGCCAGCAAAATCAGATTGGAAATCCATACCATCACCTTTCCTAGAATGGGACTTGGCATGAAGTGCATACACTGTCACTCTGAAAGATGGTCTCATGGGTAATGAAGGGACCATCAAATGCTATCCCAATTCCAGGACACTGAAGTCAGCTTGTTCCAGTCAAGTTGTAATTCAATTGTGTCCTTAAAGCCAATAATTTGTTATCTGTTATACAAATACAAAAACCTCTGTCCTGAGAATCTGAAAGGAAAAACCCCCTCATATTTGCATCACCAAACAATACAATTCTATTCAAATGGCTACTCCTGGTCATTCTAAGTGATGTACTGTGCCAAATACTTTCACTTTACACATATACAAAGATTGCAAATATATTTCCAAGATCATCCTCAGCATTTCTCTGCATGCATGTGTTAAGGGCACTTTCTCTTCCTCATTGCTGAGCCTCCTGTTGTTCATCTCAGCCCTATTGATCTTTGCTAGATCTCCAAGAAACTTTCTGGTGATACTAAGGAGATGAGACATGACAGCCAAAGTGGTGGTGGGGGGGGGGTGTCCCTGACCTCCGCTTTGTGCTGATATCCCACACAGTTAATGTGGTGTCCATGGTGTGGTCAGGCTTGCATTGTCTTTTTATTTTTTATCAGACAATGCTCATATATACACGATCCTTTTAAAAAAAAAAAAAAGTGTATGTTGACTGGAGCACAGGAGTACAGAAAACTACTACCGTAGGCTTTGTTGTGATCAGTCTACACTTTATGGAAATTACATAACATCTTAGTTCTTAGTATGTATCTGGTTAACTACAGGGAACAAGGCTGTTTACCTGTGCTTAAAGGACATGTGAGATGTATATATTTTAAACCTGCCTTTGCCTACCCTTCCTTCACACTCTCAGCAATGTTCTTGCTTTAAGCTCCAAGGGTCATGTAAATCCATTCTGGGTATTTTTAATTATTTTTTGCAAAACCTATTTTTAAGCTACCCCTGTGTTTTTCAGGCAGTTGTCTTTATAACAGAATTTCTAGATTCTTAAAGGATTAAGATGAGAAAATAAATGGAGAATCATTAAATTCATTCCTCAGGACAGATGGAGTTTGTAGGTGGAGCCCTTCAGGTCATACTTGAGATGCATTTTGACTGAGCGTGGCAGCAGGTTGTTCATCACAACAATCCTGATGTTCTTCCCTCCAGCCTGGAAACAGTACAAGCCGTAGAACTTGGGCAGCAAAGTCCTGGGGTTCTGGTTCAGATTCTGAAATGCCCCCAAAAAAAAAAAACAAAACCACAAAAACCCCCTTCGAAGCTCCTCTGGGTAATTCCCGCCCCGGTGGCCCCTTCTTTCCCCTCTCCCCCCTCCCCCCTGTCCCGCGCGGTCTTTCCCCCCCCTTCCCCTGCTCTCGACGGGTCGTTCTCCCCCCACCCCCCCACTTTGGGGGGGGTTGTTCTCCCCCCTTACCCCTGTTCTGGGGGGGTTGTTCTCTCCCCATCCCCCCTGCTCTCGGGGGGGGGGTTGTTCTCTCCCTTCTCCCCCCTTACCCCTGTTCTGGGGGGGTTGTTCTCGCCTGGGATCTTCTTTTTGTGGCTGTTTGCACTTAGAAACGTATTTTACCAGCATTCCAGGCAAAACAAATTATTCGAGGTGTTAAAAAATCCAGAGCTTTGTGAAGATTTCACCTCATTTCTCACCATTTTCAAGAAAGCTGTTTAAAAATCCACCCGCTTACGATGAAAATCCAACTGCCTATTCCCTTCTAATAAAAAAACAGACCTAAAAAAAAAAAATAAAATCAAGCTTAGCTTTCCAACAAATCTGAGGTTTCCATGGGTCTGAACTAAGTGCATAAAAGGACCATGAAAAGGTGCTGCTCAATGGGTAAGGCAAGGGACAAAAAAAATGAAGTAGTGCGTTACTACTTCATTATACAACATTACACAATAGAATTCAGACCAACACTGTCTCCTCCTTTTCGATCATATATACACTACTCCTTACCAATAATCACTTTACCTACACATAATCCAGATCATGGGGGTCGGTGGGGGTGTGGTGCCGGGGGGTTGGGTGCTGGGTGGGGCGCGGTCTAGTGGGGGGTGGTGTGGGGGGGGGGCGGTGGGGGTGGTTGTTAGGGGGGGGTTCTATAGGGAGCTCTATAGAGGGAGTTTCCATAGGTGGGGGTCTATAGGGGGCTCTATAGGGGGGTGGGTCTATAGGGGGGCCTATAAGAGGAGTTTGCATAGGGAGGGGGTCTATAGGGGGGCTTTCTACACCAATTGTTAGTTAATTTTGCAGGGTGAAAATCATTGCATCCCTATGGTTTAGCAAACTATCAGAATGGCAGAGTCCAGAAGAGATTTATTTCATTAGGTTTATAAATGTCAAGCACACTTCTAGGTATATTTCCTTGTGATATGTTTTTCTGAGTGGTGCTGTCCTTGCTTTGATAACTGCAGTTAGTGTAAAGTCAGGGACAAGTTTCTTCAGAGTGTAACTTCTTGAAGTTCTTCTCCGCAGAGCTACCCTCAATCCCATCATCTCTGTATTGGTACCGAGGACAGCCCCAATCTGGGTGCAGGACATTGCACTCGGCCTTATTGAATTTCATGAGGTCCAGAGGGGCCCACTTCTCAAGCTTCACTTGCCCCTGATAAAAAACAATTAATAAAACCATCAGAGAAGAACAAAGCCATGAGATTTATTTGAGACTCCTACTTCATGTCTCAGTGGTTACCCATCCTTACTTAGGTTATTTAATATCTTGCTGAAAGCTGCATGTTGATTTTTAAATATTGACAACACTTGAACCTTTGTATTCATATTTTAACAAAATAGCTACTTTGATGTGTCTTCCTTCTGGAACAGCAAAATGCCAGAAGGACTTTGCAAGCTTTATGAAGAACTATTCAGTACTGTAAACACCATAATCCTGAATGAAAAATGTTAATTCTTCATCCCAACCTGATGCTATCTATTTGTACTCATCTGCCAGAAATGAAAAATAACCAAATTCTTCTTTTCCTGGGGTTCATACCCCAGGCCTGGCAAAAAGCAAGCACATGAACACTCAAACACACTCACTGTACATGAGCAATGGCTGGTTAGAGAAACCTCCTCTTCCTAAGAAGATTCCCTTATTGCTAGTCAAAACCCTCCTCTGATACATGTACCTTGATGTGGTGGAAGGTTTGTCCCAGTGACCCATTTGACTTCATCCAAGCTGGCAGCATGCTATTTGAATTGCCAGCAGAACCTTCCTGCAAAGCTGAAGCAGGTTTCTGCATACAAGGCTTGAGGTCAGCAGGGTTGCATACCACAGAGGGCAGGGCCACAACCAACAAATCGTTAAAGCCTCTGGGCGGGTTGTTAGCAAAGAAGGAATTACTTGTCTCTTTTATTATCTGAGAGGCCAAAAGGAAAGAAGGAAATGGGCCAAGCAGAAAATCGTTGTTGAGGAAAATGATGTGATTGAACCTGTTGCAGGAAAAAAAAAAAAAAAAAAAGGTATGCTTCCTAAGGAATTCAGAAAGGAAGAAATAACAAGAACTAAAACTGTTTAAATTGTGTAGGAGGAATATTTTCAATATCTTTTCAGAAACAGAAGGGCCTTATACATTTTATAGAAGCATCAATAACAGTAGTATCAATACACTGAAAAGATGTTTGGTTTTTGGGCATGTCTCTGAGGCATCCCGAGACCCCTCCAGGTACTGTGTGCCTTTGCCAGCACAAGTCTGAGTGCTGTTCATCCACAGCATGTGGATTGTCCTTGGCACATGGCTGAACACCATGACCCTTCGCTACCAGCACTCCCAGGGGCTGCACAGGCCCTTTACCTACTTGGGGCTCGGAGCGAAACAACTCCACAAGCTCAATTCACTGCCGAGAGGCTCAGCATCAGTTGCAGGCTCATCTGTCAGAAAAACGAGCGTGGGGTTTAATGCAGGGGTGTGTATGGGGCTGTGGCTGTGCTTGGGTAAGAATTGGCCAGAGATTCCACTGTAGTGGAAAAATTAAGTGGTGGGAAATGAATTGCAAAAAAAAAATAATAATCAGATCTGCAAACCCCACGTAATTCTGCTTTAGGGTGTTAGAAGATAGAAAAATACTTTTGCAGCAGAAAAGAACTGGGAGCTACCTGTCTCCGTACCTGAATGTCTTCCTACTCCTGCCCTGACTTCTGCCACCACACGTTTTTCCTTAGTGACTTGAGGTTTGGTTTAGCCTGGCTGTGGTTGTCTGTCCATTTATTCCCTGACCCAGTTGCCCTCAGAAGCTGCACGCAAATGTTTGGAGGTCTTTATGACCAGGTGCCTTCAGCATCTTCTCACAGCTCCTCTTCTGCCCTTCCCAGTGTTCCTGCACCTGATGTCCAGTGACCACCTCTTGCTGCAGAAGGTCTCTCATGGGTCCTGCACCACCCAAAAGATTCTTCTAGGTATCTTGGAGGCTACTTGCAGTGGCTTCCAAGATCTGTGGAGACAAATGCACCAGGCCCTGAATTTGGAAGATGTTGGACAGGACTCAAGCAGAGGCAGAAGACTCTCCAATGGGACCAATATGTGAGAAGTCTTCATTTACAGAGTGCTTAGCATTGACTATAAATTTGCCTACAATCACTTGCATTACACTCCAGAAATTGTTGCATTTTTAATCCATTCTTAAATAACAGTTGTAAACAACAGTTGGCAGATCAGACAAAGGCTTCGGCTAGCCCTGGTAGTCCTCATCCAAGGCTCTTGAACACATTTCCCTGCACATGCCACAAGCACCCTGCCCTGACCTTGCTAGCATCACCCAATGATGAAATGAAAGCCAAGGGGAAACCTGGGGAGGTGCTTCTTCTACTGTCATCCACAAAGGAGACAATTTCTGCTTGGAAGTAACAGTGAGGAATTTGGTCTCTATCCTGTACCTCTTCCTCTTCTGCTATGGGAAAATGCTTTCAGTCCATTCCATTCCCCATCTCCTGGGGACCAGAGTGCCCCAGAACTGCCACTGGAGCATCTGTGTTTATGAAGTTCCAGGAGGAGATGGGTGGCTTTCTTCTCTCTGCCTGTGAACCAGACCCCAACGCTTCTAATATAATGATTCTAACATTTCATTTTACAATATGGAAGCAGTTGAGTATTACTTTTCCATTATAGTAATTTGAACCAACCCATTCAATAACTTTTTTTCACTTATCTTTTTTTTGTCAACACTCCAGCTAACTGCATTAAGAAATAGTCTAATGCTGTTGAAAAATACATGTTGATACTTGTTGAAGTTATCAGGATATTATTGAAACCTGCCTGAAGAAGTTAAAATATTCTAAACTCCCTGTATTCACTCCATGGAGGGTTACACTACTAGCCCCAGTCCAACAAAGGTGAATAATTTGATGTTCTGTGCTTACACAAAATCCTGCCAGGAGTTAATGCAAACATAGTATTCCCCATGTGTTTTCTAGCAAGTGAAACCATGCTCAGACCCATGTGCAGCCAGAAAAAAAAAAAAAAACCAAAACTTTTGAGAAAGATTGTAATTTTAAATCAAAATTCCTAGAGAAACCATGGCTCGAGTTAGCCTTGTACATCTTCAGTGTAAGTCAACAGGTACGCAAATTCTATAATTCTTTTTAATGGCAGTTCTCTAGAGCTCAAAAGCATATCTAGTGGATGTAAAAATAACCATTTCAAAACACTTCTGAGATACCTGAAAGTATCATGTGGCAAAGTGTCTGGAACAAAAAGTTGAGAGATTTTTATATTCATTCCTGTGATGTAGCACAGATCTTTTTTTTCAAGTAAGAATTTCTTCAGGATCAAAAAGACTATTTCTGAACCAAAACACTAATCAATTACTGAGGAATTGTCTTCTACAAGACTATCACAGAATAGTAACTCCATGAAATTTTTAATTAAAAGAAAGTCAAAGGGTTTGCTGGAGGCAGAGTCCTCATTTCTTCATCTCAAGTCCCTTATTTTCTAGGATGCCTGGTGATATCTTGTTCTTGGCCATGTAAATCCCATCTTACAGACATTTCCTCTTCTTGCTTTACACTGTATTTATTCTATGGGAACTCAGAGTATTATATTCCAGAAAATCAAAGTAGTAACATTAGACCTCTAACTTCATACCTGTGCAAATAGTCATACATTGATCAAAGTGATGACAAATAACCTGTGTTTCCAGTCACACTTTTCCCTTGAATTTGACGGTTTTTTTTCCAGACCTCACTGAACCTGCCCCTCAGCAGGCTTAATCAGTAGGGGTCTGTCCAAAGAGAGCAGACACTGAACACAGCCAGACTCCTCTGTCTCTGTTATGAACTTCTCAATGGGAAGAATTTTTTCTTGAATGTTGCACACCCAGGGAGCACAGCTGCTCCTGTCTGCAGTCTCTGGGTCACAGCAGACAGGACAGCACTGAATCAGAAATGGTCTGAAGAAAGACATTTGTGTGGGAGCAACATTCTCACAAGGGGAACAGCACCAAGGAAAAGGTGATGCACAAAGAAGCCTGAAGTTCATCTGAAATCTTGAGGGTGAGCTGTGGCAACCACCTTCTTTATCCTTCCACATTCTCCATAGCAGTTTTGCTAGAATTAAATCAGAATATGTGTAAATACAAATTATAAAGGGAAATTCCCTCCCTGCTCTGATTTGGTGAGGAAGGGGAAGATTTGCAGCTTGCCTCACACTGTCAGTTTTATGCTACTCAAGTATACTTACTTTTCAAAGTACCATTTGATTAAAAGATTAAACAATAGTGATCCAATCCTGGAATCAGATTCCAATAGGAAAATTCCTATTAGAGACTGTCTCTAAGGAGCAAACCATAAAATTATTGCCTATATTGCAAGACTATAATCCTCTAGGAGTCTATCTTGTTCCAGAATATTTACACTGACACTCCCATTTATACTTCCACATCCTTGGTAACTGAGAATAGTTATACAGGTATTCACTGATGACAAACACATGCTAACTCAAATCAGCTGCCATGTGCCTTTGGGGAGTCCCCTGCACTCTATATTCATACTGATTAGCTGACCTTGGCACAGCCTGTGCCCTTGGAGCTGGATGCAGATCAGTTGTACTGATTAGATTGGGAAACAAGATTAGGAGTTGAGAGAGCCACTAATCAGAGTTTGGAGAGTCCTGTCCATCCCTATGGAGCCTGAGGGTTTTCCTCCCAAAGACAGACTCGGGGAGGAGAGGACAGCAAGCAAGGGCTTTTCTCATTCCTGCTGCCAGCCCTCGAGCCGGGGTCGATTCTGGAATGGGAAGGACGGGGTGAGGTTTGGAGAGAAGGGGTAATGCAGGAAAGAGAATCTGGTGCTGCAGTTCAGGCACTGGAGTGGGATCTGCTGGTAAAAATTATGTCAGGTCAATGAAATCACAGGGATGTAAAACATATCATATCTCATATGACAAAGGTACAAGTCTCTGGTAGATACTGAGTAAAATAAATATACCCTCTTAAGTAAAGCCTGCATCTTTTTTTTATAGTGAGGAATTCTGCAATGCTAGTTTAAAGGATATTTCATCATCATGTTTATCATCACAAATGTAATGTATCTTTGATAGCGCACTTAATGAATATCATCAATATTAATTAAATACCATTATTTTAAAAATCAGACTCTAGCGAGATTGTGTATTATAGGGAAACCCTAGCAGATAAGTACTCTTCTAGCCACCTGACACACGAGGTGATGAGGATGTTACAGATCATGTACTAAAAGTCTTGCAAGGCTGCAACCAAACTGGAAACTGTCCTCAGATCTTCAGTCATCTCATCCATCTTTCTTCTTGGTACACAGCAAGATGCACAACCAGCCAGCAATTTTTCAGCAGCAAGGCCTGTGTTCATGGAAAGAAGTCATTTAAGGGAAGTGAATAAGGTCTTTTCCATTACTGATCCATATAGGTTGTGTTGTTGGCTCTTATCCCAGTATCTGGAAGTTTTCATCTCTTTATCGAAGAAGTATGTGAGGCATTGCATAAGCTTATCAAATTCACCTACAGGAAACCTTACCTCCAATCTTAAAGGCAGATTTAGGCATTGAAGAGTAAGGGGCTTTTAAACATAATTTTAATTTCAAATTTGTTACTATTTCCAAGGATTTTCTTTCTCCCAGACCCTCAGCAGTGCCACAGCTCCTGTGATCTCCGTTTGCATTTTTAGCCACCCTAATGCTGAGAGCTGGGACAAAAAGCCAGCATTTGAAGGTGAGGATGGGCATACCAAAGTATACCAGAGTAGCCCCAAAATTGCTTTGGGGCTGCTCTGATTTTGAACATTATCACCTTTGTTCAGAGCTGACGACAGGTAAAGTGGAAAACGTTGGTGGACTGGCTGGACTCTTGTGATTCCAGAATCATGTTGGACTTAGAGGCACTACAGCATCCTTCTACTCCTTATGAGGTAGGACAGTGGTTAGTGCCATGATGTAGGTGATATTATCCTGGAAAAATCTGCCACATGGGTTAAGATTGAGTTGTGTCGTGCTTGAGCAACACATAATAAGGTACCACAGCTGAAAGAGAGGTTTTAGTCTCTTCTCCCCTGCTCTGCTTCTTTCCTATTTCAGAAAGGCCCCCCGAGGGAGGCGGCCCCCACCGCCGACACCCCCCCCGCTGCAGAGAGAAGCGGCCGGGGGCTCCGGCGGCGGCCCGGCTGAGCGGGTACCGAGCCCTCCCGCCGCCCTCCTCCTCCTCTTCCTCCCCAGCTCTGTCGCACCAGCCAAGAGCCCACACGGCCCATCCTCGAACCGCCCGGGAGAAGGATGCTCCAGCCGCGGGGCAGCCCGACCCGCCCCCGGGGCCCCCGTGACCCCCCCTGGCAGGCGGTGAAACGGTCGCACAGGCGGCTGGGGCTGGCGCAGAAGCTGATGGACCAGGCCTCCCGCGCCTTGATCGAGAACTTCAACGCCAAGTACGTCTCGCTCCACGTCCGCAAGAGGTAAAGAGACCAACAAACACAACATTGCGGAGAACCACCAGCCACACCACAACAACACAGAATGGCCACATTCATCCCACAACCACGACACACGCCTCACATGTGTTTTGTCATACACGTGATCAAAAGGAAAAGCCTGGACGCTGGAGGGAGCAACCTCTGAACACCTCACAGTGAGTGGATGGTCAAGGTCAGGGTCTGTAGTGGAGAAGGAAAGAGGATTGGATCTGATGTGTGCCTTGTCTCTGGCACCCCTGTGTGCTGTGGCTGTGAACAGAGTGTACCCAGGGGATGGTTTATGGCTGCAGGTGGAGGAGGGTGTTATAATGAATGTTAGGACCCCCTGTGATGCTGACAGAGCCTCCCCTCCACAGACCAGTTTGACAGCAGGTCCTCTTGTCACTGCTGTGCCAGCAGCAGCTCCCTCCTGATCTCTTCACCCTCCTCTGCCTCAGTCCTCAGCAGCACCCTGCATGGTGGTGGCCACTGAATTAGCATTTGAAAGGTGAGGAGTGCAGAAAATATCTTTTTTTTCATATTTACTGCTTCTACAGGCAATTTAACTTTCCGCCTGTCTTCTTATTTTGAGAGTATTGCACTCATGAAGCATGATAGTACAGTCAAGGCAGAGCTGTTTCTTTCACTTAGTACCATGGTCTACATGCCTTATTATATACAGAGAACTCATATGACATTGTTCCCTATGAAGTATCTGCTTAATTGTACATTTTCAATTGTATTTTAGTGTAGTCCATTCTCAGCTAGTTGTGGAACTGCTGATATTTACTCCTAAAGAGCACAAAGGTGCTGGGGGGAAAGAGGCTGAGCAGCACTGTTGTGTTTTGGGGGTGTAAAATTGTGTTCAAGAAATCAGTTGTGTAACAGCTGGAGTAGGGGGGCACAGGACCACCAACCCCACCACCCCCAGCTGAAGGAAACGTGACAGAGAACACAAAAGAGGTGGGGGACATGCAGACACTGCTGCAGCTGGACTGGGATTGACTCCCAACTGGGATTAGGAGGAAACATGGACATGGGGAATTCTGATATTTCAATATCTATAGGTTAAAAATTTTGATTGTTTTTAGTTTCTTTGCTCTCCCCTTCTTGCTTAATGGGAGCAGTTAACAAGCATTGTGGCAAGAAGCCCCCAGCCCTTACCGGAGTGCTGTCTGGGTGTAATTCAGAGACCATTAGGCAAAGGAGAAGAAGTTGTAACCAGCAGTTCTGCCAGTGCTTGCCATGGCCCTGCAGAGAAGATGGTGTCAGCCCTTTTTTTTCCATTACAAAAGAGGTAAAAAAATGTGAGGGGCAGGGTGGAGGACGGGGGGAGAAATGAGGAATGAGAGGGGAACAGGAGGTATGGGGAAGGAAGCATTCGTAGTTACTGGTTACCCCACAGTATCCATACTTCTCTCTAGCTGCCCTTTTAAACTTGTAATATTCCATAACCATAAGTTTCTCCTCAACTATAGCGCTAATGAATATACATTACCCTGTTTTTAAAGGGGCCTCATTGCCCTTTCCAGTTTGGACCTCCCTCCAGCCTGGACACAGGGGCAGATTTTGGTTCTGGGAGACCAAAATGCCCTTCACAGCACAGGGTCACATCCCATGGCGAGGTCACAGGCTTCAGTGAGCACTGGTGGGATCTCTTCCCTGCACAGTCCCTGGGGAGCAGGACCAAGAGGCATGTGTCAGTGCGGACAGGATCTCACTGGACTTTTTACAACTCTTTTTATCTCGATTGTTCTGTTCCAAGCTGTACAGGAAAACTATCCAGCAGCAGAAATACAGCAAGCTTCTTAGTTTTAAGTATGCACAGCCATAGGCCTGATCCCTGCCTACTGGCAGGAGGAAATTCAGGCAAGAGGGAATAAACAACCTTTATCCGAACACCTCCAACTAGGGGGGCAACCAAAAAGTACCTGCAAGTTGGTAAACAAGATTGGTTGCCTCCAGTGGAACAGTCTAACATGCTAATCATGCCTTTCAGTAGAGCTAATGAAACTTTAGTACCCTGTGATGGCTGTGTCAATAAAACTGTGAAGGATCTGCAGCTGTTCTGAAATAACAGTTATTTGAGTTGTGCATGGTAGGGGAGTTATTGGCATCTTCACCAGCTGACAGCACCCTGTGGAACCAACAGAGCTTTGAGGAAATCAATGGGACCTTGAGCTACCTGCTGTTTTGGAAGAGAAGCAGAAGTCTTGAGTGGGATGCAAGTTAAACTAGAAAAATGCCATTCTGCTTTAAAACCCAAACTATAAGTTCACACCTTTCTCAGACAGCTTCTAGATTACCCAAGGTATGGCAGGGTGCACTGATGTCATTTGACTTTGCAATTACAAAACACAGTGCAAAGCATGCACATCTATCAACATCATATTCATCGCTGCCTATGAAACCTTTCTATGTCACCAGATTTTTTTTACTACATTATAATGAAAGCGTGGGAGAGTATTATTGTAATATTTCAATTAAAAATATACAACAGAATGTCAACGTTTCTAGAAAAAAAAGATACTGTAAGAGGAAAACCATGGCAAAAATCTTTGGGCTAAACACTGCTGAATCTTTTAACAGATTTGCCCAAAGAACTCTCAAGTCCATGGGGCCAGATGGGATCCACCTGAGAATACTAAGGGAACTGTCAGAGTAGCTCACCAAGCCTCTCCTTTTCTCACTGGAGCTGCTGGTTTTCCTTCCAAAGGAGACCTGTTTGCCAAGGGAATGCCCCAGTGACTGTCAGATTTGCCACAAGCTGGTTTCCTTCTTGTTCCTCTTAGACCCTGAGTCATCTCCTCCCTGGGTAACTTCAGCATTACAGTATTTTTTGGTCGTTTTGCTGGCAATACCAGTTGTTGTCATTGCTCTCTCCATGATGTTACTACTTTATACTAACTGCAAGTACCAGTCCATCTCCTGTCAACATCATCAAAAATTAAAGAAAAGATAAAAACCAGCAAACCTCATTTGCAGTACAATGACTGGAAAAAAATGGTCTTTAACTATAATAGTTATTGTCCATCCACGTGACCTCTAAATCCTCATCAGAAGCCAGTTCTCCATTACTACTGAGTTCTGGGGGTAAAGTTACTGGCTCTACTCATATTTGGTGGTTATTACTGTGAAGTCCAGTTGTTTTCACTTTGATTATACTTCTGAGGATCTTCAGATTCAAAAGGAGGAGACCAGGTCCTTGATGGCAGTTTTAATCCTGTGGACAAAACCATTTTAATATGACTCATGCTTGACATGGAAGAAGCAAATTTTTCACCCCAAAGATCCAAAACCAGTGTACAAGGTCAGAGCACATTTGGGAATTTTAAGCTTCCAAAAAAAAAAAAAAAAGAGCTGAGCAGCTTTCCCTCTTTTGTTGTTTTGGTTTGCAGAAATTTGGGAAAGGAAGCTGCAAGGAATCCTAATTGTTTGCAAGGAAAAGGGTGTTATGAGACAGTGAGGAGGCAGTGAAGGTAGACTGAGAATCCCCCTTTGTATGCTAATAGGACCACAGAACCCTCATACCTTTGGTATTTCTTAAACACTGGCAGCACCAGAATGCACTGCAAAAAACAATCACCAGAAGTGTGCAGTGTACCTGTAGGACAACCATCCAGAGAAGGTTCTTCAGTCATACCTGACCTGTTCTGTCCATACCTCCACCAAATGCCTGTGCTGTCAGACTTTTGAGCAGGCAAACGACCTCTTCTGCCCACAGGCTAAATAGCCCTGGGTAGCCTCAGGGCCACAGGAAGATGTTTCTTGCTCACGCTGGGTGAGTTTCTCAAAAGAACAGTTTCAAAAGCTTCTGGTGCCAGCCCTTTCTAGACTCTGATGGTTTACCATGATACTTGAAATGGAGTTTTGAATAGGCACTGAAGAATAAATACGAAGATCAATTACAGCTTCCCTGCCTTGCTTTTAACAAAAACCTCTTCTGCTTTCCATGATCCTTTTTGTCCTAAAATAGATGACAGATGCTTTAACCAATCATCCATCTTGAAAATTTTTAGTTTTTTAAATTAGTAACTTCTAATAAACACACCCCTGTTAATTTGCATTGATAATCCTTTTCCGAAAGGTATTATGGTAATCAACACATGAAGAGAAATAACTGCCCTTGTGGTTTTGCTTTGGTGGATGACATGGGACATAAGCTAAAATTGCAGATAAAATTTGCTGTTGTTCCTCTAAAGCATGAAAAGAAAGGTTGAGAACCACTGTCAGCCTTGCATCTACCTGCTTTTCTTTGCTGCTCTTAAAACAGGCTTTGAAGTGAATGTTTTTTAGCTTTCTGAGGTTTTTCTGTAAGAAAATTAACACTGAGATGGGATCAAAGGCAAATGGAGAACAAGCAAAAAACCAGGGTAGATGTTGATGTGTAAAAGATTCTGGGCTAAGTTTATATGACTTATTTCCTTTTCCAGTTGACTGCATCTCTGTAAGGCTCCAGTTTTGCATCAGAAAAGGGCATCTTTAAGACAATACAAACAAAAGCAGAAAGAAAACAGAAAAATTATTGCAAAATGCGGATTAAATTTTAGGATCATATCTGAGAGCATTAATAAAGTAAATTAAAACAAAGTGATTCTCTTTCATATTGTATATTTAGCAGGGTAAAGTTTATGAAATTTGCTATGTCAGGCCATGGGTCACAGCACTTAGCAGTTCCTAAAACACTCAGGATGTGAATCTAGAGAGCTGCTTCTTTGGATTATGATTGTTTCTATTTATTAGGGGGGTTTATAGCATGTGGAAAGCATTTGCAAGAATGCTTTGGTTGGTTGGTTGAGCTATGGTTGGTTGAACAATGGATGGTTGAACAATGGGTGGTTGGGGGTTCTGTACGACGGGTGGATGGATGGGTGGATGGAGGTTAGTTGGTTGAGCGATGGTTGGTTGAGATTTGTGTCCAACGGATGTTTGGAAGTTCGGTGTGAAGGTTAGTTGGATGCTTTGATTGGTGGGGGGTTGGACGTTGGCCAGTTGGTTGTAGGTTTTTCTTTTTATGCGGAGAATTGTGGTGTTCCCAAACAGCCTGAGAGGGTGCTTGAGCCAGCCAGCATCTCAATCACCTTTGTGCCCCCCTCTGAGACATCCACTGCCCAGGGAGACCATCCCAAGCACCCAGATTGGTGAGTGGCAGGAAGCACACTCCATCACCTGTGAGGACACATAGCACAGCTATACACTCTCGAAAAGAAGAAATTGATTGAGCTGATACTGCTTTTCATCACAAGACATTTTGGTGGATGCTAATATTTAAACAAACAAAATAAACCTTTATAAAGAACAAATTAATCTTAGGTCCTGATTCTGCTCAGTAAAGTTATTTATCTTGGGAAACCAAGTTGCACTTATTGACAGGGGTTAAACCTGTCTAAAATATAATGTGTTAAAACAAAAATGACATGAAAGCAGTCACAAAGCAGCAGCCAGAGGAATATCTTTTACTTTAGGATTTGCAGGTAAAAGGTAGAAATAAATTTCTCAAGGGAATGCTTTATACTATTGCAGTATTTTGGTAGCTTTCAGTTTCCTACCAGCAATGCTTCCCCCTCTAGTCCTGAAAGACAGATCTGATGAAGTTACTGAGAACAATTCATCATCCCTTAAGGGATCTATATAAAGTTGCAGCCATTTTACAATCAGCAGAGTGCAGAAAGTACTTGAAGTTCATAAGGGTTATCCAATATTAACTATGTAATGCCTGGTAGCATACTTTTTGGCATCGTAAAGCAGTCTGATCTCTGAAGTTATTTAGTAAGCAATAGTGAGGTAAAGGAAGAGAGCTAGAAAGTATTAAACCCTAGAAGTGAAAGTCATCTCTGGAAAAGGCAGAATAGCTGGTAGCCCTAACAATTGCAATTGTATGGTTATTGCAGTGGCTGAGGCTCAACAACCAACCTTCTCAACTCTGTGTTGCAAGACTGCTCAATATATATTAACCTTTTTTTCCATTAGGGTTTTGACCGTAAAACACCTGTTTGTGTTAGCAGAGCTGTGCACATACAGCTTATTTATCCCATCCTTTTAGAGAGCTGCATAGAAGGATTGATCCAGTTTGCACTGAAGGCACTGATATACACCATTTTTTACAAGCAGCAACCACTATAAAACTCAAACTCTGCAGGCTGATGTTTAAGGGGCAGAGTGAAACAAAAGCATCTGTCCTTCATACCTGATTTTAGCAACAGAAGGAAACGAGAGTGCCTCCTTCAGCTCGAGGCACACGAGTCAGGCTGGCTTAGGTGAGCAGGGAGGTGTGCGAGGCTGCAGACTGGCTGCTTACACCAGACCTGCAGGTGGTGATCGGTTTTAGTCCAAAGAAACTGTTCCCAGCCTTTGTCCATACAAAGAGAGCTTGTTGGGTGCAGGAAGCAAATCCTACTGCCGGGATTAGCCCTTTCTCTAGTCATCTCTGCCTGCAGCATCTCTTTGCCAAACATCTCAGTACCAATCTGGCCAGCAATACTGCCTAACTGCTCACCTCATCTGTTATGACATGAGAGAGTGGCTGCAAACAGCAGATTTAGAGGGTAAAGGCAGTACCTCAAAAACTCAGGAGGCTAACTAAAGGTCATAGAACCTTCCATTTCTAGTTGGCTGGTCCATGGTACTAACACGATATACCTATTACAAAATGTTTCCCTATCAGAGCTGTTTGGAAAGCAAAGTGTTTTCTTGCAGAAAACACCCATTTTCTATTAAAAATAAAATAAAATAAACGTTAAAAAATTGAAAGCTTTGGTGAAAACAAAAAAAAAACAAACCCAAACTTTAGTTTCAAATAAAATGTTTCAATTAAATCTCAATTATTTCTTTACAGAAACAGATCTTTTTTCCATAAACACACTTGTCACACAGCCCACTCTTTACTGTCATTTCTGCTTTTGTCATCCCTTTCACTCTAATACCCATGCAAAAACTATTCTGTGGAAATCTTTAAGCAGATGCACAGCTATCAACATATTAAATGTTTTGTACATCATCCCTTCTATAAGTTTCACATCACAACTTGTGTGCCTAAAGTAAAAGCTAGAAACCGCAGATCTGCAGGAACACGACCTTTGGGACTGCCTTTGATCTCCTAAACACTCTACTAGTTCCTGTAGACACAGCAAATATAAGCTAACAGTTGTGGACAGCACATCTTTGACTTAATTATGTTAAAAGAAAATAAAAGATATGGGGAAAGGTATTACCAGCAAAATACTATATGGGAAACCATCACCTGTCATGAGTTTTAAATTAAGCAAAGCTTAAAGGCAGAGACCAGAAAGTCATCTAAGCATCAAATCAGCCAATAGGTATTTTTCTTGTACAGAAAAATATATCAATTTTTATTAACAAACAATATAAGTGGCAAAGGACTTGTAGCTCTTTCAGATGCAATGAAAACAAACATGAAACTTTCCTATATTTACATCTGGGGGAACAAATTTGATGAAGCCACCTGTAAGGTAAGGGTTTGCTTCTTAACTCTTCAAAGAAGGTTGGCTTTTGTTTGTTCTCATCTCTTTTTCTAATCTACTACAGCAATTAGTGAATAAGATACCCAATTTATTGTGGTTTGTTGGGGTTTTCAGGAGCAAAATGGGCTCTTTGTTTGTCTGTTTGTTTTCTCAGGCTGATAATAAAACTGAAAATCTTGAGAAACACATAAAAAGGAGAGAACATTTCTGTAAAAGAGGACATTTTCAGGGACAACCATAGGTTAAAAGAGCTCCTGTTCTGAATTGTGGCCCCATAGGTCTAAATCTACATCTGATTACAGTTAAAGAAATGCCAGAGAACAGGGAAAAAAGAAATTAGAAGGACATTGGGCAGGTGCAGCCATAGAGAAGGCATGCCTGTAGGACTCAGCAAAGTGGCATTGTGTGATGGAAGGGATCCAGAGCAGGCCCTCACACCTAAATCTGAGGGAGCAACCTGAGACAGTGATAGAAAGGCAGCCTGATGAATAGCCCTTGAATCATACCTGGAAGCCTACTGGGAGCTGATACACCTTACAAAACAGCAGTGTTACATGAGCATAATGAGAAGCACAAAACAACTATTGAAGTTTGAATTCAAGCTCAAATGGGATTTTTGGTTTGATTTCTTTTGCAAAGATGTTATCCCAAGACTGTAATTTGATAGGGAATAGGAGCTGTTAATTTAAGTTGGTCTCTCAAAGTAATGTGTATTCTGAAAATACTACAAATGAAACCGTTAAAAGCAGCTAATTGGTGTATCATGGGTTCCAGGGATAGGACCCAGAAAAACAATTCATTGTCTAGGCTTTAACAGCCTCACAGATCTTACAACCCAAGGGCTTGTCTATGCATAGCATTTTTCTGGATTAATTGCATATTAAGAAGTTAAAGGAAGGACATTTATTTGTCAGACTGTGTAACAAATGAGTTCTTCACGTTATCCTAATGAATCTCAGCATTTTTGAGCACCAAAATCCAAGAGGAATTTGAGAGACATGTTTTCCTTAACAAACAAAACAAAACAAACCTACACTGTTTTTATTTAGCCACTTGACCAAAAGCCATGGTGGTTATGACATGATTAAGCAAGACTTCAGTAGAACCTGTTGAAGTGGCTGCAGTTTTCCTTACCATATTCAAGTTTCTAATTTTGAGTTCCCTCCTACAATGAAATCGTGAGCTGCTTTTCAGGCATGTGGAGTCGTTGGGGTCTTATAAGAAGTGAACTCCTACTGTGGCCTTTTCTGCAGCCTGGTGTTGATTTCCAGGAACACATAGCCATAGCAGCAAGACCCAGGTGAGGATCCAGAAGATGTGAACGGCACTCCTGGACCCACACCCTTGGCAGGCACAGTGGACACCAGATGAGTGGAGAGACAATTTCCACCATTTCTGCTCTTTTGCCTGAGGGAGTAGCACAGGAACATCATCTTGCCAGCAAGCTGAAGCAGCACCTGGTCTGGAGCGGAGCACTGTCATTGATTTTACACACATTCCTCTGTCTCCAATGGCGTCTGGCGGCTTCGGCGTTGTGTTTGGCTTGAAGCTGGGCTCTGCGGAAATGGACTCGAGCTCTAGAGATCAAGAAATGATCTGATTAGCCTTCGAACGATAGGTAAAGAAAGCATCACCAGGAGCATATCGGGTTCACGACATACGTTTTGAGATCTTCTCCTAGTCTTGCCACGGAGCTTGCCAACTCAGCCTTTTCTCTTTCTCTTGCCGAGGACGTGTAGTTTCCACTGTCTCAGAATGTCAAGCTGAGTCTCCCTTAGAGAACTGTGTTGTTGTCGTGGTGTATTTTGCTTGCTTTGTGTCTACATTTACAAGCCCAGAAAAAAGGCTTCACAATAGAGGTGAGAGACAAGAGGTGATAGAAAAAATAAAGGTTGATCTGTGCCAAAAGATGTTAGGAATGTTCCTCCTTCTTCCCCTCCCCTGTTTAGTTCTGCAGGAGGTGGCAATAGTTATTTTTCTAAAACTACCCCAAAATACTTTTGCCTAGTTCCAGATGGAGAACCTGGTGCTCACAGCCACCCAGCACCTTCCAACCACCGTGTCCAGTGCTGCCATTGGGCTGGCCTGGAACCGATTGTGGCTAACAGAGGAGTTTGCACAACCAGCACCCACCCCTGGGGGGTGTGTGTGCCTCCTCTCCCTCTCATTATGATCCAGGTCCCATAGGTGAGCTGGAAGTCTTAAGTCTTCTCACCCACAATATCTGATTCCTAGAAGAGGGCCTTCTGACTACTAGTAAATAGCCAGAAAGATGAAAAATTTGGAAACAAAAAAACCCCAAACAACTTTTCTTTCATCACTACTATTTTAATAGATTTCTGCTGTGTATCTTGCCTAGCTACAACAAGAAATCCAGGCAAGTACTGTGCAGTGTCATGGTAAAATGTATCTAAGATAATGGGTGACTAGATTTGCAAGCCACTCTGAGGTAAGGCCTTTTTCTTTTTCACGCCGCCGTTGGGAGTGCCGAACCGGTCCAGATGTTTTTGTCTTACCTACCATTAAACCACAAGAAGGCCTACCCATATAAACACAGTTCATAAGCTAGGCTTCATTTGTGTTCTAGTGGGAATAGATAAATATCTCCTGAGAGTGATTTAACCCCCTCTGTTAGGCACCTGCCTAGAAATGTAGTAGTTTACTAGCTAAGTGAATCACTCTTTTAGCAATAAACAAAGCAGATAAATGTAGATATCCCTAGAGAAAACAGAACCAAAAAAATCCCATTTTAGATGCTAAGGTTTTTAAGGATTTGTGTATCTTGAAGTTGAGAAACACCTACATAAATACACACACACAAAAAAAGAACTTTCTTAACAACATTATAAACTTTCTGAGTAAAACACTAGTAGATATTTCTGTGCCAATACAGAGCTAGAAAGTTCTTTTATTTTCCTCATGTTTCCTATTAGAAGAGAACTGGGCTGACTGTATGTGTCTCCTCTTGTCTAAATTTTAACTCAAAATAGACCTCACTCCCTACAAAGAAAAGCTTCTCTAATGCAGGAGGATGGCAAGCTCTCCTTCTTGCTTTAATCTCCATTTGGCTTCTTAACTTTGAATTACTCCTTAAGCTGAAACAAGAGACTATATTCTCTCTGAGTTTGGAAAAAAACCCTGCTTTGATAAATCGTGTTTATTTGTTCTGCCTTCAAAGGGCTTGCAAAAGTACTTGCATATGCCATTCCTCCTGAGCTTAATGAGCGTTACACAGAAATATCAGAGATGAGATGAGAACTGGCTGCCTAGTCAGGATGGTGAGGTTTTCAGAATGGAGGCACTGTGTTGTGGAAAAGGAGTACTGAGCATTTCTTGTATCCTTTTATCTTCTTTTAAAGAATGAAGGGAGATGGTGAAGGAATTAACTTTTTTCAGAATTCTGGTGAAACGTAAACTCAGCAGAATAGTCTTCTGTTTTCTGTTGCAGGATGTGTGTGTCTAATTGGAAACAGAAGCAAACACATATTTTCATTAGGAGAAAGAAGCACAAACTTCAGCTATTTCATTCAAAAATAATTTGTTATATTCTTCCTTCTAGCAAAAATGAGAAAGTACTTGCAGAGTCACAGCTTCCTGATTCCGCTAATGCAAGAGAGCCAAATTCCAAACTGCATTCAGGAGAATGAAATTCTAAACACGAAACCTGAAGGGGAAAAAAAGAGAGAACACAAGGCTAAAGCTTTTTTTTTTTTTTTCTTAAGGTAGTGTAGTGAAGAACCTTTCCCTAAAAAGATAATTTAAAAAAAAAATAAAAAAATTCATAAAAGTCAAATTTATTCCTGAAATTATTCAACTGATCTCATGCTGTCTGCTGCTAGAGTCTTAGCTGATATTGAAAAAAAGGTTGGATGCTGTATATTTGGGAGCAATATCTAGCAGACAACCTTAGGCAACCTGCACAGGTTCCACTCTGAGAACCGAGGCCAAGCCTTTCTACAGAAAACCTGAGATGGGAAAAGTAAAATACTAAAGAGATAAAAACAAGCCTTTGGCTTCCTTGAGGTGAAAGAAGGAGGTAGCAGCGTGGGAGGAATGGCTCCATTCCAAGGAAAGTGAATCACAGATACAGTGTCACCAAAGACAGGCAGGTTCCTTTTGGA
Organism: Actenoides hombroni; assembly: GCA_024336885.1. Classification (NCBI taxonomy): domain Eukaryota; kingdom Metazoa; phylum Chordata; class Aves; order Coraciiformes; family Alcedinidae; genus Actenoides; species Actenoides hombroni. The sequence goes on along the minus strand of WUAM01007703.1, from coordinate 202 downwards.
AACAGAAAGATTTATTTATTCCAATTTAACCATGTTGGCAAATGCCACATGGTGTGTATTTGCCAAACCCTCAGGAAGGTTTTTCTTGCCTCAAGTGGAACAAAAGACAAACCAAGGTCGGGGAAAAGAGAGAACATTCAACAATGAGTACTCAAGCCAACTTGAAGTGAATGCTTGGAGAAGATGTTGGTCCTGCATATAG
>WUAM01007667.1:0-23634 GCA_024336885.1 Actenoides hombroni | reverse complement strand
GATTGTTTCATTGTTGGGTAACAGATTATTTTGTTGTTGTTAACATGACTGTGAAGAACAGTTACAGACATGTAGAAAAAATCTGTCTGAAAATGTTGTGATGACCATTTTAGGAGTTGAGAAAGAAATTTAAAACTCTGATATGTAGCAGAAATCTCTCTAATAATCCACATTTGACTTTTTTTGCTGGCTGTTCTGTGTATGCATCTATTTCCACTACAGAGCAGGGATGTGCTGCACTGCAAAATACAGGATTTGGGAAGAAAGTCAGATGCTGGCAACAGGGCAGTTGCGGAGTGTGATTTAAGTGGCATGGTTACTAGGATCCACTGGAATCAAAACCAGGCTTATGCACATTTCAACAAGAGAATGCAGACCAAGTTTATGCAAAGAGGATCCCACTCTTCAAAAGTGTGGATGCTGAAAATGTGCAAGGAATCATAGCAACCCACAACTCACCCAGGACCTCCAACAGGAACTCTTTGTGTATTACAGTGCAAAACTCTTCACAAGTAACAGGTAACTAAAATAATAATTTTCTAAGCAGTAACTCTAAAATTGAAAAGAAACAGTGACATTAGTATGTAGTTTGACCTATCTTTATAATGGTAGAGATGATATAAACATAAATGCAATTTATGATACATATACCTCCATATGACAAACATGGAAAAAGAATGTGCTCAACTTGTAATGCAAGTTGTCAACAGGCATTGTCAAGATTTTATTCAACTCCAAGAAGGCAAAGAACAGAGTCCGCAAAGAGCATCAGAAAAACTAGAGCAGGATGGACACAAGAAGGGGCCATAGTTACTCTGTACCATCACAGCCAGAGAGACACTGAATAGGTCAGGCAGAATATGGCCCTCTCCCCCATCCTGTTTCATGTCATATTGACTCAGTGACAATTACTTAATAAGAATGCGAGAGAAACAATTGGAGCATTCTTTTCTGCATTTTGTCACATATCTTTGCCATTTCCTAATTAGTGGTTTGAAAGGCGAAAGTGTTTGTAGTTGTAGCCTTGTGCTTTCTTTATCCCTTCATAGTTTCCTTTATTTCCTTCATCTCAGAGGGTAGGGAACATACTGATGTTATCAGTAATTCCTAAAAGCTTTTTGTTTTCTTGCTGGACTGAGGTTGATTAAGTCATGTATTAGGATCAGTCATAAAAAGCTTCAGGGTTTGGAGTGGCTAAAAATCCACAAAAATCGAGAGCCACAGGTCAACAACTTCCCTTCTTCCCCTCTGGTAACACAGCCAGGCTGATAAATCCACAGCTGCCTCTGCTTCTTCCCAGAACACTCCACTCACACCCACACAAGGTCACTTCCACCCCAGTGGTAGAGGCCTATAGAATAAATGTTAAGCACAGGTTTATGCTAATATGCACATTAGTTTTCTGGTTTTTTCAAAAGGAAGGACAGGATATATAACCAGTACACTAAACACTAGCCAACAACTGAGAACAATGTAAATAATAATCTCTGAAAAGTATTATTTAAGTAATTAATTAATTGGTAAGGCCAGAAAATACTATCATTTGGTCTGATAACCATAGTAGGATAGCTGGCCAACTGGTTTATTTCTGTATGTAAGAATAAATAGATGTAGCCTTCAATAAATATATTAACACAAAAGTAAATACAAAGCCACTAGGAATTAATTTTGAAAGATAATTATAGCGAAATTTAGATCAAGTATTAAAATACTTGAAATGCTGTCATTTGAAGAACCAGCTTTCTAAAAATAAATAGGAATGAGTATTTGAAAACTGACTTTTTTACAAGGCAAAATTATATGCATAGTAAATACGTCAGCAAATAAATATAAAGCTACAAATTTTAATTATCAGTATAATTTCGGTAGCTTTACTCTCAGTCTAACTGTTATCTTTTCCATTTGTCCAAAGGAGACACATTTTTCTATCTTAATTAAATAATTTTCTTCCCTGTTCTCTCTCTACCTTTTATTATTATTACTATTTTGTAGAAGAATACACTTAGAAGACAAAAACACTGAACTCTGCTAACCTTAAAGCATTTTTGCATTACAAATATGTTGCTGCAGCTTTTCTAAATGAGTTTGTGATTACTTTGGAAGAGTGGGTTTTGATGAAAGGTGGCTTTTTCAGATTTAGGAATAGGGAATGTAGGTAGCCTAGGCACAAATGGCAAATGGAGTTTTTAAGAAAGAAATTGCCCTTTAGTGACCAAAAATTTAGGCAGCCTGAGATGTGGATGGTTGCAACAGTTTTACAACTCTGAGGCAACCATCACTCTTCCTGTGCAGCTGACTTCTGTGCAGAAATTCCAGGTTGGTGTAGAGGGCTTTGGATGTATTGTAGCATACCCACATGCTTAGGAGGCTTCTCAGCCCATCATGCTCCAACAAAGCTTTCCAAGTGTCTTCTGACTTGCTACCCTTAGCACGCACCACATGTGTGGGGGAAACACACAAAAGAAACCAACACAAGGCCACCAACCCAGAGTGACTTATGCCAGCTGAGAATACACCTTCAAAGATGAAGCAAACTCAGGATTTAAAATAGATTATGATAATGAACAAGATCCACCCAGGGCATGGGCTTCCTACTTTATGGACCAGAAAGCGAAGCATTGCATCACATCGAGCTCATTAGGCTCTGCTCTGCCATACAAGCGTGAGGGCAGGTGGAGAAGGCTGATCAGATACAGCCTGGCAGTGCTCCATCTGTCAGATGTGCTCACCAAGCCATTGTGATGCCAGGGACTGAGCTGCACACTGTTCCAAGCAAATATTGTCCTAGCCTAGTTCTGAGAACTGGGCTTTCTCTTGGGCAGAGACAATATGTGTGTCTGGGATGATTTTTTTTCCCCTTAAAACATTAAGGTCTGTTCTTTCCATTTACTTGTTCCATTTACATTTTGCCTAAGGAGAAAAAACACACAGTATTTTAACATATCTACATTTATATCTATATTTTTATATATATATACAGTTCATAAACAAAATGGTAGATTCATATTGATGTGTGAGATTTGGGTTGTCCTTTTTTTTTGCCAACTCATGGACTCAAAAAGAAAACTTTTTCCATGCAGTCTCTTCAGTTCTCCATGCTCTTGTTCAGGATCACAACCAAAGATAAGATCAATGGTCATTGAAATATGCCAATGAACGTCTATAAGCAAGGTGAGCACAGACCAAGGTTTAGTAAAGCACCTATCCCTTCCACCCCTTCCAATGACAAGGAAATCTAGTCTGTGCCTCTCAACCCTGAAAATAAACATAATTCAGTGATGGTAGATTTCAACATGTGTGAAGAATAAATGGAGACTTTAGAAGGCACTGCCCCTTGTGTAGGGAAGCTGTATAAATAATGGGAAAGGTTTAAGTGGCTATTCTCATGTGGCCACAAAGAACTTTGGCTACAAGCCCTACAGTAAGTTCTACAGGCTTACTACTTGGTATTGGGCCATGGGAGGCACTGACCTCAGTAGACACACCTAAGAGAGCAGTAGAAAGAAATGTCTTTGGGAGATTGCTCACCAATAAATATATCCAAATATAGTTTTCATATGTAAATTCAACTTCCCACCCACCTTTCTTTACCTTTTCACCATCAAGTCACCTTCTGGTGAATAATTCAGCACAGCAATTAAAACCGTATGTGTAATTAAAAGAAATTCAGCATAAAATTAAACAGCATAAAGATAAGAAAGGTAAAAGGATAAAGATAACTGGAAGCTCAGTTCTGTGTGACCCATTTAGCTCCAGGATAGGGAGTAGACAGACTTGATATCACAGGCCAGTCTCTTTCTTTTAAAAACACAGTAGTATATGTCCGACATAACATTAGCTTGGGGTAAATGCAAACACAGAGAAAAAGAAAAGAAGCCAAGGATCTTCATTGCTGCTCCTGTCAGTGAAGCTCCTTCTTCTTTCATTGCTCTTTTTCTTTATCTCCTCTTGGACATACAGCTTGACCTAACCCACCACAAAAAGCTGAATAAATAATCGTGGAGAGAGGCTGCTCTGAGCTACAAATGTCACTGTGAACACTGATTGTGGATTCTTCCTCTATCCTTTAACTACTTATTCACCCAAGTGCCAATCTTCCCTCCTAACCTCTGACAGACTAACTTCTAAGGGAGCTTTTGATAAATGAGATTTTTTAATTGAATCATCCTCTGCCCATCAAGTCTGTGAAACTTGCTTGACAAATACTTACTTCGCTCCACACATCCCCCCTCCCCCTCCCCTTCCATCCCCTTCCTCTCCTTCTTCAGCCCTCCCCTCCCCACCTACCCCCTTCCCCTCCCTCTCTTGCCCCTTCCCCTCCTTCTGCAGCCCCTTCTTCTCCTCCAAACCCTTTCCCCTCCTCCTCCAGCCCCTTCCCCTTCTTCTGCAGCCCCTTCCCCTGCTTCTGCAGCCCCCTCCCCTCCTTCTCCAGCCCCTTCTTCTCCTAGAGGTTGCTGCAAGTGTTGGTCTAAAGGTGGCTAGAATCCTATCTGCACCCCGGAGGAACATGTCTGCTTGGGAGCAGCCTGATGCTCTTTTGGAGAGCAAGCAGCAGTGAAATCTTAAACATAATTATCTTAAAAGCTAATATTTAGCTTGATTTTGTGTCCTTCCCCATAAATATTTGTCAGTGACGGTCTGAACCAAGATCATTTTTACATGAGGGAGAAAAGAAAACCAAAGTCAGTAGGAAGCTATTTAAATTATGCCAAATTCTCTCAAAGACAATGCGATTTAGACACAGCCTTGAGTGTTCTAGTAAACTAGGGAAGCTGTAAGCATAGGCTCTTTTGCTGTCTTTATGTTCTCTTTGGAAGTAACACAGACATCTTGTACCCCAGGAGGCCTAGGGAGCATGGAGTCCACTGCCCGTTATCTGGCTGATGTGATAATGGCAAATCTGGGCACTCGCTGGAAGTTTTTCAGATGCTCAGCTCTCACACAGGCAGAAACACACTCTGCTTTTACTGCCACCAAATTTCTCTAAAGTACCTGGAAGTCCAAGACAATCTGTCAAAGGAAGTATTTCTTCAAGCAAGACAATGCTATACCAACACCAACAAGTTCCTGACTTGAAAAGTTTAATCATTTACACCAACCCAAAGTTGGCAATAAAGACCAAGCTATGCTATTTATACCAGCTAACCCACCAAGATATAATTTGGTGCTTTCCTCTCCCAGCAATATGTTACATCTTCCAGCTGACTAAACTGTGCTGCATTCTGCTAACATGTTAAGCAACCTAGCATTCCATTAAAGAGTTACTGTTTCTCATTAAAAAGTCTGATTTTACAGCTCACATACAACAGGATACGTAATAAACTAGCTTAACATAGGTAAAGAAAGCCATGCAACTGTCATGGTACACAAAAAAAGGGGAGTCTTGAAAAATTGTTTCAAATGAAAAAAAAAGAAGCAGAAGAAGCTCAAAAGAGCATCAGAGACAGAGGAAGCACATAATTTGGACTGGTTTGGACTTTTTTTTTAAGAAACCAAAGTGCTCTTTCCCCCCTGCCTTTTGCATGGCCTTCTGAAAACCTATACATGAAAAAAATATTGCTGCTGTTTGTCAAACAGTGACAGCTGGGCACCAGCCAGGGAATGAGCTGGTCAAGCGGGGGGGGGGGGTTCGGGGAAGGGGGGGAGGGGATAGGGGGGCAGGGGGGGGGAGAGGGGTTAGGGGGGGGGGGATTGGGGGCACTGGGAGGGGCTGGGAGGGGGATATCAGGCACTGGGAGGGACTGGGAGGCAACTGGGAGGGACTGGAGGGCGGAGGGGGGGGGTGAAGGGGCAGAGTGAGGGGGCAAGTGTGGATCGCGGGGGACGGCGTGGCACTAGAAGAGGGTGTGGCTGTACTGTCTTCTCATTAAACTCTGTTTCTTATTCTTTTCCTGGGTGATGAGACTCTGCTGTGTGCATGTTCATTGCATAGATGTCTGAGTACCAAGGTTTTTTTAACTGGACTATAGTGTAAATAATGCAGGAACAATTTGTGTGCAATTTACTCAGTGATTTTCTAACACAGTCTCTAAACATCTGCTAGTTGTGCTTAGACTCAGCAATAATGTTGTCAGAAGTTTGCCCAATCCACTGAATAGTAGCTTAGTTGGCTAGGGAAATCTTTTCATTCTCCAAACTTCACAGTAAAGTCTGCCAGCGGAGAAAGAGCATCCAATTCTGCAACAATTGTAATACTAGAAGATTTAAACAGGTCACAGGCTTTTAGATAGAGAGTTAGAAAGTTAAACTTTCTGTAGCTCAGTTTAGCCATTTTCAAAATGCTTATTATCTATACTTAGGAAATACTCATCAGTCAAGGCATCAACACAGATGGATCTTTCCGCTGTGAGTGTCCCTATGGCTACATCCTACAGGGAGCCCAGTGTGTGGGTAAGTAGAGCTGCTTCATCCTCCAGCTCAGAGAATCTCCTGCCTTGCTAAGTGTGCCATTAAGGAGTAGCAGGGTTACTTTATTCTGACATTGTGGAGTCTCCATCCCTGCTGGAACTAAAAATCTGCCAGAGCAATCAGCTCCAAGTTGGTTGTGCTCTGGGCAAGGTGAGGAATATAAAACAAAATCTCCAAATAAACAAAACAAACAAACATATAATTACAAGGGCAAGTACACCCACCACAAAACACATGAAGGCAAGTGCTATGTTGCTGGACAGTCTCAAGAGTTATTTAAGCAGATTAATATCAAACACAATTACTCTTTTCACAATTAGGAACCGACCTGTTTCAACAGGATTTTAGCAAAAGCATGTTAAAAAGGAGAGGGCAAAGTGTCTACATCGTACCAGAAATGTTTTCCCTTCTCTTATACTGTTACTGGAAGGAGAGGCACAGAAGCAACTAATACTTTGGTTCTTAGTAGTTGGTCCTCCCTAGAGAATATAGTCATGAAGTGGTTAAGTTTTGTGGGAAAGGACTGGAGGATCTAGCTAGTCTCACTGTAAGTAGGCATACTGTGTGTAGAAAGTGATTTAAAAACACCAACCCAAAGAACAAAGAGAATGACTCCAGGGGAGAATAAAACCCAGGAATGTGCGTAGCACAACACCAAGCCATCGAGTAGAGCTCATTTATATGGAGCAGTTGGTGGGAGAGCTGACTGACAGCACCTTGGGGCAATTGCCTTTGCCAGAAGGTAGCTAGAAGGGGCAGATACTTTGAACAAAAGTGTCATTACAGTAGAGAAGCCAGACCTCCTGCCTAAAGTCATGTTTGCTCGAGGAGGTGAACCAAAGCCATTTCTGTTTTCGTTTTCTTATTAAATTGTTCTTGTGTTGGCCTATTGCCTAATGTTTGCTCATCTCCTTAAAGCAAGAAAAAAGGATATTTACCAACTTCCACCGCCAGCTGTTCTGTTGGATTGACAAGTGGATTGACCTGACTATGGAGGACATCAGGAGGATGGAGGATGAGACCCAGAAGGAGCTGGAAGCGGTAAGAGCTCTTCTCTGGGGCTGAAGTCTGAGCTGCCTGCCGCTTTCAGTTTCAACCCATTCCCCTTGTCCTGCCACTCCAGCTCCTGATTCAGAGATGCTGCTACCTGGTGCCATCCCCTGAACCTCCTGCCTCTGCTCCTGCTCCTGTTCCACGTTTCCTTTGCCAGGATGAGACTCTGTAAGGATTATTGATGCCCTGAAGAAGTCAGGGGAGACAGGGACGTGTCTCGAGCTGCTCCTCCTCAGAGCCTCCATGCAGGTACCTGCTGGTTGGCAATTTTGTTCTCAAAAATCATAGGTAGACAGAAGACAGACCTTGCTTTATATTTATTTATATAAATAAAAGATAATAAATATTTTTGTGAGTCTTATTTTATCACAAGTGTAATCTAGCCTGAGAGGTAACTGGCTATCATGTCTTTCTCTTCCAGAGTTCCAGGTGATATCCCTAGTCTGCTAGGATAAGGCCCTGAAGGCCAGTTAAGAGCATCTATTTACACTGAGCTCTTTCTCGACACAGGAGAAAATGTTCCTGACACATAGTTCTTGAAGCTGGTTTTACATTGTACACAGAGTTTAGTTACCCCCTGAGACCCCTGTGGAGTGACAGTGACTAAAGCTTGGATGTGTACTGGCAATACATTACAGACAGCTGTACCAATGCATAATGGAGTGGGGGCAGTGAAGTTTAGTTTCATAATGGAAATAAGTCCACAACACAGGTTCTATTTCTGCATCTGGTACCTGGGCACCCATCTGTGTGCTGGCTTTGCTGCCGCAGTACAACTGGCCTTTGTTCTTGCCTCCCTATAATAACACCCCACCTAACACCTAGACACCCTTGTGTGTGTTTTATGCATCCATCTAATTTAGCTGTTAAATACTGCTGCAAAACCCACGGGTAGGCCAACAGCACCATGTACTGCTGAACTGGTTTGAAGCCTGGTAAAGCAGCAGTGCTTGGGAAGGGTTGTTGGCAAGCACCGTTTAGTGCAAAGGAAAAGCAAAAGCACGTGAGGCTGTCTCAGCAGCAAGAGACTGGTTCATAAGCTAAGAATTTCCAAAAGCTGTCAGATCAAATTCACCCCTGTCCCACAGAGGCCTCAGCTCTCAGTGTCCCCTCCCTTGCCTCTGCCTCCTTTTCCTGCTCCTCACCCCTTGCCGCCTGACACCCCGAAGCTCCCCCTGATGCTTTTCCCCGGAAGGGCCTCTCAGAGCGCCCTCACCCCCCGGCATTGTCCCCAGCCCCCCCCTCATTCCCCCAGCCCCCCCGCTATGCCCCCAACCCATCCCACGTCTCCTCAGCCATGTCCCCAACCCCTCAGCGATGTCCCCAACCCATCCCACGTCCCCCCAGCGATGTCCCCAACCCCTCCCCCATGTCCCCAACCCATCCCCCACCCCCCCAGCCACTTCCCCAACCCCCCAGCCATCGCCCCCAACTGTCTTGAGAAACGAGGGATATTCCCCAAGTGCTTTTGAGGCTCCAGCCTCTGTGGTTTGCATTCCAGTTCAGCTGGATCAGATTCTTATTACAAAAAAACCCAAAAAAAACAAAAAACAAACCAAAACACAAACCCCTGATTTCTGGATGGGAAAACCCATCCAGCCTGGGCTATGGGAATGAGAGCATGTGAGGCTGAGAGGGAAATAACATTTCTTCTGCTTACAACTGACTGGTGTTTGAATGGGAATGAGAGTCCCAGATTCCTCTAGAGGGGGATGATTTGGAGCCAAGAGGGAAGAGTGGAATCCCAGAAAGGTAGGCTTGTGAAGGGCTGTGGGGGTGATCTAGTCCATCCCCTCACTCCAATGCAGGCCCAGCTAGAGCTGTGTTAACTTTTAAGACACACATTGGACAGCCTTGTGCCAAAGGCCTCCCTTGAGAACCATAAACACATCTCTGTGTAAATATTAGTAAAAAGCTCCTATCTTAGTGAAAAGATGAGTTATGAACAGTGCCATAGAATGCACTAACAAACAGGTCCCATTTAACTGTGGAGGAACTGGCAAAAATAACTCAGAGGGAAAAACTAGCAGTGTAAAGTTCTGTAAATATTCAGCTCTGTTTTATATCCCAGTTTCCATTTATTTGATTTGCCAGTTCATAGTCATATTTTCTAAGACATGCTTTTAATAGCTTCTCTGTACATAAGATCAGCACCCTTTACTTCTGCAGGGGGTGGTCTTTACAAGCCCTACACACTGGCACTGCTCCATTTACTCAGTGCAAAAACCTAAATAAATAAAACCAAAAAACCTCTTACCCATAAACAAGTGTCAGCAAAACTTAAAAGAAAAAACAAAACAGATCTTGATAATTTCACCTTCCAGAACAGGTTATATAATCAGAATGCAAGCTCAGCTGCATTTACCCGAGGTCAGGGCTGCTGCAGCCAGTTCCCCTAGAGCAGGCAGAAGCAGAAAACATCACCAAGAACTAACAGAACTGCAGAGCTGCTGAGGGGCCCAGTGTGCACCCCAGAGGCTGCACTGAGCCCAGCCCAGCTGCAGGACACATGCTCTCAGGACAGTAGGATGTTCACTTCTTGACAAGAAGATGTCTTGAGAATAACCTACAATATCCCATTTTCCCAAGCATTTCATGCTGCAAGTGCTTATGTATTTGTGCATTCATACTCCAGATGCCCCAACATGTCCTGCTGCATCTTTTGAAGTTTACTCAGAAACAGGTCTCAGTGTGTTCAAATATGGCATCATATATTAAATCATAAGTAATCATATGTAATATTCAATCTGTGGATGCACAAAAAAAAATGTAAACAAGTGCCCACATTGTGTTGTACATCCTCAGAGTGTGATTGGCAGCTGATTTCTATTCATTTTCTCTCTGTAATCTCTGCTGACAACTATAAATAAATATATCTCAGTGAAACAAACCAACTCTATGCTTTTCTTCCTGTCATGTGAATGGCGCTGGCAACCTCAGAGCCAGACTCTCAGGCAGTGCAGAGCTAAATGGCTTTGTGCTGTCTGCATGTGTGCTGCATTTAGGATTCCATGAGTCTGAACATGAATCCCCCAGGGTATCAGATGTGAGGCTCCCAGAACTCATTCCAAAAGAGGGAAGAAATCTGAAGTTGTTTCTTTTTCACAATTAGGAAGCGACACCAGAAGCAAAATCCGCCAAGACCTCAGCTTTCCTGAACAACTCAAATATGTGATAACCCTCATTCTAGGCAGCTAAGAAATTTAGCAGGGTGCCACCTTGTTAGTTTTGAAGGTACTTCCAACACAAGTCAATGTCCCTCTACAGGACCACATCTGTTAGTAGTTTGGACACATTCTCCATCTCTCTCAAATCCACATGTAGAGCCTGACAAATTATTCACACTACACTGTGCTCTTGAACTCAATTATCAGGGTTCTAGAAACAGTCTTTTGACCACAGACTGCATTAAACAGCTAATATCCATATGGTAGAAAACACACAGTGATATAACAGCTAAAAGAATAAAAACTACATATGATTTTGAATTCCAGAACCCAACAGTGAAATTACCATTCACAGGTTATTTTCAAGAGGAGCGAGAGGGAGAGAGGAAGCCCAAGAAGGAAAGAAGAAAGAGTGGGGGACATGGAAGAAAAAAAAAAAAGGGAGAAAGGCAGGGGGGGGGGGGGGGCAGAAGAGCAGGCGGAAATATGGAACAGGAGCTGGGAAAGCAAAAGGGGGGGGGCAGAGCAACCAGGGGAAGTGGTGGTGGTTGAGAAGCAGCCAGAAAAGATAGAAAAGAAGGTGGAGCCTTGAAAAAGTTGGGGGCGCCACCCACCCACCACCCCACCCCACACCCCCCACCACCTGCCCCAACCCCCCACACACACACCCACAAACGCCCACAAACACCCACAACCGCGCACAAACGCGCGCACACACACCCACAAACGCCCACAAACACCCACAAGCGCGCACAAACGCGCACACACACACACACACGCACGCACAAACGCCCGCAGGCGAGCCCAAAAACGCACCAACAAGCCCCGAAACGCGCACTATAAAATCAACAAAATCAAGGTGGATTTTTATTTCTTGGGGCTTTTTTAAAGAATAAGGTGGATGGTGCATGACCAAGTTCAAATGTATGTGTGATTAAGAGGGCCTGCATTTGCTTCCCTCTGTGTAAATAAGAGGAGTAGAGAAATAAGAGCAAGTTGTCTGTGAAAAGATGGTTAATCTTTTTAGTATTAGCTATTACTAGATGTTGTGTTCATTTTTGTTTCCGATGACGGTGGTGGATGCAGAGCTGGAGCTTCCAGGGGTTTGCTTTGCTCCGGGACAACACCCGGGCTGTTGGTGTTGCCTCATGGTTCAGCTCCCCTAAGAACTTCATCCCAGGACCCCGGCTGGATTCCCCCCTGCCCCGTGGAAGGTGTGGGGAAGGTGAATCGTTGCTGTATCTCTCCTCGTCCTGGGATTTATGCCTTGATAAGATAATAATAATAATAAATAATAATAATAAAAAGGCTGCAGATGTGCCAGCACAGCCCCATATCCTGTCTCTGGTCCTGCCATCCCCTGGTGCCCGTGGTGTCACCCGTGTGCCCTGGGACGCGGGTGAGGGCGGGGGGGCTCTTCTGATTTCCTTTTTATTTATTTTTTTTTTTTTTTTTGTTTTGTGGCTGTCAATTCACCATGATGTTGGCCGTGCATGCGAGGGAATGCCGTTCCCATGGTTGCTGCGGGGGGGGGGGGAGGGGGGCAGAGCTAGAAATCAAAGGAAACCTTAGGGTAATGTGATGGAAGACATGAAAAGTATTGCAGAATGATTTACTTGATGTACTCTGGTTAGTTGTAAATAGTAGCACTTCTGAATTCTGCATTTATATCCCAACTATTCATAAGCAGTTCACTCCGTCTGCTTCCTAAGTCCTATTTTTTTCCATGCAGTGAAATAAGCTGAGGTGTGAATTTAAAGCAGAGCATCCTTCCTCCCTAAGCACAAGTGATGGGATGCCCAAGGACCTGTCTAGGCTAAGGGACACTGGGAATAAAAGGGAGTTCTGACAGCCAGTAAGCCCAGTCCTAATGGCATGGGAACCTCTTCCTTGCTCTGTCAAGCCCAAGCTCGTGCCTCACTCATGGGAATGTCATTCCTAGGGAAGAGAGTGAGCCCCTGTGGGTAAGAAATGTCCTGTTTCCAAACCCAAAGTGCAGCCCCCATCTTCCTTATAGGATTATATATATCTTACATTAATAAATAAATATATCACTGTTGCTGTGCCATCTATTAGTTGAACAAGAAGGGGTGCAAATACAAAAAAATCCTGTCAGATAAATATACATTAAGTTATGCATATCAAATTTATATTGTCCTGGTAGAATATCTTTTGCAGATATCAAATACAATTAAATATTTTAAATTAATTATTCATCATAGGGGAGATTTTTAAAAGGAAATTGGTTTGGAAGGGACCTCTTGGAACACCAGCCATCATCACACCGCACAAGCCCTGCAGCAATAAACATATTTTTTGTGCCAGCACAGACTCTATGCACAGGGCACGTTGCGCAGAGGAGGAGCGGGTACTGCCATGGCCGCCATACAGCCACCCCTGCAGCAGGGCAGCCTGATGTGGAGGGTGAGCAGGGAAGGAGAGCCTTGTGAGTCAGCTCTCCAAGGAGATGAATGAAGATGATTAAATACGCAGGCTCCAGTTCCATGGTTAATGCCTTCAGTATTGGCTACTGGTTTTATTCATTGACAGCTCCTTCTTCCCTAATAGTGCAAAAATTCTCCAATGAAGATATGAAACAATAGAGGTCCCAGTTGCTCTCTAGCTCTGCCCTGCTTCTTGCAACAAAACACCAGCAGCAACAAAAGCGACCTATTCCAGAAGACAAATGTGATACCATTTGAATGTTAGACCTTTGTTCTGTGTTCAAGGGAAAGGAAGTGTTGAAGTGTCTGAATTTCCAATGAGGTGAAACAATCAGGTCCATGGCAGCTCTGCCTACCTCCTTCTGCCTCATCATCTCCCAGCCCCCTTCTCTGCCATAAGCTCTGCTCTCATCCAACTCTTGATATCACAAGCTAGAAACGCTTTGAGTCCAGCAGTGTTTTGCATTACTTTGTGAGAATCCTGTTGGCATCCAGGGGTTCACCTTCTGATGCTGGGTTCATTGGGGGGACAGGAAGGAGGTGTGGCTTTTAACGCAAATCTGTTTGGATAGGTGATTGTGGTCTAAACTCTACGGTGAGCTCTCTGGCAGGGTGAGCCTGGCTCCTTCTGCAGCTGGGTACAGGTGCACTGGGCTCCCTGAAAAAGAAAAGACTCAAGTAGGAGGCCAGGATGCAATGCCTCCAGTTGGGCTGTATTTGTGAGCCTGCTGCTGAAGAGATTCAAACAGAAAGGTTTCCCAAGTGCTAGGAATTCAAATACAGATGTAAAGCCAAAGGTGCTAAAAAGAATGGTGAAAAAATCACTGTAGCCTTCCATTGGGTAATTGACTTTCTAACCCCTTAGCAATTAATAAGTCCTGAAATACTGTCACAAGAAATGGATAGGGCAGGGATAAGTAGTTGTTCAGCCAAATTAAGATCATTTCAGTTCCAGGTTATCTTCATCAGCACAGGCCCTTTGCACTGTTAATTCACATACTTTCTAGCTTCTTTTATATATATATTCAATGAAGCACATAAGCAGCAAAAAGTTTTAAGCTTAATGTACCTCTGATGTACCTCAAATGATACAGTTGCTATAGTGTCTGTACTGCTGAGTGGAACCTTGAGCATGAATGTAGTTATTTTATTACCTCTGATATATTTTTTTTTCTTTACATTTTCATTGTTTTAACTTTTCTAATAGATAAGCACAGACAATTAAAGCTTGGAAAAATTACACACTGACAAAATTGGGGTCCTGGGGTAGGAAATGCTGATCCTGGAAACGAGTCCTTCCTTAGTTCCAGCAACTGCCTTCTGCAATCCAGGCTGTGCTGGTGAAGTTCACAGGCAGACAGTGGTTTTCACAGGCATGCTTTGAAAATCAGCAAGCTGCACCACGTCTGGTTTGTGAAGCCATGCAGAAGGTCAGTGCAGCTGCTGTGCCGGTGGCCGTGGCTCGGCCATATGGCCCCAGCGGGCGGCTGGTAAAAATAGCAAATGCTGCTGGACCCCCAGGCGGGCGGCGGGGAGGGGAGGAGCCGTCCCTGCCCCCGGCCCGCCAAGGGCAGCTCAAGGGCACCACGGGGAGGGGGGGAGAGACCCCCAGGTTGCATCGGGCTGGTTGTACCAGCGGGGGCTGCACCTCGAAGCGGGCTGTGAGCTGGCAGCCCTCCCAGCCCCTGACAGCTCCGCCCAGCCCCTGACAGCTCATCCCAGCCCCTGCCAGCTCATGCCAGCCCCTGCCAGCTCCTGCAAGCCCCCCCCCAGCCTCTGCCAGCCTCTGTCAGCCCCTACCAGCTCCCCCCCAGCCTCTGTCAGCCCCTACCAGCTCCCCCCCAGCCTCTGCCAGCCCCTGCCAGCCCTAGCCAGCTCCCCCCAGCCCCTGGCAGCCCCTGGCATAAAGCAGTGAATTCTTTGCTTAAATTATTCCTTGGGCAGGGCAGGGAGCACCGGCAGAACTGTGAGTCAACAACTGTAAAAAAGCCCACAACGCTTTCCTGTGTTGTCTGCATTCAAATTACTTGTCTTAGCTTCTGAGCTGAAGTATGGAAATGCAGGGAGAAACATGAGTCAGGGGAACTTGTGATAAAGAGTTGCGGTGAATATGTCAGCACTGACAGGAGACTTTCAAATGATTCCCGCAGCACACGCACCGCGCGCCCCCGGCCTCGCGGTCCCCCAAAGCCCCACCCACCCCCCGGCTCCTCCCCTGCCTCAAGACCTCGCGAGATTTGCTTCCCAAGGCCGCCTCTAAGCCAAGATCTCGCGAGATCTGGGTCCCAAAGCCCGGCCCTGACCCGGAATCTCGCGAGATCTCCTCCGCAAAGCCCCCCCTACCCCCAGGCCCCTCCCCCCACCCCCCAAACCCATCTGGAAAGAAAGTTAGTTCCAGAAAACCCATGAGAGCAGACACCATTATACATATTTTAACCCCCAGGATATGTAAAAGCAAAGACTGGCCACCACTGAAAATTCAGCCCATCATCTTCCAGGCTAGAAGAAGCTCAGCCCAGACACTCCCAAGGACTGAAACTGCTTTCAAATCTGAATGTTGAGTCAGAAGCTTGTTGGCCTAATGCAAAGCCCTTGCACCTTCTGGCAGAAAGAGGAAAAGGGGGGGAGAGAAAGAAAGAAAGAGGAAAAGGGGGGGAAGAAAGAAAGAGGAAAAGGGGGGGAAGAAAGAAAGAGGAAAAGGGGGGGAGAGAGAAAGAGGAAAAGGGGGGGAGCGAGAAAGAGGAAAAGGGGGGGGAGAGAAAGAAAGAGGAACAGGGGGGGAGAGAAAGAAAGAGGAAAAGGGGGGGGGGAGAAAGAAAGAGGAACGGGGGGGGGGAGAAGCAATGGCAATACACTTAGAAGAAAGCAGTCCCAGTAGTTCTAACAGCAATACTCGGAGAGCTGATGAGGTAAAAACTTTCCATTTGTCTTTTAAACAGAACTATTATGACAGCAATTGCTAGAATCAGAACTGCAACTTTCCTTTCCCCCTCCCACCCCCTCTCCCACCCACACCCCCCTCACACCCCACGCACACGACAAAGACACACAATCACCCCGATCCACAACCGCCTACTGAAAAATGCTACTTAATTATGTGTTTCCAGCATTCAAACAGTGAAGTGCTGCACATTTTTATCTCATTGCACTAATTCTTTCATGTTGATGGCACTATTTGGCAGGGCATTAAATGAGCCTTGTTTCTATTTCTTTTCTTTAGTTTTATGGAATGGTGCACAAAAACCTGTGTATATTTTCCCAGGTCTTTGCCTTTAACACCCAGTTAACAACCATAGCACAGAAACCTGCAGTGCTCTGTTTGCATCAGGAAACACTCCTTCAATGAAAATGGTAGGTAACCAGGCCAAATTCTGCTGCCTGTTCAAATCAACATCAAAACAACCACCAGCTAGCTTTGTTTGACTCTGTTTTGTCATTGCTGCTGGTGATATTTGTTGAAAAACCAGCATTCTCCTCCACTTAGTCTACTAAATTACTTGTAATATTTGAGATAAACATACCTGGAACATGGTACAGAATCGGGCGTTGGGTGAGAAAATGTCAACAGCACTGGGCTGGGTGCCTGGCTCGCCACCTCTCTGGCAGGCTCGCCGCTCTATGGGCCACTGCCAGTCAGGCTCCCCCCTGCACTGCACCACTGGGGGCTTCCCTGCTTTGATCCCATGTCTCCAACACTGAGCACTTGCTCACACAGCAGGATGAGGGGTGGGGATGCTCCAGGGGTGGCTAGGGAGAGCAGGACTCCATCCATTGCCTCTGTCTGGAGTGGGGGGTGGAGCACTGCTTTGGCCTTCTTGTGGCTCACTGAAATGTTAGTCTGAGCTGTTCTTGTCTGTTTTGTGTGTCACTGAAATGTTAGGTCTGAATTCTTCTTGTCTGTTTTGTGTGTCACTGAAGTGTTAGGTCTGGATTCTTCCTTTCAGCTTGTGTTGAAATGTTATGAGTGAAAGGCAGAAACGTTGATGTTTTCATTTAATACAACTGCTTCTTGCCTGGTGAAGTTCAAAGACTGTCTACCTCTCCTGTACATCACAGCAAAAGAAAACTGTGACCTAGATTATACACCATAACCCTGTAAAGGTACAGAATGATAAACCATGAGGGCGGCACGACTTTCATCCCACAGTACACTTGCAATCACAGGAAGGACCTAAAGGAAGGAAAGAGCAGAAGCTAGATCTTCCAAGCTGGGTAGAAAATCATTCAGTTTAGGGCTGCAGCTATTTTATGTTTAAGACCTACCTTGCTGCTGTTAACAATGAAGCCAAATTATAGTGTGAGCCACGTAAAGTTGTGTTCTGCAGACTGTAAGTTTCTCTGCTCCACATGCGTTCTTTGGGCTTTATTTTAAACATTGAGAGCAAGCTCCTAACAAACCAACCCTGCTTTCTTCTGCAAATCTTTGCTCTATGTGAGACATTCTTGTTTTCTGTCTACTTCTGAACATTTTGTATGAACACTTGAGTTCAGTAACATTAGGATCAGTGATCTCTAAGCAGAACTGGGCAACTCCCATTGATAGGCTCTCTTCAGGAAGGTGAAAGATGTGGATTGAAATTCCTTTATGCAGAATAAATAGAGTCTTTTTGCCCCTTATCCTGAGAAAGTTTTCCAGTCATTGCTTTATTGCATAAAATCCGTTGGAAGTTTTTATTTTGTTTTAAAAGAAAGTAGTAACAAACTTTATTTTATTTTTAGTTCTTCTAGTTATTGGGAATTATTAAATCCAGCCTTGATACAATGTGTTGGTATTTGCTCCTTGAGTGAGCTGGTATGGAGGGACTCCAAGCCTCATGCTCCCTTTTCAAGCTTGCTACTTGCAACACTCTCTTTATCTGGATTTCAGCATAGGAAGGGAAAAACTAGTTTGTTTTAAAATAATTTGCTTTCCAGTACTTTCTATACTAAAAGACCCAGTAATCAAATGTGTACCCTTGAGGAGGCCAGAAAGTCCTGAGAAAAGAACCCCCAGTCCACAAACAGAGAAAGCTTATCAAAGTTAACTGTGGACTGGTGAGCTTCGCTTGGGCCAATCAGGTGAGGACACTTGTTATCGGAAGGGTTATAATATATATATATTATATATATATAATATATATATTATTGTTGGCATAATAGATTGGGCTTTTGGGGAAATTGCATGTGTGTTGAATCTGTCTGGATGGGGACAGACGGAAGGATCGGGATGGAGGAGAAGGGGACAAGGATGAGGACAGAAGGGACAAGGACAGAGGGGATAGGGGACAGACGGAAGGATCGGGGTGGAGGGGACAGGGACGAGGATGGGGACAGAGGGGACAAGGACGGGGGGGACAGGGGACAGACGGGAGGAGGGGGCTGGAGGGGAAGGGGACAAGGATGGGGACAGAGGGGCGAGGGGCGGAGGGGCGAGGGGGGGGTGGGGGGGGGGGGGGGGCGGGGGGGGGGGGGGGGGGGGGGGGAGGGGCGGGGGGGCGGGGGGGGGGGAGGGGGGGGAGGGGGGGGGGGGGGGGGGTTCTAGATGGACACAGGTGAGGATGAGGAAGAAGGAGCCAGGGGGATGTGAGGACGCGGAGGAAGGAGCTGGGGGGGGCGTGAGGACGAGGAGGAAGAAGCCAGGAGGGGTGTGCTCTCCCACTCCTCTGCCAGCTATTTCATCTTCTTTTCCTCTTGTCCTTGCTTTTGCTTGCTCATCTATATGCGGCATATGGGAAGGTTGCAAAGTGGCAATTACTAAATGAGAGGAGAGAGAAACTGTTCTGCAGCAGCTCCAGATGGGGGTTAGAGATGCTGTGCACAAGCTGCGTGCTGGAGCTTCACTCCGCAGTATCAAATGCCCTCTAATGGCCAAGGAACTGCATAACTCGCCTGACAAACCACCACAGTCTCTCTTCTGCAGCCAACATCAGAAGGCATTTTGTGGTGGGCATCCAAATCCCGAGCCCAAACAGAGCAGCTCAGGTTTCCAGAACATGGAGAATAAAGCACATCATTGTGTCTCTGCCTCCCCAGAGGGCACAGCAGTTCCCCTTTATTCTCCCTGCAAGTGTTCAAGGCCAGGTCAGAGGAGGTTTTGAGCAACCTGCTGCAGTGGGAAGTGCCCTTGACCGTGGCAGGAATCAGGAATATGTGTAGTCCAAAGTACAGTCATTAACTTCTGGAAGTTATAGTTACAGAGCAACTCTAACATAACTTCAGAAAATATGACCCATGGGTTCATTCATCCTTGCCTTAAAAGTTTCTAGATTCCTTCCTGCTGAACCTCAGCTTTGACCTTCCCTGAATAGAAACAGGAGATAGTGACTTCAAAGTGAATACATTTCCTGCATAACGAAGTACTCTGCCATGTTCAGGGCTGTATATGCAGTTAGACTATGTTTATATTAAAACCAACATGAACAATCAGATCGGGATCGCAATGTGGTTTTGGAGCACAGCATTAAGTGTCTTTCCTTCTGTTGTGCAGAACAAGAAAGAAAATATTTATGATGAGAATAGCATTTGTTCCATCCATTCTTAAATCACAGTAACTAGCTGATCCTCCATCTGACTCTATGCTTCTGCATTGCTTGTACCAGTAACAGTGCTTAGATGTATGCTCTACTTCAAAATGACAGTTCAGTTCTAGTTCCAGCTATCTCTAAACTGTGTTGAAATATCCTATGAAGTAAACTCAAATCTCTTGCCATCTTATCACTTCTAACCACTCAAACCTTGGTAATCCTTTTATAAAAGGTTTTGAGTCCCTCTTATGTGTGCTCTATCACTGCTATAGTAAACATAGGCAAAAGAGTGTAATTTTGGGAGCTTATTATCTTAGAACCACAAACTCAGACCTCCTGATCCTCTGGGGCTGTGTCCAGTCAGTCTGAAGACCTTCCCAGGCAGGTAACCCCCAGTGAGTGAGGAGGATGAACCCCAGTTTTGTGCAGTTCTGTGCATCTGTGCTAACTGGTGCTCTTGTGGGAGGTAAATTCCTTTCACCTGCCTTTTCCCATCCCTGGTACACCTGCTGGACAGAAGCTGGTGTAATTCCCACATACAGTAGCTTTACCTTTTACCATTAATAAGAAATTTTGTTGGCTCTTTAATACATTTTTCTTTTAAATCAATGACTTTCCAGGAATTCTGGTCAAAAGCAATCACACTTATCAAATCCATACTTTGTTTCTTGCCTGTTTCAATTTCTTGCCATTACCTCAAGCTCTTGCTCTTTTCAGAAAATGGGAGCAAAACTCTGTGCTTCTTAAGAGAGACTTTCCATCTTACACACAGTATAAGATCTTAAAGGCAATGCAGAAGACCTCTGAAAAAGACTAGTGCCATAGCTTTGCCATTCTCTTATTCTGAGCATTGATGTACTCAATGAGCATGAAACAGACATCCAAGGTTGCTTTTTGCCATCACCACGCTTTGTGGAGGGGACCTGACTAAAATAAAACTCAAAGAAACTCTGACACACCACTTGGGCTAGTTTTCCAATGAAGAATTATGGAATAGACATTCCTTCAGTGTAGCACGACAGCAGAGAGTCATTGTGGAAGGCAACCAGCATCTCAAGCCAGCAGTGCGTGTCTCTAACACACACTCTACAAATGTGAAGGTTTCCAAATGTGCTGGAGAGAGACTGTAAATTGGTTGACATCAGAGTTTTCTTTGGAGAGAAAATGTCATTGTGGTTATCTCCTGTTAATCCTGGTTTTCCATCGGTCTGACAGCTGTCCTGAGTTTATTGGTGGGAATGTAAAGTCATGCCCGCCGTCCGCCACGCGGGGGAAATGGAACTAAACAAAGGGGCGAGGAACCCCGGGATGAAAGAGGTTGAGATTTATCACTTTCTACCGAAACCCCCCCCTGAGAAGGCCTTCAAGGGATTCCTCAACAGCAGGCGTGGGCTTGCCAGGCCAGGTTTTGTCGCCTGGAGGTCAAAACCTCACCACAACCATTGCTGGGCTTGACTTTCTACCCCAGACTGACACTCCAGAGTGGCCTGATTACCCAACTCAGCATTAGCAAGCATAAGCTTAAATCTTTGGGCATAAATTTTTCTTCCTTTTTTCTTCTTTTAAGTCATGGGAAGATCACCCTGTCTGCCTGAAAATAATTTACTTTCCCTCAGGTCTAAGGTGTACAGTTGGAAATAAACTTTCTACATAAACGGTGAGGTTTGTATGTTATTTAGGGTTGGCTAAATATTAAATTTACCAATGATAGCTTGTGTTTCATTTAAAAAATGCTATTTTGCTTATTAACTAAAAATGGAAGCTATTGTAAGAAGTCATTTGGCACCCAGGTGGCAGTACTGTCATAGAAGAGGCAGAACGTACCTCTTGAATACCTTGCTTTAGATTCAGCTTGTGAGTGGGCACCATGCCAGTCTAACAGATGCGTATCAGTAATGGCAGCAATGTCCCTTGCATGTGTCTGTGCATCTCCTGCATTTGCCTAGGGAAAGAACAATAATAAATACCACTAGCACTGGAAAGAAGAGGTTTCCTTCATTTTAAAGTAGGCAACCCGAAAAGCAGGTACAGACAGCTTGGTCACTGAAAGAGAGGCAGCTGTTGTAGCAAATTCAGCACAGGGCATCATCTGCCTAACAGCATCTCAGCAGTTGGAAAAACAGATGCTCAGGTAGCAACTACCTCTACAGATACATTTTCCCCTCTACCTCCCACTCGGAGGCATCTCCCTGGGAAGATTTAATCAACAGATTAAAGAAACCACTGGGCCGCTGCAAAATGATACTGGACAGCTTATAAGCAGGATATTGTAACAGTGGCAGCCTTGTTAAACACTCACTTTGCATCTGTCTTTACAGAGAAACACAGACAAGATCAGTCCAAGCCGGAGATCAGTTTACAAGTAATGACAGAGAATGAAGTAGATCATGTACAGATTAGAGAACTGCTCCTTAGAAGCTTGGGCTGTCAATATACCTGCCAAAAAGAGGAGCACACACCCAGAGATAATGAGATGTCAATGATGTAGTCTTCTCAAGTGGAGATACTCAGAGCCCACTTTATGTAAGTGTTACTGACACCCTACCGTGGTGTAATGTATGTTATAACAAATCAGTAGAAGAAAAAGATCAGAAGATTCAAGTTGATCCAGTATCTGGAAAAAGATTTCCCTGTCTCTCATACTGCCCTCCCAGTTGCAGGTGCTCTTATGTCTGAAAGAAGGAAGCCTGGGCCATAACACTTTCAGTGATGCCTCTCACCCTCTCCTGTGCAAGGAGAGTATGTTTTGTAGCTTTTGGGGCTAGTAAGGATTTTTCTCCAGTTCAAGCCAAAACCAGCTGAAGCCATGGAGATTTTTCCTCTTTCACTACAACTGCCTGGTGTTTTTATTTTGGTCTCATTTAACCCATTTCTTACTTTTGCTAACATAATAATGAAAGCCCTTTTCAGTCACACTTTTGCTTTTGCAGCAATCATCAGAGCCCCAACAGGACAATGCCAATGCAGCTACTACGTTCTGAACCACAAATCTGCTGCTAGTTAATAGGTTCAAAGACACAGAACAGCAATATCCTGTAAAAAAATAAATAAATAAGGTCTCCCCCCTTCATTAGCTATTGATCAATGGCCCCAGAACAAACTTGGTGAAATAGCAACTAAACCCAATGGCACAAGAACACATCCAAGTGGCGGGTGCTGCACATTGGCCACAACAACCCCATGCAGTGCTACAGGCTGTGGCTGGACAGCAGCCAGGCAGAAAGGGACCTGGGGGTACTGGTTGACAGCTGGCTGAACGTGAGCCAGCAGTGTGCTCAGACAGCCAAGAAGGCCAATGGCATCCTGGCCTGTATCAGGAACAGCGTGGCCAGCAGGAGCAGGGAGGTCATTCTCACCTGATGGGTGCCCTGACCCTCAGTGGTCTCTCCCAAGAAGGTGAAAGAGACACGGCTGTTCACCCTTGCTAGTGGAGGAGGCAGGACTCAGCAGCAGTGCTTCTGAAAACATGTTTCGAGATACTAAAAAGTGATTGTGCCTGCAAATCAATTCACTTCCCCGGAAAGCCTCTGCAGGTACTGGATTTCTTCTTAATTTATGGGAGGGATTACAATTTATCAAACAGACAGAAGCGAGGAGTCCAGCAGAGGAGGAGGAGGCACATCATCCTTTATCACACTGCACACACTACTGTTTTCAACAAGGAAGTAAACAGAATCATAGAACTGTTGAGGTTGGAAGGGAGCTTTAAGATCCAACCACTTGCCCAGAGCTCACAATCTCAATACTACTGCTAAGCAACATAAAAGTGAAAAAGGGAGCAGGCTGCAAAAGTGTGATCCTTCACAGCCTACTTCAGTTTCTTATTTGCTCAGTAACACCATTCAGTGGGCTGATCAGAAGCCTTGCTGTGCTTTGGCTCCACAGCAGCCTGGACTTCTGCAGGGTCTGGAGGGTGCTCAGATCCCTCCTGCAAAGGCAGCAAAGCTGCTCCCAGCGCCCCGAGCCCCCCGGAGAGGCAGCAGGAGGGGAGAAGAGGATGTTAAACAGCCACCACCAGGCCTGGTTTCCCCCTCCTGCACTAACCTGCTGCTGAGCACT